>CM032878.1:10442500-11027500 GCA_019176425.1 Megalops atlanticus
GCTCTCTGGTTTTGTGACACTTGTGTGTCATAACAGTGGAATGATAGGACTTTTTAAGGCAGTAATGAAAAGATACAAGCAACGTATGAGCAAGCATAGACATACATCTGGAGTGCACTTTTTCAACAATGCTATATTACACAAAAAGAGAAATTGTTTTGAGCTCTGGCACTTTTCTGCATTCAAGACTTGGATATTTTATGTGAAGACTATATTATCTTCACATGGTAAGTACCTAGCATGTGAGGGTAACTTGCCATTTTTGTAAACTAAAAGTGTCTCTTTTTGTAGAGATTTAATGTACAGTGCAAGGCTATATATCCCTTTTTAATACTGTTTTGGTACAGAAGGATCACATTTCAAAATTCATGTACAGTGTTAGAATAAATGAAACTGACTCATTAAGCCCTGTGCATTTTTAAACATACCAGAAGATAAGCCGACAGAAGAAAGACATTAAGGATCAAAGCTGTTTTCTATTTTTGCTGTAGGTTTTATAAGCTCAGTCATCTTTATTTTGAAATTGCTTCAAAATAGATTTATTACAGCAAAAGTTAAAAAAAGTCAGTAAACATGCTTATTTAACAAAGTATGAATTAATTACCCGACCCTACGTTTACAAATAAACCATATTTATGTGAAATATAAAAAAAATCCATTTAGGAATATTAACAGGATATTAAACAGCCTCATCCTATTCAAAGCTGTATTGCAAATAGCAGGTATCAAGATACAATATTTTGTACTATTTTAACGTATTGTAAAAGACAAATTTCTTGTTTCTTTTTTCTGTTGTGAAGTTCTTCCAAATGATACCAATTTGTGGCATTGTTTTTTTCCTTCTCACTTGTTTTGTACACTCAGAGCATTAGGCACCAGAAATAAAGTTTGCCAGTTTGCTCTGAAAATAATATTTGCATCCGGGAATATGAGTGTGACTCACTCCTTCTGTTGTGCTAATGAAAGGATGGGAAACTGTGTGCTAAACAGCATTTCTGTGTTGATTACGATCTCTGCACAGTGACTGTTTCGACAGTTCCCCTTTCAGCTTTTGCATAGCTTTCTGCATTCTCCTGTAAATATTTTGTTGTTTTTTTATCACAAGGGGGACTGAGTTTAGAGAATCCCTCTCGGGGCTGAGGAAAGAGGATGGAGCGACAACTCAGGATTACAACTCAGTATGGGCCTCAGTGAGAGAAAGGGGGGGGGAGAGAGAGCGCACAGTTTCAGGGCAGCTGGCGTGGAACTGAGCAATACTGTCAGACCATGGGGTCAGCTGTCAGGGGAAGCAGTCAGCACCAAATCCAACAGAGAACACTTTCACCTCATGAGGCCTCACACTGCAGTCTCTGGTTCACCTCAAGTCACCTCCTCAGTGAAGCCCATGAGGCTTCTCACCAAAAAAAGACCAGCTGATGACTTATTCTGAAAGAAATGCCCCCATGATAATGATCTGATCCTCAGCATAACATATTGGAAAATAGAATCAATTGCAAATTTATAGAACAGTTTAGATTGTTGTGCCTGTAAAATTGTATGCTTCATTTTAGTTTAGAACACAGATTTTTCGTCGCAGCCCTAAGCCCTAATGTGGGGAATATTGCATAAACTCTAGACACTATAGCTGAATTAGAGTAAACCACTAATTAATGTGTATTCTGTTAAGTTATTTATATCTAGCCATCTAAATGATTTGCTCTCATTTTATTGATGAGAAATTTATGAAAATATGTCCTCATGAAAACAAGGCAGAGCAACATGACAAATATTACGCTGACCTCTGTAATCCATCTGTAATTGATATTGCTGGCTCAATAGTGATGACAGAGAAAAAACGGTGCTAAGGGGAGACAAATCTAAAAATAATTATTAACAATTATTCTCTCACAGCATTATACTTTCCATTTTCTCAAGATCATATGTAGACAGGTGTTAAATTTTAAAGGTACATACCATAGCTCTATCCATTTATCCAGTACCTTTGTGGCATGGAAGCGTGGGATTTTTTTTACCATTAGATCACTGTTGCCTCAAAGCGGTTCCTATAATGACCAGAAATATTCCTGGAATACAGTGTTAAACAATGTTATTTCCTTTTTCATTATGTTTGTATTGGACAGTATGCACTCAGCACACTTTGAAAACCTGGGAACAAAACAAAAACTGCATTTAGTAGCTACTTTAAACTGTAGCCACATTATTCTCTTTTTGTAAATGGTTTCTCTGGACTACAATTTGTATTTCTTCCATTGAGCTAACCTTAATTGCTATTCCCCTGTATGAGAAAATATCCAAATTGCCGTTCAGATAAAAGATGGATTCCTTCTGAAAATGTAATGCTGAAATCAAACATAAGTACAAGTAAGGCATGTAGATTATGCATTCTCTTTTAAGAAATTTTAATATTATAATATTATATGAAGATCATCAGACAGACCATTTTTATGCTATGGAACTGAGCCAACAGGGCACTTTTTTCAGACACAGAATGTAAAAAATGATGTCTGGTGTGGAGAGGGGTCAATGCAAAGAGGATGGCAGAACATAAGATTTGAGGATAAAATGATTTCCATGTTGTGTGTGTGCAGGACACACTTGTACATCTGGTCAACTTAATTCGTCACCCCTCTGTTTTCTTTTACAGATGATCTGGTGCACATCTGGTGACACTTGTCTGAGCTGATAAGCTTCTATGCGTTGAGCGCACATATCCCGTAGCTGTTGGGAAACTCCTCTCTCGACCTCTGTCCATGAGGCTGTTTGTGACCAGCGGATTACATTTTACGTGATAAGTTTGCGCTCAGACAATTTTGTAAGACGGATTTGCGAAATGTCATCTTTTTTTTTTCTCTAGCGCTTTGCCCTTTGAAATCTGTCCCCTTTTTTCTGTAGTGACATCAGCTCTTTTGAGCATAAGCAGGCTGCTGATTTCATAGCTGTGCATTAAGTAATCATTTAAATGATGGATGCATTATAAATTATATTCCACTATGGACCGATTTATATTTAAGCGAGTCCACTCAGCATTTATTATAACACCTTTTTTTGTGCATAATGAGGTACCAGAACAGCACTGAGCAATGAATAGACTTGTGAGCTAATACCCCCGCTCACTCACAAAGTCATTGCATGCAGCGTTTCATTTTAACACCTCATCTACCAGGCAGATCTCGAGTGCCAACTGTGTTTCATTTGCATGCGCCACCGGGTTTAGGAAGTGTTGCACTGTGCAGGAACCTTTCAGAGATCTCTTAAACTCAGATCACTCTGCTGTGTCTAAGATTAATTAAATCCCCTTTATTCATGCAAAAAAGCCAAGAGTTACATGCTTGTGTTGAGATGTGACTGGCTGTGGCGGAGCAAGATGTGTTTAAAGCACATAATAATTACATTATTGAAAATCATGCATCACATAAAATATGCGTCCATTTAGTCTGAACATCATCCCAGTCCGTGATGAACTTGCAGTCATCATAGATTTTAGGCACGTTTTAAGTGTTGTCAGTTGATTGTTGACACTGCTTCTGGCTTGTCTGTAGTTGGCACGTGTGCTACAGGGCCAGTCTGCACGCTGTGTGCCAAAAAAAGTCATTGATCATTCCAAGAAGTTTATTTTCTTGCTTGCATTCCTCTGAATTGTTTTCAGAACATTTAACGGTACACTACATGTACATTTAAAATGTGAGAACATTCAAATTGCTACAATTCCAAATTTTCAGTTCTTAGTGAAATGGATACTGTCTTCTATATTGTCTTCACTATCTAATTACTGTTTACTCAAAAAGAGGTTTAAAAGAAGTCAAGTGAATCAGGGACAATATCCCTATGAAAGTGTACATAAACCATTCAATGGAATGTACAGTGTCTTTGTATTCTATAATCTTTATGTCATTCCTATTTTGCACATTAATCAATAACAAGTCAAATAACTAGAAATCTCAGCCTTGTATCTATCCGCTTTTCCTTATTAGAGATCAGTTGTTGTGTGGCTGACCCTGACAAAACTGACCCCACCCCATTCACATCCCCCTCAATGCTGCTCTTCCGGATGATTGGTTTATATTGATAACTATTAAGAACCAAGCTACAACATGAGCCAGATAAAACAGTCCTGTCCAGCCCCAACACTGGAGCATCTGCTGATTTTACTCCAGTCAGACACCTAAAGGACTGAATCAGGAAACACACCATTTAAGACCAAGTTGTGAGAGTGGTAGGTATTTAAAGCTAAAATACCTGCTGGACTGAGGCCCTTAATAACCACAACCAAGATGCCCCAGCTCATGAAAACATTAGTGATGGAGGGATGGTTTGCCACTGAGTTAGCTGTCCCAGGCAGCTATAAAATAGTAAAACACATTATCAATTAAATAAGGCCATTGACAGTGGAATAACAGGAGCAGGAATGTGCAGGAGCGGCAGCAAAGCAGGCAGAAGTTTCGGATTTGGTGTCTAAAATGACAATGTGAATTCTGATAGCCACTGCTGAGAGAATACACGATTTTTACCCCAGCAATGGGGCCAAACTGGGCTTAGAGCAGGTGGTGTCAGGGGTTCAAGGAAAAGGTCATCCTCACGTATTTGGTGAAGTGATTATAGGATTCACACCACAGCTTCAGTCTGGCGAAAACAGCCAGGAAATGGCCCAATAATTGGATTGTAGGGCATATTTTGAACAAGGCCAGTGCTCTGTAATTGTGAAACTATTTAAACTGGAAGGGGTTTAGTTATGTATGCAGATGTTCCAGTAACGTAACATTAATAAAAGCATGAATACAAACATGAAGACTTGTTGTACCTCAGTGCTCAATAAGTATCCTGAAATGATTTCTGATATATTAAGCACACATTAGCATAGTGTACAATTGTTATAATGCATACATATTTTATGCTAATGTCCCAGAGTGCTGTATAATAATACAAAGATGTACAGATGCAAACAGGATGTTTAATTAAAATAATTATGCAAGTATATAATGGAGAAGCATGCAGGTATCCCAGAAGGAAAATAAGAAAAGGACTTGAGGAAATGCATAAATAAAACATAAAGCTGTGACTAGGCTTTGAGTCACAAAACTAATAGGCAATGTATGCCAAATTGTGCATGCTCAGTCAGTTAAAGGGCTGAACTATCCCTCCACCTGAGGGGATTGATTTCTTTGTATATAATCTCATGCCTCTTGCATGAGTCCTAAGCTTACCAATCATTTCAGTTTCTCTTGCGAAACCTCCAATTTCTAAACTGTGACTAAACATCATTTATGATTGGATGCACTTCATGTATGTGACAGCATTCAGAGGATCACACCAGATTCTGTACAACTCTGATATATATATATTAACTGTGTTCAGCACATTGAGCCAAGGGTTCCGTCTCTCCCCTCAGCTGCAAAAGTGCATCTTGAGAGGAAGCCACATTAAGGCTAAGGAAACAAGTAGGTAATGAAAAAGCAGCCAATCAGCTCAAGTTTTCGCTCTACCTCTCGAGATGACAAGAGCAGGCTTCTAATGAGCAGGGATGTAGCATCAGTGCACAGGGCGAGCATCAGTAGAGACAAGAAGTTCTGAAGGTAATCATCAAGACCGCACTTACAGTCCCCTAGACCAGGTCTCCACAGACGGGCCTGGTCCTACAGTAATTAAAGCTAAATGCCCGAGATTGAGCAAACTGCAGAACGGGGAGAGGAGAAAGACAACATAACCCAAGCCCTCCCACACCTCCGCCCGCATCCAACCTCCCCGCTCTCTCCCTCGTTCCTTTGTATCTCCTAATTGTATTTTTATTATTATATTTTCGCACAACACGTTACAGTGGGATTCATTATCCAGGAAAGAATCAGGTCTTTCCCTTGTTCAATTATTCAAAGCGCAAGTCACAGACAGTCTTTAAACTTTCATGGGAGCCAATTTGGAGGCTAGCAGCGGGTGCATGGAAAGGCACGCTGGGTGCTCTGTTGCCGTGTAGCCCGCACGCCAACATGCCACCCCGAGGTCCTGCCCATTTGTGGAGGTGAGAAGCTCCTTTTAGCACTGTCAAAAAAAATTCCCCAAAACCCAAACAAAACACAAAAAAAAACACAAAAGCACCTGGCAAGAGCTTGTGTTGTTTTGGCAGCCATATTGTTTGGCAGCTGATAAAGGGGTTGGAAACAGAGTAATCCCTTAAAGGCCCGACAAGGATAAGCAACGGGAAACCCAATGCATTGTTTTAGTTTTTTTTTTATATACTGTTTAATATTAAATCTTTACAGGGGCTCCCATGGATAACCCCTCCACGGTGTTAAGTGAACCTTTACATCTTATCTGAGGAGCACAGGGAGACTTTCTGGGTCTTGAAACAGGGCAGTTAAAGAAGAAAGCCAAAGGTGAGCTTGTAGCCATGGTACCACACTGTCTCTTTACCTGTGAGGATCAAAGGGATGGTAGTAAAGACAAGCAGGAATAAAGACACATCAATCCTGAACAAGTGTACCTGTTTGTGGGTCTTTGCAGTACTTACCCCACACCTCCACCATTATTTGTTACCTTGTTTTAAGTACCATAGGAATAAATATTCAGTATTATTACATTATATTTACATTACTTTCAATGAGTACCTGCCTCCAATTTCCTGAAGCAAAACATTTTGTTTATGGAATCAACTTCTATATTGAGGGTTATATGACTCATGAAGCTTGCATAAATGGGGAGATGTCATTCTGGTGAACCACTTCAAGGCCTGTGTTATTAGCAGTGCTATTTTCTACAACTATGTGTAATTTCAGAACGGTGGAGCAAAGGCTATAGTGAAACATTGAATTAAGGCTTCTGACTTACCCGGAGCACAACGATTTGTAACAAACTGTCAAAGAGACGCTGGCCTATTACTGTTTCTAAAAAAAATCAGGTCATGACAAAGATGACAACTGATTAAAAATCTAGCAATCTAGATCATTACATACACTCACATGCACATGCATATACACATGTGTACACAATAATAAAGAGATTACTGTAATACTTTGCCTATAGAGGTTAGCATCAATATGTTCAGTCTCCTAAACAGAAATCACAGGGGAAATTGTGGTATCATTTTTTTTTTTCTTGAGATTGAATACATAAGCATATACACTAAGAAAAGAAAATCCCCCAGGGGAAAACAGTGACAGTAATCATATAAAATTGCTTTGTCCCAATGCTGTGAAATGGTTCAAACCTTTTACCATAGTGGATTATGAAGATGATGCAAGCTTCACAGTCATAAACTTTCTTTTTTTCTCAGTGCTCTTGATTTGTGACATTTTGCATGCTGTGTTTTATGACTGCATGGATGAACTGTTTTGACAGGACCTATGCTTAAAAGTTTATAAATCTTGCAATAAGTAAGGCTTTTGTGTTAATTTTCTCCTCGATTAGTGTGCCCACATGAATATGTGAGTTTGTTGGTTAATTCTTTAATGGACAAAAATCCTAATTAAGACTAGCAGATGATATAAATAAGAGCAGGTTTTGAGAGAAGAGAAGACAAAAGACAGAACAGGAAATTTTGTTTGAAGGTTTTTACTTCTTTTTTAAACCGTATTAGTCCTTGTTTGAACCATTTTATCCATTGTTCTTGTGCCTGTCTATCTGTTTAAATCTGTCCAGTTTATTTAGCATAAGTTCCTCACTTTTTTACTATCTCTGTCCCTGTGTGTTTAAAGAAACTTCATGTTTGAGGCATCAGCCAGCTTCATCATATAGGTGCTTAGAAGAGCAGCTGAAATGGATAAGAAGACTTTGCTGACAGCACCAGTGGTGACAGCATTTGCTATTTGCTGTGTGATCTCGGTATGGTATGTACACCCATACCTTTTATGGCAAGTAATAACATTAGATTTACAACGAAAGAATGGTTGTTCTGTCATAATGAAAATATAGAGGCAGCACACAATGTGCAATGTCCTGTATTTTACAATTCAAGGGCATATACATAAGGAACTTCTGGTTCTAGATTCAAATATGAGACAGGGATCAAATTCTAGTCACTATTTGAAATATACCCTTTTAAATATAAGGTCTTCAGCTTACATACATAACACCTATGTAAACCTGCAATTAATGCTTTATAAACCATTCATAAACTGCAGTGCTTTGTGACTCTTGTCATAGGTGACATAATACATACCATGTGAACCATAAAATCATGCAAATAATTATAGGTGGTACATCGCACTCATGAATTTCACAAAGCACGTTTGCTTATGTCTGCTATAAAGTAATATATACATGCTCCTGTTGTGTGTGTAAAATAAAAACAGGCAGCGTGATGCCTATTTTTATTTGGTAGAATACTCGATTTTATGCATGACATACTTGACTTGAACATATGTTTGTGGTTTTTATGTGTGTGCGTGCGTGCGTGTGTGTGTGTGTGTGTGTGTGTGTATGTGCATGTGTGTATATGTGGTTGTCTATTCATGTGCTTACATGTAAAATTAGTGATGTTGGGCTCAAGCCAGCTTAACCATCTTCAGATGCATCTGGTTGAGCTCAGACTTAAAAACAAGTCTCCAGACTTTGTATACCATGACCCAACAAGACTGATAAAAACTGGGTCCCGGGCATCACTGTTTGGCAGCTACATAAAGCCTGTTCCCTCAACCCAGTAGGCAACATGTAAACAGATCTAAAGTTGTTTATTATACACAACATCAATTCATAATTCAATGCTGATTCATGCACACAAAAAAGACTGTGCTTGAATTTATTACAATTCAGTTTAACATAAAAAACATCCTATCTGAACTCTAAACACATAGTCAACAACTTTTATCTCATCATCTGCAAATACCAAAAATATTTAGATTGCTGTTGTTTCCCTAAGGCCACCCCGCTGAGCAATTAATCCGTGTTTGTTTGGGGGTTAGTATGTCACCCTGCGCATATGTCAGCGTCTAGCTTTCCCACAGTCCCGAGCGGTCAGATCTGTCATTGCCTCACCCCAGAAACGGGGGCATCACTGAGGATGGGTCTTCTCTACAGCAATCCTTTCTTTAATCCTTATTTGACAGTGGAGTATAAACCCCCCAATCCCGTAATAGGATGGAAGCAGAATCCCTCAGGGGACTGACTCATCCCGTTGCCACGGTCTCTCCCCACACGAGTGTCACAGCCGTACCGGAGGTCGCTCAGCTATAACAGGGACCCATGAATGGTGACATGGGGGGGGGGGGGCTCGTTGTTCCAAGCTCGGCGCAGGCTCCTTGCC
Organism: Megalops atlanticus; assembly: GCA_019176425.1. Taxonomy (NCBI): domain Eukaryota; kingdom Metazoa; phylum Chordata; class Actinopteri; order Elopiformes; family Megalopidae; genus Megalops; species Megalops atlanticus. The sequence continues at coordinate 10,451,730 of CM032878.1, forward strand.
TGACTGGGAGGCTCTCGTGGACAGCATTGCAGTAAGACTAATGAGGCACAGAGACAATAAAAGAACAGTCCAACCCCCCCCCCCCCACCTTTTTTCTCTTTTGCTTCTCAGGAAAGTGGATTTTAATAAGCAAGGCTGCAGTGTCTGCCAAAAAAAAACGGCACAACTTGACATGCAGTGGGTAAATGTGGAAGGGGAAAGCCGCAGTATCCAGCAGAGACAAAAATAATTTCCTTTTCATAATATCGAGTGTCACATGAATGGAAATGTCACTTAATTTTTCTAGATTTGGTGAATTATTACACTGGCAATGCTAATGGGTTGTTATGCAAAATATCTCCCCCTGCACACTAGTTAACATTGAAACAACCGAAACACAGAGTGCTAATATGTCTGTTAAGATGTGGTGTGAATGCCCTAAAGGCTTGAAGAACACAGTCATTAGCCATTATCTGAGAACACTTCATTGCACTTCAGTGTCACACAGAGCATCTTTCTTTGGATCAAATATCTGATTAAGTTCACCAGGTTACAACTATATTATAAAATAATTATAAAACACTGGTATGTTAAATAATAAAATATGGTACATCAAGCACCAAAGAACCCTGACCATCCATGTTTAGATATTGATTGATTGTCTAAGCTGGTTTCAAGCTGAATATGTTTGAATTTGGATAGGTTTGATCTGGTTTGAAGTTGTGTGTATTCTAGGATATAAATGAAATATTTCTCACCAAAACTATTACATCCTCTACCCCAGGTCACCACCCCCATACAATGCCACCTCTATTTATCTCCAGTCAAGCTCTATGCTCTGTGCATAACTGCCGACCAGTAAAACATCATTTTGCTTTTAACATCCCCATGTTACGAAGCCACCCTTGGTTAATCTCCAATTTTGCCATTAGTTCCTACCAGGCTTGATAAGGTAATTTATCTTTACAGAGCTTTTATTGTCTGTTATTATCGGAAACATCTGAACAGATGTGGTACATTGGCTCAAGATGAGGATGAGAAGAATCTTTATTTTTCTACAGCTGCAGTTTTGAGGAACTGTTTATCCAGCATGCGATAGGAGGAAATGAAAACGACAAAGGACGCCTTTGAATGTTAAAGATGAGTGCAATGCTATACAGAAATCTGATTGCACTACAGAAAGGAAAACAAATTGCAGGGCTCTTGGAGATAGTAAACCAGAAGTGTAGGAGGAGAATCTTCTTTCTGGTATACGATAATAGCAGCATAGCCATTTCAGTGTGTAGTAACTTTCCTTCTCCTTAAAAATAAATGTTGTAAACAAATCACAATGTTTCTTAGTGTTTTGAATCAGAGTTAAACCACTACAACTGTGCCATCGTTGCCCATTGCTGTTGAAGTCCTCTGAATTCCATGAGAAGTGCTCTACGCATCTAAAAAATAAATAAATAAAAAAGATCTCATTAGCAATGAGAAGTCTTAGGCTTTTTTACTGTCTTTAGAATTTTGAAGATTATTCATCGTAACCTAACACAAAGCCAAAAATGCTACACCTCATTTCTATCAGATTACATATAATTGTATATATTATAGTTGTATATTATATTTGATTACAGCAGTTCAAAGTAGAAAAAAACCCATTGCATATTATAAAGAAAAATGATTTTGTAAACTATGTACCCCACTGTTTAAAAAGGTATATTACAAGTATTCATGCTCAATGCTATGTCAATAGGACCTGTCATTGCCAATTGTGTAAGAGAAGTGCCAGGTGCAGTTATTAGTTATCAATTATTTACTGAGTACACTACTTTACCCAAAATACTCATCATAGCTGATCTTACTGGGTGAATCAGAAAGTCTCCTAAGAAACCTAGTATTTAAATATAGACTATAAAAAACATAAAACATTTACGTCGATTGGTTTTGCAGATAGTTCTGTTGCTATTACTAAATCTTCAGGGTATCTAATATGACTATTTATCTGGCAATCTGATAGCTGACTGTGGTTAGATAGATAAATTCCCTTGTTGCCTCATGTGTCTTAATGTTTGTGTTGTTGTTGCTGTTGTTATTTTAATTGGTTAACAGTAAGAAATATGCATAGCTTAGAATTGGATAGACACCCTGGGTGACACATCCACCCATATCCCCAGTGGAACAAAACCAATTTGTTCCACCAATGTGGGCTCCCAGTCATTGTTGCCAAACGACAGCCAGTTTCAAACCCAATATGGAAGGCTCAGCCCACACTCAAAGAGACGCTCTTTGCTGAGTGAGCCACTCAGGAGTTTGCCTTTGACTATGACACAAATTATTTTGGTTTTGCAGATAGTTTTGTTGGTGATATTTTAAATGTCCCTTTAATAACAAACATCCTGCTTTCTCTCAACTCTTGGTATCAGCAGGTCTCCACTCTGACCGTAAATAACTTTTGCACTGTGAGGAAAGAGAACATTCTTTTTACAGTGTTCATTGTCTCTGTAAACTAACTAAATAGCCTCACAGATTGTCTCCAAATCCACGTCACTCAAAGCTGAATTCCTCTACGTCACAAGAAAAAGAAGGTCTTTCTGGGTTTCAGCATAACAGAGTAAGTTGGCAGAGAGAGAGAATTCTTACTCCAGTTGGCGTCATTCAGGTTCATGGGGTTAATACAGTCATGACTACATTGCTTAATAATTGAGTAACAAGGAGAGCCTTCTGTTTTATCCTCCATTAAAAGGATTCGTGAGCAACTCTAGTGAGGTTTCAGTTTCATTTTAGTTCTAAGCAATGAAATCATCGCTGCGCATCACTGCACAGTTTTCTACATAAATTCTGATGATCAAATTCAGATCAGTTGTTCTGGAAGTATTTGAAACATTGTGGAACTGATTTAGGCTATGTTTTGCAAAAAAAATTTTAAGTATATAAGACATAATAATGAATAAAATAAACTTTAAGGCAAGCCTTGGAGTTGTCACTCAAGGTAAGTATTATCTGTCCTGTGCAAAACCTTTAGGCTCAGGATGCCCTGGGGTAGATCAATGTGTGATGTAGAGCAAGGTGTGGGGTGAGAGTATTGTTTACAAACCTGGGTTTATGCTTCAGACAGATCTGAATGGACTACGTACATATATGCAAATTTCAATTACATGTTTTATCAAGAACAGTATAAAACACACAAAATAGAGAATGCAACAAATAGACTCAACATATACAATGTAAACTTATACAATAATGTAATGTAAAGTAACATAATGTAATATAACAATATAAACTGCAAAAGAATCTAAAATGTTTTAGATGTTCATAAGTTCATTTGCCTTTTTGACAGTGGGCCAGAAAAGCTGTCATTAGGACTTGTGTGACCGTTTTTTCCCCTCAAATAGTGCAATAAACAGGTTAATACTCTTGGGGGATGGGGTGGGGTGGTTAATAGCCCTTTCAACTGGCACATAATAAGAATTAATGAAGGGGTTTACATTTCGATACATGCCAAAGAGGTTACTCGGGAACAGCCACTGTCTCCTCATGACACACTTCCATTTCCCAAAGGCATGCAATTCTGAGGAGCTAAACAGTTCAAGGACAAGAGGATGCAGCTGTGATGAAAAGGTGGATTTTGCAAAATCTAGATAAAAGAAGAGGAAGACAGACTCCTTCACAGTTGTGGGAACGATGTGCTGGCAGTTGGAGCTGATATATTGCCTCCTTACAGCTAATGGACGAGCAGCTTTATGGCTTTGATAGGGGTCTACCCTTTCACTTTTGCATTGCAATGGGGAAATGTCCCATTGATGGCTCTGCATGGCAGAATTTCAGTGGGATTGAATAACAATCATTCATCCCTAATGATGACAACTGAGGGGGGTGTCAGTGGTCTGTCCCACTGGGGGCGTAATGCAGTGACATTTTAAAATGGTGGCACAGGGCCCCAATGCCCCCTCATCCTGCCATTTGCCTTTGTCAGTTATGAGAGAGGAAAGCAGTAATATACAGAGTAAACTCCCTAGAGTAGGAGCTATGAAGTGAGGGTTTTGCTAAAGTTAAGGGTTGTGAGCATCAAGATCTGATGTATCCAAATCCTACAGAGATGACTTACTGCCACTGTGCTGCTTTAGGAAAATGCAGCAGCTCCACTGGGAAAGACCTGAAAGCATAACGGTATGTTTGATCGTAATGACTGTTTAAATTCAGGTCTGAAGTCATTTCAAATAAGATGTAGGTAACACATTATTACTGGCACCCCTGTGACCCTTTTGCAAATCTCTCCTATTCAGAGGTCTTAGTCTGAGGTGTATTCTGTTCAATGAAATGTGCTGGCACAAAGCCATGCAAGCCCCCTGAGTCAAGGAGCACGGAGTGGTGCTCCTCACATCACAAAACGGTACACCGTGGAGCCAGTGGCATTTCCAGAGCTGCAACAGGGCAGCCCTTCTGTTTTACTCTGTGTCATTTTTTTTAAAGAACAAAAAATGCAATCTTCAAAAGTAATTTTTGGCTAGAAAATGGTATGGAGGTGTGTTGGGTGGGGAGGGGGCTGGGGTCTGGGTCATGGGTGTATAACATGTCCGATATGCTCGGTGGTACTCAAAATGAAGTAATGAAGTGCTGGCCAGCACTGCCTTGCAGGAGGTTGAAATATGCACCTGAACAGCAGAAGCCGAGCTGAGCGGCTGAGAGACGATCAAGAGGTCAAGTGGAAGGCAATACTCAGCAGTAAAGAGGGGAATCATACAGAGCACCTCCGCTCATCTAAATTTATTTTTTGTGGATGATGGAGTTTCAAAGGAAAGTGGTGTACCCTCTGATTGCATACGCATTTGAAACAATGCCAGGTAGCCAATCAAAATTTTGTAAGGTGGTTTGTGGAAAGGTCACTAGTTTTATTGTAGATTTTTGCTTTGAGGTGGTGTTTTGACTCCTACATCATTGTGCGGATACACAGCCTTGACTTCTGTTTGATGTAAAGTTTCAGAAATGGTGGTGTTTCAATCACAGGAAGAATTGCACTATTCATGACTCAATGTTAAGGAAGCAGGTTACCTCTGATCCATTCCCATGTCCATCCTATGAGAATCCCAGTGGTTCTGTCTGATATCTTACAATCTGCAACTTGAAAAAAATATATACATAACATAAATCCTATGAATATAGCAGATGTTTGGAAACCACAAAGTTAGTTGAAAGAGGAAAAAAACATTTCAAGTGGAAACCACTGGTGCCTTTGCAAAATCCAAACTACTTGTAAGACCAGAGCTGAGCAGGACTCAGTGTAATGAAAAATTGATTAAAATTTTCAGTTCTATTAATGACTAAACATTAAGAGTATCCAGTATGACTATTTATCTGGCAATCTGATAGCTGACTGTGGTTAGATAGATAAATTCCCTTGTTGCTTCATGTTTCTTCATGTTTGTGTTGTTGCTGTTGTTATTTTAATTGGTCAACAGTAAGAAATATGCATAGCTTAGAATTGGATAGACACCCTGGGTGACACATCCACCCATATCCCCAGTGGAACAAAACCAATTTGTTCCACCAATGTGGGCTCCCAGTCATTGTTGCCAAATGACAGCCAGTTTCAAACCCAATATGGAAGGCTCAGCCCACACTCAAAGAGACGCTCTTTGCTGAGTGAGCCACTCAGGAGTTTGCCTTTGACTATGACACAAATTATTTATCTTATTTAATGATTATTACAAAATCTATTTTGATATTATCCTCAGGAAAAGCAGCTCCCTGTAATTACAATACAATATAATACTATAATCACCAGATGAAGCTGAATGTATACTCTGATAAATACAGCACATAGTACTGTCAGATTCAAATTTGCCTTCTGATTGGGGTTGACTGTGGCCAGGGAGAGACACTACTGGTGTTGCCTCTAGGCTTGTGTGATGATGCTGTGCTGGTGGACAAAGACATAAAACCATCAGATCTTCAGCAGTTGCAGAGTGGCATGACCTGAAGCTCCTTAAGTCTGTAGGAGTAGAATGACTAATCCAGGGGTTTGATGAGATGCAGTGCATTAGAAAGAGTGCTTAATAGCAAAATTAGGATGATTCAAGTCAAGAAATTAAGAGAAAGCTTCTGGTGTACAGTCACGTCACTCTGGGGCCTTCTCTGACTGCTACAAAAAGTAGCAGTCAGTTTACCTTTTTTTAATAACCCTAACCAGTTGTTGCACCTACATGTTGATCCAGGCAGTTACAACCAGCTACCCTTGGCTCAAAATCAAACAATGAGAGAAGACTGTAAAGAGATTAGCTGGCCGAAACGTAATTGTGTGGGAAAACCCAAAAAGCGGCGCAAGGCAGACCTTCCAGTTCAAGGAAGCAAAAGGTGCACTCACCAACCTTTTTGTGGGTTCCACAGCCAACAGAGCCACAGTAGTGGTTTGTTCACTTTAGTTTAATTTGAAACAATGGCACATACAATAGATGGCAGCCCAACACCCAGCTTCATGGAACCAAACAGGGGAACAGGTGCCTCCAAAAATACAGTGTTGCAAGTCCCAGTGAACCAAACAGCACAACTAAGCAGGGTTATGGTAGGCCCCATACAAATACTGTTTACTGGCACCCAGGCAAGAACAAACAGCAAGAAAAATGACTGAAATCATTGTAAGTATAAACCAAATGCTGTTGGCTGGTCTACAAAATGTTTCCTGACAATAGACACCAACCTCTCCTTACAATTCGAAGTTGCCATCATCAGTTTGTCTCTTTTCCCCAGCAGTTCAGCAGTTCACCTTCATAGGCTTACCTGGAAGTGAAGTTGCCTCTACCTTCATGATAACATCAGTGGCCAGTGCCAAATGAAAGAAACAAAACAAAAAAAAAGTGTGCACATGCGTGATGTGTTGTCATGCAATCATATCAGCATGCACTTGAGATCTCAGCACTGTTTGGCACCGACGCTTGGTCATACTGTATGTGGTTAGCGGTGTCCTGTTTGTGCAATTTTTCATGCTGCTTTATTATATCTGCATAAGTCTGCTAAATGAAAATAATGCAGAGAGGACTGGAGGCAGCTAGAGCTTTGATCAGGTTTAAAATTTTGGATTAAACCAAACTGAGCCCAACAACAGAAAGTCCGACAACAACCGAATTTGCCCAGCCCAAATCAGCCTGAATATAAAAACGAGTAAATGATTTACATTAATTTCGTTAATCCAGAGTGACAGCCTCGCTATAAGTTCTTTTTGCACTTTTAAGTGACAGTTATTTACAAACTTTGCTATTTGGTTCTCTGTAGTATATCCTGAATATTATAGACAGATTAGTACAGTTTGATACATTGTTACTAAAAATGATATGCTGGTTTTGGTAGCATTCCAGTCAGAACTTTGAGGAGTCAGCTATTCAGGAACATACTACAGTCATGTCAGAAGTGTTTTTTTTTTTTTTTTGGCTCGCCATGCATCTGCAATGACATAGGAGAGGGAAATGTAATTTATGATGACAGCGGATACAGTACAATACATTATGATATGAGTTATGGCAGGCTCTAGTGGGCGAGGGAGAGAAACGCTGGGACGGCTGGTGGACGGAGGGCCCTTAAGAAACGCGCTCCCAGGCATCCGCAATAACGGGGATATCGGACCCGCAAGGAGCAGCTGCCATCACGGAGCCACTGTTTCAGGACAGTGATGCAGAGTTAAAGGACTGAGGAGGAGGGCACTTTGGCTGTCACGCAGCAGCCGACACACTGCAGGGAAGACAGGAGGCCTGAGGCTGGTCCACCAGGATCCGAAGCTGGGACACAATTTTTTTGTTTTTTTTTCTTTTGAATTGATTTTACCTTCTTCACATTTTTTTTCTCTTCAGAAAAAGTGTGATGGAGATTTATAGGCACAAGAGGTTTGAGACGAAAGAAAGATGATATGTACTGGAATTATGTGTCAGCTTCCCAGGATACAGTTTTTTTATTGTAAACTTCCATAAATATCAAAATCACAAAACCAACAGACCAATGAAGACATTACCGTATACAAAAGCAAAGGTAGAGCTTGTAGATTTTCTGTTTCTGTTTTATTTGATGTATAATAAAATAACACGTCACAAATTTTCTAAAAGCGCATTACCAAATCAACCTATGGGGGATCCTTAAAGCTGCTCTGAGGAGTACCAGACACACAGGATGACAGAATAATTTGATACTCTGGGCCGCAAAGTCATCTCCATCACATCCAAATCTATAGATCACATTATCATTGATTACCTTTGCTCACGTAGGAATTTAAACATTGTAACATTGTAACATACATCCTGTGTCATATATGTTTTATATTTTTTCCATGTGATATCATAAAGGAACAGTAAAATGAAAATATCACCAGATGAAAAACACAGGACAGAAACTGAATGAACATAATGGATGAGGTATGTAATTTAGATACTGTAAACACTGATGCTGATGTCTCATAGCTAAAGTGGATCCGGAATTGGAATTGGGAGACATGAGAACTCAGATGCAATGAGTCTGTGCTATTTTTGTTATGTTATTTTTGGTTGATCAGAGTGAATTTTGGTCTGAGTGAAGTCTAATTATGTGCAGCGGGTTTTGTGTACAAAAGATTTTGTGTCTTCTGTTGCATATGTGCTTGAGAAACAATGTTTCATTGTAGAGAATGTAACAGTTCAGACCATGATGTTACCTTAATTTGCCTCTGTCCCAAAGTTTTGTTGTTTTTTTTTTTTTTTGTTTATTTGTTTTAACTTTGATTAACTTTGTCTTCCTGATATTTACCTGGTTAATTGTATGTTTGACAACACAATTTCTTCCTCAACATGAAATAAAAACAAAACCAACATTGTGACAATAAATAAATCAATGGAGATATTCTGAATATAAATAACTATGGCATACCTTCAGTTTATTCCTCAGTGATTAAAATGTCCCCTGATTTAGGGCCGTAATGAGCATTAGACATCTATAGGTCACTGATGGCTTTAATGGAGTGTGATATATGGTTTCACCATGCATAAGATACAGGGTGATGATATCAGTGTTAGTCAGCTTCAAGCCTTAGCTTGGTGCAGGTAAACATTGTCCCCTCATGTTTTAAACTCACACATTATAATTTCTTATGATAGATTCATATTCAAAGTGTGGACATTGAGTACATTCATTACATCACAATACATTCATTACTTGCCATTCAATAGCTACAACTGGAAGTTGATCCAACAAGGGTGTTACGGTCTATTTTCAGATGTTTTCCTAATAAAAATATTTTTGAGTACAGGTTCAAATAAGAATCTGCAAAATCTCTCACCTCAAAGTTTTATTGTAATAATGCACCGGACATTTTTATGGTATTTTCATTTTGAGCACAGTCTTAGGTGGCCAAGTTAATTGGAGGTCCTTCTAAGTAAACCAATCCACTTTTTTTTTATTTTAAATCGTGTACATAGAAATATACATACCAAATAATGAAACTGGATGTTATGTTAGTTATAGTCATAGTTCTAGTTCTAGTTATAGTTCTAAATTTTTGCATTTGTTTACCATATTTATATGAAGCAGCTATTTCAGTAAATTTTGTGCCTGTGAACTTCTGTATTCATGTAACATTAATTTGATTTCCCTCATTGCTGCCTTCACCCTGTAATTACCCTGTGACGATAGGAAAAAAAAAGCGACGGGCTCTGTTTTTGAACAAATGCATATAGACAGATGGAACAGCTGCATAAGTGATTAAATGCATGAAGCAATCGCAGAAATGAACAGGCATTTCTGGCTGAGAGCTCACAGACCTGCTGCACCCTTACTCAGCAAATTTGTCTAGCATTACATTTAGACATGTTGACGTCCCTATCCCACAATGCAGCAGGGCCCTGGTGGCAAACACAGGCCATCTGTCCCCTCTGAATCCCCCACCTTTCTCCCACAGATCCCTCTGTGTCTTTCACATCCGTGTCGTCTCTTGCTCTCTCTGCCTCACCCCGTCGTTCTCTCCCCTCTCCATATAACCCCTTGCCCCTCCTCTCTCTCGGCCTCCCCTTGCCGGTCTTGGCATCATCAGCCATTCGAGGCACGCCGGCCATGGCACGTTGTGAATTATTCAAGTCTGCCTGCCGGGGTTGTGAGCAAATCATAAATCTCGGTGGTCGGGGCTATTTTGGAGGGTGACCGCAGCTAAACGAAGTTAAACATCAAAAGCGAATCCCGACGAGATTCGAGAATTATTGAATGTTGCCCCTTCTTAATGTACCGTTATTATTTTTATTTAGCGTTGGGCCTCCTTTTTTTTTTCACTCCACAACTTTTGCCTCACTGTTCTGGATTTGGGTTTATAAAAGGATGAACTGAGCAAACATGGTGTAATGTAGACCCAATGGACTATGAATCTAGGAAAAAAACAGTAGTGTGCTAAATAGCTTTAATAATACATGGCCGCTGAAACATGGGTGATGGAACAACCGCCACCAGAAAAAGGCGATGCATTGTACTTCCTTGTCTGTAACAGCAACCAGTAACCCATCTCAATGGCTTTCATTCAGATGACCCTCACAAGAATGAAGTGACAAGCATCCAGGCATGCTTGGTATTCCAGTGTGAATGCATGTTTCCATCAAATTACTGAAATAAATTCCCATCTGGTGCTCAACAGCTACTCACCAATGCAACAGTTAAGCTATTTCTTTCATTAAGAAATGGCTCACAGTTCATCTTTGAATTGTTTACTGAATCTTTGTTGAAATGCTTTAGCCCATGGTCTTGGAATCTGTGCAATGTCAAGTAGTCTGTTATTGTGCTTGTCTTATGCCCAGTGAACCAGGGTGATGGGTGGGTGGTCAAAAAATTCAGGCTATGGCTCTGCATATTTAAGGTTTTAGGGCCAATATGCAACAAGGAAATTTGATAGGAAGCATTTGATAATGTCAAAACATTGGTGAAATATGAGAAACGGCATCTGTTGATCACCACCAGCATTTCATGAACAATATTACTAAGTTCAATGACAGCATTGATTGTTTTAAAACTGGAGCTGCAAAATGAAACTAAATGGAAACAATCCCAAACCAGACATTATGAAACAGAAATAAATATGGAGATTAGCTGGCTTGCATGGCTCATAATCAATTCCGCCTTCTTTATGGATGATAATAATTCACCCGACAAATAGTCCTCATTGGTCAATGACTACAACACTGACATCCAAACACTAAATGAATATGCTTTGGGCAGACCTCATAACCATAGAAAGTCAGAGAGAAAACAGCTGCAATATACAACCCAGTGAGATTCAAGTATTAGTTATAATTTTTAAAACAATATCCTTCAACTAACCATTTATTGCTTTCAAAATAATGGAGTATGCATTCAGTCCAAGGGTCAAGCTCAAAAAATAGATTGAGAATTTTGCTTGTGTGGTGCTGAAACAGTTCCCTTTCAGCACCACACAAGCAAAATTTTAAATAATTTATGTTAGCCTGATAACAGCTGCAAGATGCAACATTTGATTAACATAATTTTTATTTTAACAAGGACAATGCAGGTGTGTCAGCATGATTAATATGTGTGGAATACACAACAGGATAACTGAATGACCTTCAGACTTTCATGTCTTCCTACTCCCACTACTCCTTCGACACTGATCACCAGTCCACTTGCTACCTCTTTTGACATGCACCTGACCATTGTGCACTGCATTGGAGGCATAAGTCTGTGCCGTCAGAATCAGGCCCTCTATGCGCAAAACGCCAAAGTGTAAAACATGCTGATTAGTATACTTGTATGCTCTATGTTTCCCTTTGATTTTTCTATTTAAGTTCGACTATAAAGGAAAAGTACTGGAGAGTGAGTCTAATGAATTGTCATGAATAAAAACCATACTAGTCAGAGCAAAGAGAGAAGCTTAATTATGTTTGTTTTGTTTTTTTTTTAAAAACAATCTTTTGAACCTGTAAAGTGTCTTGTGGAATTATTTATTCACCTATGCTAGCATAAAACAAATGGAATGATCCCAGTATCCCAACAATCAGTGCAATAAGTAGGATCACTGATTTTATTGTCAGAGCGAACAAATACTTTATGGGTAATAACAGTGTAGTTGAATACAGGTCACAGAGAGAGGGTAGTGAGAGGAGGTTAGCTTCTCCCTTCAAGCACTTTCATTTATTTCATTTTCTTGTAGTTGTAACGGTTCAACCTTTATATCCATGAGACCCATTAAAGTACAATTAAAATAGTTGTTCAACATTAAACAAAAAAAACCTGATCTGAGGTGTGACTGGCGCATCTTGCAGCTAGAGACTGGATGCATCCGTGGTTCTGTTTTGTACAGCCATATTCGCACCCGCCCATCTGATCCCGGTAGCCAGTTTTGTGAGCAAAGTGCGCCGGTCCTGCCAGAGTCCGGCGCAGATGCCAGCTTGTGGATGCCCTCAGCAGGACGGCGCCGCTGTTTAGCTGAGGCAGTTTGCTGTGTAATTACAGCCAGTGGGAGTCACCTTCCGTGGCCCGCTGTGCACTTCCATTCACATCGCCCGAGCCAAGGACGGGCTTTCGCAGCCCCCACGCCCATGACCCTCTCCCCCGTTTTCTCCACCCACCCACTCCCCCCCCCCACCAGCACCACCCACGGCCATTTGTTCTTCAGCACTTGCCAGAGAGAAGGATGTTTTATTTATCCGCCACTATGTAATTAAACAAATCTCTGTGTCAATCTGTCCGTGCAGCGGCATTGAAACGGGCTCAACGGCGTTCAATGATTCAAAAGGTGCCATTTTCATCTATAAAAAAACAGGATATTCTCTTGGTTAAGGCTGACACCAATTTGTGTGGAGCATAACTAATTAACCGTTGGCTTTGATGCTTGTGTAATGCGTGTGGATGAATGTTTTGTTTATTATAAATATCTGGAGCGTCACATATGTATCTGCCAAATGCACTGAACCGATGTAAAAGAAAAATAAGTGTTGCAAAAAATCCACATTTGGAAGTATGTAGTTGCAAGGAAAAAAGTTCTGAAGAAACATTTCACAACAGATATATTGCCAGGCTTTAATGTTCCACCAGTGGCAGCGGCACTTCTCTAGATTATATGTCAGTTAATTTAGGAAAAGAATTGGAGAATTACATTTTGTAATACACACAAATATGTAAATATAAGCATGCTTACAGAGTAATTGCCACATTTTGGGATGTATGTCATTAAAGGCAATTGATACAAACACTTTTTTTGCATTGGATAAAATGTCCTCTGTGACCTTGGGAGAGATAAGATACCCTTAATCAGCTCAGGGTTCCATACAATTACTTGAGAATAAAAAAAAACCAATGGTCTTCCTCATTGCTGAAGCCTAGTCGAAGAACCAACCCCGGGAAAGAAGGGAAATGATTAAAGGCGCCTTTTGCGCTCTGCGGAGCAAAACCGAATCAATCCGCATTGATGTATCACCAGCGTGTAATTAGCACGGCTCTGTGGAGGAAATCCGATAATTCAGCCTGATGTGAACAGGTGTGCCCCGTCTGAGCATGGTAACGCACAAAAAAAAAAATCGCCTGCTCCACGAAAAGCTCTGTTTGGTGCATTGAAGTTTCTCTCCCTGCCTTCTCGCATCCTGCTTACAGGTTGAAATGAAGGCTTTGACCCAACGAGGCCAAGGGCTATGCAGCCAGTTTTAGTGAGAGGAAATGGCAACCTTCCTGTTCCACTTTCTCTTACAAAACGGCAGAACAAAGCAATCACTTGTTACCAAAGGCACACACACAGCCCATGCTCTGAACTAGCTTTATCTTTTGTTTATTTCACCACAGAGGGAATCAGTGAGGTTTAAAAAGGTAACCTGTTGTTTTTGATCCTACACAATCAGATTTAAAGAGCCTCGCTATGTGCAGCCAAGAATGTTCTCTTAACGATTACATTCACCTATTTCAAAACTACAGCTCTATCTCTCGTTGATTCTGTAATATAATGTATGCCGGTGTATTATTAAGTGTAATCTGCATATTCATCTTACACGAAGGCAGCGAGGTGACCTCACGGAATGCAGAAGTCCGGAGGATGGCAGTACTCTATCTCTCTCTCTCGCTCACTCACTCTCCCTCCTCCTTCTGTGAATACTGATTTCTAAACTGACACAGCTAAGCTTCTCCTTGGAAAAAAAGGCCTGTGAAAGAGCGATGCTAGAGAGTGAGCCAAGTCACACAGGCATCTCATTTAGGGGGCTCAGATTTGTGAGCGGCAGCAAAAAAAAAGAGGAAAAAAAAACAGGAGGAGAGAGAGGGGCTGAAAGACTTGGGAATGCTTTAAACATCTGAAATATGAATGATGACAGCCGAAAGCAAAGGTAAAGGGAACATCTGAGAAAATTAAATGAAATGCTCAGTGAAATCAGGGATTTACATTGCCAACCCCCCCCATCACACACACACACACACACACACACACACACACACACTTCTACCTTCATACAAACCTGTGTTATCTTTTCCTGTTTTTTACTGTGATAGTCCATGCATTTAAAGCCACAAATAATAATGCTGACAATGTCCTTCTTAAACAAAGCAAACAGTTCTACTGAGAGACAGGAAAGCACAATGGGGAATAGAAAAAGGGGGGTGGGGAAGGGAAAGAAAGAAATCCAGAAAAATCGATTGTCTACCTGCCTCTGCCGAAATGAAATATCAAAGGATTCTGTCAAAAGGGGGAAAAACATCCACTAATCAAGTCTCTGTAATTTCAAAAAAGATCTTTTGTTGTCAAGGAGATTGGCTGCTTTCAGCAAGTCTCAGTGGAAATGTTTCTGGGCAGCACTGAAAACTTTGTGATGTTCCAGGGGACTCTGACATTTTAATGGTATGAGAATCCCTTTCTATAAACTATAACAACAGTATTCAGTAAGCCTCCAAGATGGAAGCGTTCAGACACAATATCCTCCCCTATAGAAGCTGATGAAGCATACCCCATATATATATACAGCACAGAGAATAGGTTCCTTTTTGGGGTTTCTTGAGGAAATTCAAATTTTGCATCTTGTTCTCCATCTAATTTTTCCTTCCCAAGACATCATCACAATTCCTCTAGTACCCATTATAATACTTCTCATCATTCATCTCTCCTGTACAAACGTAAACTGTATTATATTCAACTAATAGCAACATCTTTTCATTAAACAGTTGCCTTGCATTTCCTGTTAACTAATGACAGTTAGAAAGATTCAGGTATAGTCCTAAAATTACTAGACTATGTGATTTTGCCACACCCAGCCAACTTTATATCTTCTAAATCTTAAAAAGGGTGTACCCTAGGTAGCCACTTAGACATTCCTGTAGCTGTGCTGAACCAAAGGGTCTTATTGCTCACATTCCTAACTATTTCACTAGCTAGGAGGATGTGCCTTTCGTTGTCATATTTTACATACAGCCATGCTTCTACAGCTAACGGTGTACCTACCCAGCTAGCATTGGCATTGTGTTGTTTTGTAGCTTACACAGAACTACCTCTATGGTATAACTAGACTACCAATAGCATTACATAAATCAAACTCATAAAACTTTTGCTTTTAGTCCAGCAAATGCTTTGTGATATATTTATATGGTGAAAATGCCTTCAGCATGCAAAAATGACAAAAGTTACTTCAATGCACTTATTTTCTAAACTATTATCTATAAACTGTTGCTCATTCAACTTGAATGGATACACCTGTGTTCTATTGTGCTGGAAGTCGCTCTGGATAACAGTGTCTGCTAAATGACTGGAATGTAATAAATCAGAAACATGTGCAAAAATAGATCTGACATTGAAATGACTGACATCCACCGTTACATGTAACTGGGCCTTGTGTTTTTTCATCCTACCTCCTGAAGAGAATGTGGTTTTACATTTGTTAATTTTGTAGTCGTGAAGCAATACTGCCATAATTTACAGGACTTCAGATATGTGCTCTGCTTTCTTATCATGTTATACATGTTCAGTGAGCCATGCTTACTGTGATTAGCTCACAGGCATGTTTTAGTCAGTTGCTCCCCATTAAATCACACAACCACTACCACTGCAAACTGAGATCTAGAGAGTATGTCTTCAGGGGAAGTGAAGTGCAAATCCTCTGTCTTTGTATTCCGGGAATTTCAGATAAGTTATACACAATATTGAATTTGATGCGTGTTAGGGCACGGGCCTTCTTTTTCATGTCCTTATAATAATATTACACAAAACAAAATATCTGGGAAATGAACATTCATGGATGGGAAAGAACTGAACACGATGAAGTTATCTGAATTACTGCTTTGGTTAAAAAGAACCTAGGGCTGTTCTCTGAAAAAAATAGCGTCAATTTCCCGTACGATTACAGTTTATGTATGACTGGAAAAAGTCAATCGTATTTGGAATTCCACCTTAGGGAAAGTGGTCAGTTAGATGTATGAAGTGCACATGAAGTCTGTGCCTCACACAGGATTGATTTAAGGGCTTTCTACATCAAACCATATATTTTGCCTAGCCATCATATTTTCTCATAAAACCACACAAGGTGTCATACAGTACAATTTGTCATAATTAACATACTCATAGTGTACATTGGACCTGTAAAAACTATTTATGTATAACCAGTGGATTGGTCTTTCTTATAATGCATGAATTCAAGGAAGCTATAGTCCATATTGTTGTATTTTTGTGTAAATCTAAAGCTGAACTGTTGCACCTTGCCACCTAAGACACTACTGTCACCATCAGGACTGCAACAGCTCTTTATTTAGTTACAAATGAAACAGTTATTCAATGCATGGGCCTTTAAATATTGGTAACAGACCTTGTACTGACAGGCACCTGTATGTTGACCTCATCAATGGACACAGGTTATTAGATACTTGTAATGAAAGGTGCATAATGTAATGACAGCATCTAATTGCTGTTGATGAGACTAAATGATGGGAGCTCAATAATGGGAAGGTGGCAACTAATGGTAATTGATGAGGTGATGGCCCTCAAAAGGTCAGTGGGATGGTCGTTGGTGGTGATTAGTGACTTGGGCCCTAAAGTCACAACAAAATGCTTATGGGTTTGGGTCAAATGAGAAGATTTATTGAACTATAAAACAGTTAATAAATAAACTGGTTCCTGAAGTACGTCAGGTGAAGCTTCTTGTGTGTTTTTTCCTCTATAGGCAAAGCCATTGGGAGTCACCAACAACAGGCAATACCAGAAGTCAAATTGTCTCCAATGAGCAATCACAAAGCTCAAGCTTTGCATTGTATGTATTTATCTCTGAAATTGAGGTTGAGAATGGGTGGCTTCTCATACAGTACAGCTTCCATTTTTACCTCGCCTGCAACTTTTTGCAGCCTAATTATAAATGCTTCAGTGATTAATTTGGCATCTTGACTCAGATTAGAGGTTCACCAAAACACATGAGCGAAACAAAAGAGGATGATGGCAACCGAGCACACTCATAAAAAGAGAGCACTCCCACGTCTTCTAATTAAGACCCACCTACTGTGAGATGAGGCCGAAGACTATTGCACAAACACATTGCGCCAAAAAACATAGACTAAATCTGGCACGCACAGACATATTGCATTGTTTCTCAGCTCAATATATTGAGTCTACATTGTGTGGAGTAATGTAAGCTTTGAACTTCGATGTTCTTTTTCATAACTTGAGAAGTATACAATATGAAGTTATTTCTTTTCCTTCCACCTAGGGTGCTTGAAAGTATCCACTTATGGTGCCTCTCTGAGAACATAAGACCCAGGGAAACTGTTCGTTTGGATATTATTGTTGCATCCTTTTAAGGGACTAGTACTTTGGATGCTCAATGAAATACTTTCCCCAGGAATGGTTTCCAATCTTTATAACTTCTTACAGTCAATATGATCAAAAACAAAGAACATTCCAAGACCTTAGCAGACATAGATAGATATGCATGCTTTTATAAAATTGCAATGTAAACAACTAATACATTATTTGGAAAAAATTTCCAAGAACATGTGATCGTTAATGGTTCTGTCTGTTGTTGAGCCTTTGTTGTTAAAGAATTAGAAATAGAGATAGGAAACCTTGAATAAGGCCAGGTCGATATGATAACCTCAGCCAACTTTGATGATTTATTAATGTATTTTTTAATCATTTTGTTGGATGGAGGCAAGACAACTCTGGCAAGCACTGGCAGGCAAAATCTAGGGTCACGTATTACGTTTGCAATTGACAGGTTGGAGGAAACTTCGACTTACTCTGGGCATCAATCCCAGAGGGAGCCATTAGCAATTAGATGAGCTTGATGGGAGTTTGTTACCTCTGTTTCATTGCATGACAGGGAATAAAATGAAAGTGATCACTTATTTATTTATCTATCACATATACGCTTCATTCAGTGCTTCCCTTTTCCATTTGAAATGGTTAATTATAAAAATGATGAGAATTCTATATTGCTAGAGTAGGATGCATATCCAAAATCTGTGTCTGGGTAGTGTGTGTATGTGTGTGTGTGTGTGTGTGTGCATGTTAGAAAAAAAAGCTTTCTGTGACTATGTACTACTTGCGTAACCAGTCCCTCACTCATATTATTCAAGTGTATGAGTGCGTGTGAGTGTATGTGTGTGTGTGTGTGTGTGTGTGTGTGTGTGTGTGTGACAGAGAGAGAGAGAGAGAGAGAGAGAGAGAGAGAGAGAGATTGGGTGTATGTGTGGTCAGAGGCACTTTTGTGTGCATCGTTAGAGTGAGGCATTGACAGGTCCTGATGTTTAAATGAAGCGAAGCCCACACAGTCCATATTATCCCTCCTGCCACACACCTTCAAACTGATTAGCATAGTCATCCTTCACTTGTTTGTGCATCTGACTCGTCACCCACCCTGCTGCCCACAAGACATGGAGAGACGGGAAGAGGATGAGCAATTCTCAGCACAGGGAGGGCGGCAATCAGAAAGCAACACATTTCAACCAAAGCATCCTTCTGGCCCTCTTCTTGACAGTTGTATCTTGTCACACTGTGCCTCCTCCAGCATTGCGTATGCGTTTCTGTGTTTATGACTGAAAAGGTTTGTGTACAGGCATTATTTTGACAGCTAGGTTTATGAGTGGGAAGTGCACTAATAAATTGCTTCCAGTCCCAGCCCACCGTCAAAATATCACCGCTCATTCACGCAGAATCATGCACATGAAAACACACAAACGCACGCATGTACTGTACACATCATGTATGAAACACATGAGCAATGTCTAAAATGATAAGGCTGAATGAAAAACCAGGTCTGGGAACATCGCCTATGGACTTCATCTGTAGAAGCCTGAACCAAAAGCATTAATACAGGGAGTCATGTTCTTTCAGCTACTCTACTTATAGTTCCTGGGTGAGAACACAGCCAACATCACAATATTCCAGATTGCTTTCTACTTTATTTATGCACTGTACTTTATTTATGTTTTGTCATCCATTATGGTTGCTGAATATAAATGTGAAAAACCCAGAGTCAGGATGCCATAGAGTTTTTGACTCTGGAGAGCACTGAGGTGGAGAAACTGTTATGAGCACCTGCCAAACATGTTCTCTGAAGAAGAACAAATAAACAAAAAAAGGCAGGGCAGTATGACACTTCAATATAGTTCAGACTGACCTCTCTCGATTCACCTCCAAATGGGATCTTTTGGAATTTTCCTCATAAACTAAACCAACTGTCTTAGACTGTTGCTTTTATTTATGACATTCAGATATTGAAAGAAAACATATTATTTTGTACCTGAAAACACAGCTGTAGCGCTGTATATTATGAAAAGAATGACATTTGAGTGTAGTGGTAGTGCATGTCCTGTGTAATTGTACACTGCTTTCTCTTTGTGCCTTTTTGTAGTTGTTAAGTTGTTATTAAAGGAGAAAATTCTGTTGCTGTCAGACATATAGCAACCGGTTACTCAAGGTCAACAAGTCACAAAGAATTACAGAGATACCCCTCTACAAAAAATAAAAATAATAAAATAAATAAATAAGAGTAATAAATAAATAAACAAAACAGCAAAACAGATGTGTGGTGTGTCCATCACCATAGACTGCTCCTCCTTGAATCTGTCAGAACCCCTAATGTACAACATGGCTTCCGGTTGCTGCTCGGCTTCAGCGTTGCATATTTGTTCATTTATTCATGGTTTAATAGAGGGAGAACTGACAACATCACTGAGAATATTTTTTTCCCCTCCCACTCTCCTTCCTTTTTAACGTAAAACGGCATCCTGGCCCCTTGGAGTTTTTTTTTTTTTTTTTTTTGCTGTATCTGCAACGGCCATTAAAACTGCATTATTCCCAGTTGCCGCCATCTGTGAATCGTCCTCAGCCAACCGATATATATATATATATATATATATATATAGTTGTGACAGTGGTTATTTTCTACACAGCAGACCTCGCAGGGTTACCTTACCAGAATATACAGGGAGGACGGAGCCAATGCAGAGCGGCATCTTTAATGCTTTATTTATGAATGAAACACTCTGAGGGATACCGTAAGGGTGTGCTGGAATTTAAATGCTGGCTTTATTATCTGTCTTTCAGAGGGTGACTCAAGAGGTGACTCAAAAGTGCCAGAAAGCTTTTAATGCTATGTTTGTGACCCCACATGTGTTGCTGGATCCAGTGTTTGTTGCACAGCTCCTTGTATGTATCAGTATGAGTCATTTCTGTTCTCCAATGATTCATGTGCATTAAATGTTTTAAATGTGTTGTTGTATCTCCTCTGTACTCCCAGATTCGGCATGGATAATGTAAATAAATTGTGATCTATATTCAATAGAAAGAACACTGTTATAAAACCACTAAAACTTCCATGATGTTGGGAAAGTAAAGCTCCACAATACTGATGTTTCCAAGTGGGACGCACATCTTCTAGTTTATAGTTTTTCCTTAGACAGCACAAGACTTTTGGAGCCAGCCACAAATTGACAGTGAATTTTCACAGAGCAACCATCACCAGCATGCTTAGATTTTCCACAACAATATGATACAAAAACACAACCCAAAGAAATAAAAAGAGTTTGGAGAAAATTGTAGAAATATTGTAGGCCAATATTATCATTGCCAACCAGATCCACTTCCAGCAAACCAATTCTTTCAGCTTCTTCCCTGTGGCAAGTGTTTCAGACACATAAGGTTGACACAGCTCTTTATAGAAACAGCACTTCCCCCAAAGCTGTTCAATGTCATGCTGCTTGACGTTTAGAAAAGCTTTGCAATTATAATCTCTCACTTATTTACATATACATTGTTAACAACAAATTGCTAAGTACCTTCTAGACAACATGTGAACACCCAAGTTCTGACCGCCCCACAGAACCCAGCTTCTTAGTGCACAGTGGGTTGTTTGATGGACAGTCTATTATTCTTTAAACATATGTTACTGTGTGATTGTATATTGTAAGTGGTGTTAAGATGAGTCATGCACATCTATTGTTTCTAATAAAGCCAAATCTCAGATGCAACAATAAAGAAGGAGTGTCCTGGAGTTCTTTGTAGCACTGAGGTTATGTAAGTTTGCCTTACACTCAGTAAGAATTGAATGAACAATAGCTTAAGACCTGAATTTAAGTTAATGTAACCCTAGCAGTGAGCAGGGACAAGGAGGGGTGATGCACATGACACAACACAAGATCAGGCATTAGCAGAGCACAAGTGTATAGACATGCAGTATACCAAAATGTCTTCCAGTCTGTAGGCAAAACACTTTTAAATGGAAATTGCTTTAAACAATTCTTTATTGTTCTTTGTCTTCTTTATAGCTGCATAAAACTCTTTTGTACTATAACAGTGTGTAGTTATGTATCATTTTAGCTGAGCATTTATTTAGACAACGCATCAGTTAGCTACCTACAGGGCTAAATGTGAAGAATAGTCTCCGCCTTTCTTCCCAAAACAGAAGATTGATTAATTGTTAATTGTTTAAATGTGTTAAGGATCCTTATGTCGAAACTACAACTTTGTCAATAATTGCAAGAAATCAATCAACTTCATTTCAAATCCAGTTAATTGTGATTGTCATGGTCTGTGTTACTGTGTCTTGTCTAATTTTATCAATTTTATCAAGCCAGCCTAAAGAAGGCATATTAAATACAGGTGTGGAGGGAGAGCAGGTGGCCCTTTTTTTGGTTGGGGGGATAGTTCGCTGGGGCTATGTGCTTTGGTTGGGGTTGTTTTTTTAGAAATTGCTTGGTATTGTAAATTATATCCCTTTTTGTGAGAATGTGGAATGTGTTGGCCAGCTTCTTTGCACTAACATTAACTAGGCTAATTAGCTATTACAAGGATAGGCCATAGAATGTGATAAACATTAGACTGTCAGCTAGCTTGGTTTGAAATGTCAGATTTGTAGCTAATCCAAAAATGGGTACAGATTAATGTGAGACAATTTAGCTAGATACAAATAATGGCTTTTTCATCTGTAGCAGAGCTGGAAGTGGTAGCTTGTGAGATTCATGTGTGTAAAGCTGGTAGGGCAGTAGGAAGCAGAGCACATCGAGAGGTGAAAACACTCCCTGTGAGTTAACTAGTATTGTTGTCTATGGAGCTAGGGGCAGATTGCCCTTTAGCTCAACTAAATGATCCTGGTCATTAGAATTTAGCTGTGAGATGAAAGCAGCTTCTCTCATTTGTGTTAAAGACATCTTTCACATTCGTAACACAGCTACCATTAGCGACCTAGGTCTGGTTGATCAGATTTGTTTGGACATCTTAGCTAGCTAATATTAGCTGTTTACTTCTGCATTTTTTGACATCACATAGGTTAGAAAGTTAGATAACATCAACAAGCTAGTAAAGGCATTACAAAAAGACCAGTTCAAGTCCATAGTAAGGTGAGCACTCTCACTCCCTGCAGATGTCTGATTCCATGTTCCATTTCTGATCCATTGACCAATATATCTTCTCTGTCAGTGTTAATGATACTGTGCAGGAACCTGTATTATTTATATGTGCATACTAGAACTGTAGCTAGCCAGCTATCATAGCTTCGAAATCCCTTTTTTCTAATGATTGCACTGAGTAATTCCTCCTTTCATGGGTGAGGGGCTTCTAACCCATTCAAAACTACATTCATTATTTTGTTTTTATTTGATGATAATATTAACAAGAATGATTTACAAGGTGTCTGAGTTATATAATAATGTCAAAAATATGTATAACAGGGGCATATGAACAGAAATAATAGGTTCAGAACTGACAAGGTTACAGCAAATAGACATTAAAGTGAAAAAGAGTGATGAAAACATAATTGTAAAAACATAATGCTTAGCAGTTACCCTGAAGAGCAACATACTTACCTCATACTACAGTAAATGTAAAACCTAACACTGAAAAGTAACACTTCTCTAAATTATAGTTTTTTATGGCACCAGACAATGATCCATCAGAGCATTTGCATCATATTACCATATTCATAGTGACAAACAGTGAGCTAAAAGAGGCACACAACACTATATCAGAATACACTTCAGTGACAGTATTAAGCATATAGCCGGTCCACATTCTGTAACGCAAGATGCTATAAACAGATGTGTTTTCTCTGTTTTCAATGGTCAGTAATGATCATTTTATTTATTTATTTGCCAGATTCTCTCGTCCAGAGTAATTTACAAGGCTATGTTGGTATAATACATGCCATATCATATGTACATATCCCAGGACCATAAACATCAACAATAATTGCAACAAAGCAGCCGGTATCATAGGAAATGGCCATCAAGCAGAAAAAGTGTGATAAAAATACAGCAGTAAAAACATAGTGCTTAACCACTACCCTTAAGTGAAAATATCCTAAAGTGAATATAGAGCCTTACAACGATCTATAAAAGCAAAAGCTCCACACATTACAGAGTTTATATGGTGCCACACAATGAGGCGTAAGAGTACTTGTGTCATATTACCATATTCATAGTGACTAACAACAAAATAAACCACACACTACATTATAATTCACTTTAGCATGGACACAATATGGGACAGGTCCATATTCTAGGATCTACAATGTATAAACAAGTATGTGTGTATCTGTGTGCTTATTTGGTATCAGAATAAGTGATTCTGCAGTTCTGAGAGTCGCTGGTAGATTAATTCAATCACATGGAAGAAGGTAACTAATCTAGTTAGGTGGAGTAAGTAGTCACAAGATGTAGTACTTACACAGTAAATTTCGTGTATTTATTATTTTTTTTAATGTTGCACGATAGCTAATTACCTAGATGTTGTCTCCTTGAGGTTTGCTTTCTAGTTTTGCTGTACTTGCTGTATCTTGGCCCTATCTTAACTGTTGTATGGCTTTGTTAGAAGTAAGCAGTCTAAAAGAAGAAGCTAATGTAATATTTTCATTTTGGAAAAACCTGCTACAGTTCATTACCTTGAAGATAGGTCACAATGGCATGTAGACTTCCAGAAGAGAGTGTTATATATCATTGATCATCTTTTCTATGTCACTCTTTGGAGTACAATGAGAAAATTCACATTAACCGAGAAGGTATACCACTGCAAAAAATAGAATGTTTAATTACTAAAGGCACATTGTAATGGAGTGACTTACAGAGAGAATTTCTACAAACTATTGTCAATGTCTTGTTTTTGGTGGGACCTCTACCTGGATAAGAGGTGGGTCTAATGATTATAGAATTTTGATTGGACAATGCACACACTAATGCAAAATACCACATAGAGGTGAAGCTGTAAATGCAAATGTAAATTCAAGTGAAAATATACTCTGTACTGATGTTTGAGGCCCTGCCAAATCCTCTGTAGCCATATCACTCCCTCTGCTATGGAGGAAGGCCCTGTCAAGCCCTCTGCTGTGTTTGAAACCTTCTCAAGTCCTTCGATGCATTTCCAAACCAACTCAAACCCTCTGCTACCATCTGAAACCATGCCAAACCCTCTCCTGTAATCTGAAGTCATATCATTCCCCCTGAAGCCTTATCAAAACCTGCCAAGTCCTCCACAGCTATGAGAAGCCCTGTCAAGCCCTCAGATGCCTGCCCTGTAAAGCCCTTTACTGCTATGAGAAGCCCTGTCAAGCCCTCTGTAGTGCTGTAAGGTCCTTTTACTTACATCTGCCCTTTGATGCTGGTTCAAACCATATCAAGCCTTCTTTTGTTGGTTCTGTCAAGCCATTTTATGCCAAATGAAGTCTTCTGCTTGATTTCTTTTATCAGTGTGTATTGGTAAAGTTTTTACATTCATTTTATTTTACTACTTCTGTACTTTTTTACAGCTCTTCTGAAATGGGATGACATTGTGAAATGCAATGCAAATAAAGTGTTTCCTAGGATGTGATTTGTCATTCTTTACATGCACTGTATAGGCGTTACCTCTAATTTAGTTGGGGTTCCCTTCTGCGCTCAGACAGCTCCAGTGGAAGCCATTTCCTGCTGCAGGGACCTCAGCTGCATGATTGTCCACTGCTATGCAGCTAAAGTGGAAGTGGTCTAGTGCACCCATTCTCCACAGAACATGTAGTCTCCTTAATTTCAATTTCTGCTCTACCCAGGGCCGCCATTTAGAAGATGTATTGATAGCCTCATGGGGCATTCATTCCTTTACTCATTTCTGCGAGATGCAATACAGCCAAGTAATTAGTGGTTTGGAAAAAAAAAATGAGAAAGATATGCTGCATTTTCTAATTTAGAGAATACTGGAGTCATTTATCATCACCATTAGGAAAACATGATGAATGCAGGTAAATATCAGCAGCTCTTTCCATCCTGAGCATGATTCCTTCAACCTGCAGAATGCCACCATGGCTGCCAAGCCATCAGTGACAGGAATTCTGGTGGTAATTGGACCTGAAAAGCAAATTGTGGCTCTTTTCCTCTCCCTAAACACTTGCTGAGTTACCTGACAGCCAAAAATGGATAGGTCAGGTGTTTGAGGCGAGTGTGGTGAGATTTAGTGAGGGACAGGGGGAGAGATGAATTGTTGCAGTGTTGGAAGGGAGCAGAGAGTCGAGTGATTTAGTGTTGGGAGTAGAATAGAGTGCTCCTTCTGCTGAGGGAGTTGGAAAGTACTTCATTGCTTCAGAGTTACAACAGAACCTGAGAAAGATGAAAGGTTTAAGGGTAGGCTACTTCCATTTTTGAGATGCTCCTATATCCTCAAAATACAGTGGATAAGTGGATTAAACCAAGGTGCAGTAAGTGGCAACCCCACTATGTACATCCAGGTGTTATTATTCAACTCAAGACATGGTTATTATCAATAATACGATCTGAAAGGCCCAGACAGCTCTGATATGGTCAAAGTAGCTCCTCCTACATTTCGCATTCCTGATAAGTATAGATCTGACTTTTGTAGTAAAATGTATTTTGCTATAAAAAGTAAAAACTTTGCTAGTGTGGTGCTCTGCCTCACTTGAAAGTCGCTTTGGATAAAAGTGTCTGCCAAATGAATAAATGTAAATGTAATATATTGTGCTTACCCTTACATCATGTAAGGCCCTGTACTTTGGCCAGTGTCAACAAAGAGTCTAAAGGATTAATTTCAATAATTTATGTGCACGCACACAGATATAAATATATAGATAAATATAAAAATAATAGCTTATCTGTTAAACCATCTCTGTTTTGAATGAATAGCATTTCACCAAAAAATCTTAAGTTATCTAAACTCTACATGTTACATGTACAGTTGCCCTTTGGCCATAAAGGCCTTACAAATAAATAAATAAATAAAGTTATACTTGCTTACTATACTTGCTTAGAATATTTAGGGCTCATACTTTATGTCACACCATTGGTTTTAATACACTTTCATCCTTCATTGGTAGTTTATTATTTCCATGAGACTACAGCTTCTGTCTGGGAACACCTCAAGGCAAATAAATGAGGTGATTTGTTCCTAAGGAACACCAGCTGGGAGGCTCCATGTTTCCTTTTGAGACATGAGTGTTATTTTAATTTCTCAAAAAGTTTAAATATGCAGAGTGTAGTCACAGTGATGTAGCATACATAGCTCAAAACTGACAATCAGATATAACTACAGATAGGGTACCCACACCTTAACCTTGTAAGGGAAAGAAAAAACTTTGCTACAAGTTTTAGGTGTGCTCGCTCAACTGAAGTCATGTCTGACAGGAAATATTAACAAATTGATTTTGGATGTAGCGGGGAGGATGACAAAATAAGCTCAGCCGTGCATTTCATGTCAGTATGTGTACTGCAACAAGTTTTTACTTTCGCTCTATATTTAGTAGTATGAAAAAGGGAATTCTTGTATTGCTTACATGACATGACAGCTAGGCACCATGCGTTCTGAAAACTCCATCCTTCATGTATGTGAGAGGCAGATGTTCATAGAAGATGCTTATCCTCAAAATTCCCTCAATATATGTAAAGGGTTGCCTTTGGAGTAAGTCCAACTTAAATACTTTCATGTGCTCATGTACCAGCTCATGCAACAGCCTCTTTCATGGTGGATATACAACAATGGAGGAAAATTAGTCACACAGAACGCACAGTTTGACAGATTAGCAGCCCATGCTTATACTGCTCTCTCTGTCCATCTTTCTGTCTGTCTGAGCAACTGCATCCTGTGTCTCCTCCCCACCCTTTTCTTTTTTCCTGTCTTATCTAGCTATATTGGTGTGATTGGTGGAATGTGCTTCATTGCCATGAGTCAAGTGCACTCTATTAGGGGTGTGATTTGATGTGTCTATTACCCATAATTATGCTAGTGGTAGGGAGCAGTGAGAGACAACCACGTGAGGAACAATGGTTCTGACCCTGGTTCAGAGTTCTATTAGTGGGTCAGTACACACAACCTTTGTATATTCATGGAACATTTCAGAGAATGTGGTCCAATAATGTTGGCTTATTCAAGAGAATATTTAATTTATCTAATGATTGCTCTTTTGATGTGGGCTCCCAACAGTAAAGACTGTATCCATGTCAGCAATAGCACTATACAACTGCTATGTATCAACAGATAATTAAAGACTGACTCATTGATTTTAATTTACAAATGGACAGATGAAGACAAGAAAAGATATAGGAAAATAGTACATAGAAAAAATAAAAAGAAGAAAAGAAAGCTACTTTGAATGGCAGAAAGGTACCAGAAAAAGACAGAATGATGTCAGCAATGTGGCATAGTGCTAAGAAGCAGGGATTGCAACCAAAAGGTTTGTTGTTTCAATTCCCTGCTAGGACACTGCTGTTGTACCCTTGGGCAAGGCACATAACCCACAATTGGCTCAGTAAATATCCCGCTGTATAAATGGATAAAGTTTTAACCTACTGTATGTAAGTTGCTCTGGATAAGAGCGACTGCTAAATGACAATAATGTGATGTGATGTAATGTAAAGATATGATTTCCTTTACAATTCCATGATTCCCACTTGGTATTTTCTTTGTCTTCCATGCATTTTGTTACTCTGTTAAGCTGGCCTTATCATCAGTGTCCATTACCACTGATATTGCCTCTGGAGTTGTGTTATCATTAAATGTTTAAATAATATCTCTCCAACGCTACCTCTGCATCTGCCCCTGCTCTGTCCCCAGTGTCCTGCAGTCCTGGTTTCCGCTCCTTTTCATCTACTGCGCCCAAGCTCTGCTTCCATTTGTGTCCTGCTCTATCCCTAGTGCACTAGCCTAGCCTTGGCACTTGAATGCCATACATACAGCACCATCTGTGATGCTTCTGATTCAACCAGGTCTGGAAAGGTTCCTCCAACCGCCTGGCCCCAAACTAGTTGAGGGTTTCAGTGGTTGGTCCATGCTTACATCTGTTTAATGGATCTGATCCCTCTGTTGATGGCGCGTTCATTCGGTTACAGTGGGTAAATATGATATTCTCTGTTTTTCATGTAGACTGTGGTTTGGATCACATTCTAACCTTCATACAATCCATGTATTGGGGGGGGGTTACTGTTCTGACCATATCAATGGTCCATAACCAACAAAGTACACATTTATTATATTAGATAATTAAAGTTCAATGGAAACATGTTTTCATAAAATGGTTATGCATTTACTGTATTAGGTGGGGGAAGTATATACAATGTATACTTCATATTCTTCATATTACAATGTAAACTTCATATATCTTCATATGTCTGGTTTATTATATTTGGTTAAGAAGACAGATCCATCACATATACTTACTCACTGGAATTCAAAACATATTGCAGATGTGACATTCATACATGGACATTTCCTGTTAGCGACCACATTTTATGGTGGGCGGTGGAACACAACAATCTTTTCTAGGTGCCGTTTGATGATGTTCACAAGGGTTTCAATAATTTTTTTTGACTGGCTAGGTGGGCCCACTCCCAAGACTCTGAGTAAAAGATGAAACTAAACATGCTATTTCCACACACTTATTGTACATTTCCTGTTAAACCACACAGTGCCATAAATACATTATCACTGTAAGAAAGCATGGTTCCATTGAACTGTAATCATTTAATGTAATGAATGTATACTGTGAGGGTTATGGACCACTGATATGGTCACAACGGGTGTTTGGCCAGACCATTTTATTACACTTATTAGGAGCTCTGCATGTGCTACTGACTTCCCTGAGAGATAAGCTAATGCACAGTAATTAGATGTAAATTACAATGGAAGGCAAGGGACACCATGGGACTGATTCTTATGATACCAGCTTAGTGTGTGTGTGTGTGTGTGTGTGTGTGTGTGTGTGTGTGTGTGTGTGTGTGTGTGTGTGTGTGTGTGTGTGCGCGTGCGTGTGCCTGTGTGTTTGAAGGAGAGAAAGAGAGAGAGAGTTATAATCAAAAATAAAAATATGGATAAGTTGAATGCAAAAGCATGGCATGAATATATCCTAAAGAATTTGACTGCAACATACACATTTTATTTATTTATTTATTTATTTATTTATTTATCCAGTGAAATAGTTCTATTTATTCATGTTCATTCATGGAGGCTTGGCAACTGCAGTAATGCCACAGCACCATGTGTAATATCTGGTAACGACTGGTTTTTTGTAATGGAATTAAAGGAATGTTGCTTTAATGTGCAGTGAAAGGAAAACTGCATAGCTGTAAAAATAAATACCGGTATATTAGTGTTTCTGTTTGTTTCAGAAAATATAGAGAACTAATATTGTTTCTCTTTAAAGCATAAATATTTTGTGCACGTGGCTGCTAGAGCCTAGATGAATACAATTGCTCAAGTTTGAACTCGATCACACATAAACGAATAAAACGAATAGATGTTGATATCAGATATCTGTAAAGGCATTTGTAATTATACAGGAGTAAGTGGGCCCCTAATTTCCCGCTATGCTTAATGTCTTTTCATAGCGATGTTGATAACTTTTAACTGAAATAGACTTAACCCAACGGAAAATTCTGTTTCGCCTGATTTGCTAGGGTTTTGTCTGGATGCGTTAAAGTGTAGTCTACATACAGTAGGAGCGGACAGGAGTGAGAGGGCAGCATTGGTTTTGCTGTGGGCGTTCGCTTCTCGCCAGAAGAGGGCAATATGAATCATTCCACGCAGCGAAGTTGCAGTGAGAGACAGCCGTGATATTGTTACAGTGGTAGCGCGCTACTAAACCGCCTTCTCTACCCCTGTCCTATTTGGAACTGAGAGACGGAGGAAGAGAATACGGGAAGGAACAGCATTTGTCCTAACAGGGCTCTTGATTTGCGAACTGTTTGATTTTCTTTCACTCCCATATCACTTCTCTGCCAAAACGTTGGAATACAGACTCCCAGGCAATCTGTACTATGCTCGCTTCGGTCAACTGGAACATTTTTTGCAAAGGAATGTTTGTTGTCTGTTGATTCCCGCTGTTGCAGTATCTTTATTTTAAGAGAATCGTTGTTTACGCATTATGGCATACCTGATGGATGAAACGCAATGCGAACATTAATAAGTAGCGTGGCTTCTATAAACTTTTCTTTCTCGCACGTTTTATTCCGGATGTAAGTCTCCGTCTGGCTTTGGAACTATCCGCTGCTGTTCCTCTCTTGCTGTTTTTCGTTAATTGCATAACAATAAAATAGTGTTAATAATGCGTCAAAATCCCGGAGACAACTCGAGGCTATTTCCCTGCTTGCATCAGGACACTGAGATATGCTGCATGGCTGGACTTGGGGACTGAAATACGGGCACAAGGTTGCTCACCCTTGCCATACCTCCGGAGCGCAGCGGCGGGCAGGTGTGCCTCGCTTGTGCTTGCTGTCGGTTGCTGTACCGGCTGAGCTGCGTGAGCGGGTTGAGTAGTGGATAAAAACGGAACCATCTGAGGAGACCGCGTGTCATGCGGGCTCGGGAGTCAAGTGCTTGTAGAAGGCTATAAACCCGTGGACAGGATCTGATAGATACGCGGATATGGGTATGTTAAGTGCCGCTTTATCAATACTTATTTCATGTAATTGCAAAACAGTTTTGCTTGTAGTGCTCACTCTTTCTTGAAAATACCTGCGCAAAGTAAACGGTATGGAACGTTACACGCTCTGTGCTTGCTTTCCTAAAAAGAGAAAAAAAAAATCTGCAGCCACCTGCCAAAAGAGCTCATGCCTAGATTAGGGGTGAATATTCCACCCTCTAGTCTTAGTTTACAGATCGGTACAATAAACTTGAGACAGTAACCTGTTTTGTTTTATGATTATGCAACTACATTTCAGCTGTATTTTCAAACAACACAGCAGGTATGCACCCGCGTATTCGCAAAATTCATTTGGCTGTCTGTTTTCCATTAAGACATGGTTGATGTCGTACACTTGTTTGCTGACTATATTAAAATTAAGTAACACAACATCATGCGCAGCACCGATGCTGAAATACCCGCAACGTCCACGGCTCACATCATTACAGATACTGAATAACGGCGGATATTGCTATTTCATGAAATACTTGTCCAGCTCAACGCAGTTTAGTTTTTAATTGTCGAACATTTTGATTTGTAAAGTGTACTTTTCCTGTATGGATTAGTAAACAGGACTGAGAAGGGCCGTTGACTGGGATTGAAATGCTAATTAGGGTTAATGTTAGAAGCTTGGCAACTTTATCATGCATGGCTGTGCATAATTATGTATAAGCATACTGGTTAAGATATCCTGTCACAAAGATAGCAAACAGATGCTTCTATTTCATGTTCAACAGGTGCACATAAAGCAGAACTTGATTATGAAAATATGGGTTATACACTATTTCCTTGCAACTCAATGCCTTTTCGGTGTTTTTCTTAATCTGTCTCTGCTCACAGCCGTGTAACGCCTCCCTTTCGTCCGTCTTTGTTGTCTTTAGTCTTCGTGTTGTGCTGTTGACTGAGGCTAACGAGCATTTTGTTGTGACTTGTGCTTCTCCGCGGCGGTTGATTGATGCCTTTGCGGCTGGAGAGCACATAGAATGTGCTTCAAACTGCGCACCGCGTATTTCTGTGTCGTCTTATGTATTTATTTTGGTGGGTTCATAGGGGACCGATTCGCCTCGTTATTGACCTGCTACCTATGAGGCCAGCCGTTGTCCCTCACTGCAGTTTTAGATTATCAGTGTGTTCATGAAGGCACTTAAGACCTTTTTTCCCCTGCCACTGCAGAACCGAGTCCCTTTCGTTCACTGCGATCCCAATAACATTCTGTGGCTCTTCAGCACACATATGGCAAAGTAGCCTGTATGTCAGTAGCGGTCACGAAAAATAGCAGAGCGCCGGTGGATTACTCACTGAAGGTATTATAATTAATAATAAAAAATAGCTGTGCTCATCTTCAGCCTGAGTGTATTCTGGCTGTGTATAATGAACAGAAATGCTTAAGTAAAAGGACCCTAGTCCCCCTCCTTTTCTCTTCCCAAATAAATTAGAAAGGGCACTGATAACTATGACAGGAGAGCTAGAGTTCATTCAGCTTTCACCACCAGACCATTGGTATGGATTTTAAATATTTTTATTGTGCATAATCATTATACTAAACGACAGTAAGAAAAATAGACAATAATAATAATAATAATAATAATAATAATAATAATAATAATAATAATAATATGTAATGTTGCTGTCGTGTGATTTTTTTTTAGGTTACTGTATGTTTAGCTTTCTTTTTTTTTCTAAGCATGCAGTGGAAGTATATTTTGCAAGACAGAGGTTTACTTATAGGTTTTCACAAATTTTGCTGTCCTTTCGGTGGGATCGAAAAACTCAAATTAATAACTTAAAGGTATATGTCCCTTCTTTGTAGCTATATGTCCAATCGCCCTGTGTGAGCTTTTGATGTCTTATTAGTTTATATTTAGCTGGTTTTCCTTTTAGAACTCGTTTCGTTTGATGAATATGTGACCCGCTCTGATGCTGTTCATTGGTAGCATGTAGTAGGCTACGTCTAGCCTTATGCCTCATAAAATGATTAATAGCGCCAAATGGCTCTGCGGCAGTGGAGAGGTTCTTGTTTTTGCGAACACAAAATGACAACTTAGCCAGGAGCGGAGGCGTTCCGTTTTAACAGCTATACAGTAAATATAGCAAAACCAACCGGGCGCTGCGGTGATGTTCTCCGTGCGTACGCGGTTCGGAACGACTTTGTCTATCAATTGGACTCATCTATAATTGAAACTTCATGGTTAGTTGTTTATAACACAGTGCCTTCCAATGAATTTTGTTGTAAATCACTGCAGTGTTGACCAGAGTGTTTTGTTAAGGTCATGTTGTAAGCATATATCATTTGTTGAACAGTCAATCGCCAGTAATTAGTTTTTTTTTTCCTTTTTCTTTTTCTATGGTTAACCCTGCTTGAGTGGTTCAGGGTTTCTTCAAACGCTATGCGGTTTGAGGTTTAATTAATGAAGCGACCCAATAAAATTCTCAGCAATCCCTTGGTCACTTAATCATGTAATTATCCAGTAAGCAGCAGGAAAAGAAAGCTCCTCCCACAGAATACAATTCATTTCTCAAGTTAGAATAGAAGGCAGGTGTTTCGCCCTAGTATTTCGTGTTGCTTTCAGTCCTATATTCATAATGGTGATAATATTAAACAGTCAAACATGGCCTCATGTGCTTTATGAGAAAGTGACACCCCTTACATCATATTATCAACAGAGGGTGGGGGCTATAAAATGCATAGGAGGCATCCCAATACTGGCGTTACACTGAAATTAGGATGGTTTAGTTGACAGTTACGGTTCCTGTATAATTTTTGCACAAATTACAGGTATGCTGCGTAGTTGCGCAAGTATGTTGCTTAATTTCCGATTTGCATTCGTAATGACGATGCTTTCCCCGTCCTTAATGACACCTCGTTCAGTATTTTCCCATGTATCCCTGCGTGATATCCATATCCTGTGGTATATTATATTATTCAGAGATGTAACATGACTCGCGATAGCTTTTTAATACTGAGAGTGTTACCAATAGTTGGTAATTATTGATTTTAATGTTGTTATTTCAAGGTTTACCAATTTGCACACCAAGCTTAAACACCTGTAAATCTACCATGCCTATTAATGGTAATAATAATTGAATAGCCCCAAAATTACAAACAGATATGGCATTAACCATGGTTATGGCATTAATCTTGTAAACTTTCTGCCTTAGTACATTTATACATTTATAATGGCAGGGTGGGTTGCTAATCTGAAAAAGGCAACATTAAACATGACTTTGAGAAACAGGTGTCAGTCAAAACAAATATTCGCACTGGAGCAGTGATAAAACAGAGATGGCTGCTGGGGTTTCAGTAAATTCCTCATATGTTTCTTTTTTTTTTTTTTATTTTCCCTCTCTCTCAAATAGCTACATCACACAAGGAGACTGTTAGACAGATGAGGTGTCCCTTATTAAATGGCTAAGAGCTTTCTCATGTAATGGAGTGGAGAGGGTGTCAAAACAGATAACTGAGGAGGAGATTGAAAGCCTGTCAGGGGATGAGGAGGAGAAAGAGGCAGGAGCCATATCTGCTTCCTGGGTTTGATTGCTTATGCTGTGAATTGTTCTGCTCAGATATAACCGTCACTGTCAGGGGAAATTAGAATCTGGGAAATGGAAATATCATTAAGAATAGAGGGAAGAATAAAAAATCTGTCACTGCTGGTTTGTTTGTGCTTATTTTCTATTGTGCAGTTTTTTGCCATTACTGTGCGTTGGTGCTCACTGGAATGTTATGTTCTTAATATTGGGCCGTCTAGTCCTGTGTGAAAGAGAAATCGTTTTGGGTATCATACATTTCTGCATCATCAAGGGAGGCTGAACTTCCCATCACTGTTGGAAGACCATGCCATTTTGTGATTACAGCATGCCCCCACAGCACTGAAATAATGTAAACACAAACCGCATAGCACTTCAAGCTGAGAATCGTGCTAGGGCCACTCGTTGGCACACTTGCATATTGCTATTATAACTGAAGATCAGAAGGATGGCTCAAAAACCTCAGGGGCAAATTTGCTCCACATACTGTAATAGTCTAATATCCCAGCACATTCTGTGAAAGAATACACTGTCTTGATAGCATTCTTCATGGCCAACATGTCTTACAAAAGTGAAATGAGTGCCAAGTGAATTAGAATCTGCACAGCCTTACAGGGTGGAAAGTTCGTTTTGATCCCTTCTTAAAATGTGGGAGGGAGGAAGCCACATCCAGACCTGGGTGGCCGAGAGCATCGGAGCTTACCCTAATTTTTGCTGTGTGATGCAGCTTGAAATGCAAGTACAACCCACAGACCTGTCTACCAGTCTATTTCCCAACCACTCCCTGTAGTGCCAAGCCCTGTAGGGTCTTTGATATGACTCAGCTGGGAACTGAACCAACAACCCTCTGGCATCGGGAAGGCCACTCTAAACACACCAGCACAGTATATACTTTAGGACAGGCCAATTTACAATGGGATTTTGCCTATTTAGGGGGTGAAGTGGCTTTTTATATGGGCCAGCTTTATAAGTGTATAGGACCACTTAACACATGACGGAGGCTATCCCAATTATTGGAGCAGGTGAAATATCACTACCACTATGCAATTATAATTTATTGAGAGTTGTCCCCACAGCTACAGCCAATTTGTATTTGAATCAAACTTTTAAAGGGATCACATTAGCTATGTGTCAAAACAACAAGTAGAGCTATAAAAGATATTGACATATTATTTTTGCAGTCAGGGAAATCATTCTGAGCCCTTGAACAATATTCCACTGTGTATCTTTGTAATCATCAATGTGAATATGGGTCTATGAGAGAGCCTATATTGTGTGTGATTCCCCACATATTTGCACCTTGATCTCACCAAAGTCCCACCCCTTTGCTCCTACATGTCCTCTAAAGGCCAACAGTCATGATGTAGACATACCCCACACCATACTCAATTACCCAATCCTTGACCCTTGGCCCTAGTTAGGTCACTGGTGAACCCCAGAGACAAAAGCATCAAAATTCTGGTTAGCAAGCAGCTCACATTAACCAGCACTAGACATTATCAGTATACATCAACCATAAAGCACATTTTAAAGGTGTCAATAACAAGATTTTTTTTAAATGTATGAACACAATAGCACTGTTACTTCTCTCTTTCATTAGAATTTAGTGCAATTAAACTGACTGCTAAGAGGATTGTTGTCTTACTGTATAATGTATGTACATATAGTGTAAAAACATGGGTCATCACATTCTCAGTTATTATCAGATAAAAGCCCTCAGGCCTATTTTGGAGTTACAAACATTTTCAGATTAATGACCATCTTCATTCCAAATGTGTTTAATTCTGATGGTTGACTATGCTTTAGTCAGACTTTACAATTCTCTTTCCCCAATCACAGCTCCTTCACAGTACCCAAGAATACATCTGGTAAAAGCGGTTTGTTTGGTGCTTCCAAGGGTGATTGTTATATGCCCCTCTCTGTTAAGTATGATAGAAACAGCATGACTTGAAATAACATACCATGTAATTATGTACTGAACATTCATTACACCAAAGAGAATGAGCTGGGTGGCCCTGTATGATATGCAAGGTTGTCATTTTGGAAAGAGAGGATGTTTTATTTTGATTTTGTTATGAATGACCATATCTCCATCACACGAATTGCATATTAAGGCATGCAAATTCTCTGTTTATTCAGAAAGTGAACTATTTAAGTAGTCTTAGAGAGTAGAGAGTTAAGTTCAATCCTCACCTCTTTCCATTGAGCTTGTCATAAGAGTTGACTCAGATCCCTGTTATGGAAACATGAAATTTGACTAAGGGAGTTTTGGCTAAATTTGGCTAAATGTTATCAGACCGTTTAACATTACCTAATTTGTGAAAGAGGTGAAATACTGCTTTCCTTTGAAAAACATGCATCACCTGTTTCATTTTAATATGTCCACGAGATAAAGAAACTTTTGTTAGAAAAAAGTCCTCCTCTGAATGAAAGGATTGTGGATTGTTTCCCCAAATTGTCAGCGGTATCCCATGGATCCCTCCATCTGGGAGTAAAAGACTCCTGAAAAAAGACCTTACTCACGCACCCATATGGGATCCACATATGTTTGGCACAAACAAAATGTCATGTTAGTTAACATATGTTGCCTAATATCTGTCAGCTACCCCTGGTCAAAGAATCAGCAGCGACAAAGCCATCACAAGGATTAGAGTAAGAAGAGTATGAGTAAGAATAGCCATTTCACAGCAGAGATTGTGTTTACGCTTGCAGTAATTTTAAGTTCTCTGACGCACAAAAAGGAAACTTTTTATAGAAGGACGTTTCTTTTCTCACTCAGAGGTACAGGGCTGATTAATCCTTCAGTTTTTGACTGCTTGGACCCATACCCCTAAACTCTTGCCATATTTATTTCTTTTACCACCCCCATCTGTTACCCGATCAAGTATAATCTCTTTTGCGCTGTTTAGCTTCATAATGAGGTATTACTCTGCTGTATCTGAAATGAAAGACTTGGATCAATGCTGTTTGATAACAGAAGAATAAGCAGATGAGCTGTATTTTATGGAAACCTGTTTTATGATATCTTCAGATGGTCCTGAATGCATTATTTGGAGATTAATGTGCAAGGAAAGACAGTAATTTATTGAGAAAGTAGATGTAAGACACAAAGTCTCAATATAGTGCCACAGAGTCAAAAGTCTCTCTACAGTTACTTCACAGACAAACACAGCATAGACATGATTTCCAGTTGGGGTGAAAATAATAAAAGTGAAATAAATTATTTGCTTCATGTGAATAATTAATTTCCCTACAAAGCAGAAATTGACAAATTTTTGTAATGTTGTCAAAGTTTTTGTAATATTGTCAAAATTCAGGCTTTTGGGCTTCTCTGTACTATTTTGTTTACTACAATAGCTGTGAAAAGGCACAGCCAGTTATCAGTTATTACATAATTACTTGTTTAATAAACCTTAATAGGTAGCCCTCAGTATAAATGGGGCTGACTCCAATTAACTAACAATTAACTATTCATTCCTGCCGAAAGATAAATTTAATCCATTAATTCATTCTCTGAATTCTGTGTTACCTGTATTACAATGCTCTGTTTGTAATAGCTGCTTTTTAATTCGTTTTATACATCCCCTAATTTAAGGCATACGTTTCTGAACCTAAATGCTTTCACAAAGCTCATCTGAAAAAGGCACATTTAAAAAACAAAGACAGTTGATTATTTGAAAAATATGGCTTTTGTTCTAGACCTTCTTGATCTTGAAAATCTCTGTCATTTAATATTTGTTTTAATTACTTTTAATTACACATAAACTTTTTTCTCCTAGGTTAATGCAATACTTATCTCTGAAATGTTTTGGTTGTGATCTGAATTCTCTGGGTTTTTTGTTTTGTTTTGTTTTTTTTTTTTTCAGTAAGACCATGCTATTGTGTTCCTTAGAGATGACATAAAGTTAAAATCATTGAATTCTTTGATGTTAGACAGGGAGAGCAAAAGGATAAGGGAGCTATAGGGGGAGTTTAATGTAAGCATCTCTGTCTGCCCTGTTTGTTTGTAGGGTCCCTGATGCGAGGCAGGTGGCTAATGGTGCCGCTGCTGTTGCAGGCCTGGCTGCTGGCATCCCCGAGCAGCGTCCGTGAGCGTCCGTGTCCTCGGAGCTGCCGCTGCGATGGGAAGATAGTGTACTGCGAGTCCAACGCCTTTCGCGATGTGCCAAAGAACGTCTCCGGTGGGTGCCAGGGCCTGTCCCTGCGCTACAACAGCCTGGTGAGCCTCAGGGCTGGCCAGTTTGCTGGCCTGAGCCAGCTTGTCTGGCTCTACCTTGACCACAACTATATCAACACCGTGGATAGCCAGGCCTTCCAGGGTGTGCGTAGGCTCAAGGAGCTGATTCTGAGCTCAAACAAGATCACACAGCTCCAAAACGCCACTTTCCACACCGTCCCCAACTTACGAAACCTCGACCTATCCTACAACAAGCTGCAGGCCCTGCAGCCGAACCAGTTCCAGGGTCTCCGCAAGCTGCTCAGCCTTCATATCCGTTCCAATTCCTTGAAGAGCGTCCCCGTGCGAGTCTTTCAGGACTGCCGCAACCTGGAGTTTCTGGACCTGGGCTACAATCGACTGCGCAGCCTCACCCGCAATGCCTTCGCGGGGCTGCTCAAACTGACCGAACTGCACTTGGAGCACAACCAGTTCTCCAAGATCAACTTCTCACACTTTCCACGCCTCTACAACCTGCGGGCGCTCTACCTGCAGTGGAACCGCATCCGGTCCATCAGCCAGGGGCTCACCTGGATCTGGACCTCCCTGCAGAAACTGGACCTCTCGGGAAACGACCTGCAAGTTGTGGATGCCAGCATCTACCAGTGCCTGCCCAACCTGCAGACACTCAACCTGGACTCCAACAAGCTCAGCAATGTTTCCCAGGAGGCGGTGGCAGCCTGGATCTCTCTGACCACCATCAGCCTAGCAGGCAACATATGGGACTGCAGCCCCAGCATCTGCCCCCTGGTGGCTTGGCTGAGGAACTTCAAGGGGAACAAAGAGACCACCATGATTTGTGCCGGACCCAAGGAGGCCCAGGGGGAGAAAGTGATGGATGCAGTGGAAACGTACAGCATCTGCAAAGCCACTCCGGCCCCATCTGTCTCCACACCGTCCACCCTCCCCAACACTCCATCAAAACCCGAGCGCTTTCCTGTTCCCACTTTGTCCAGAGTGGGTGAGGAGTTGGCGGGGGTTGGTTTTGCCAGCCCCGTGCCTTCGGGGGCCTCCTCCACCATCCCGGAGCAGGACTTTGAGCATGTTTCCTTCCACAAAATAATCGCCGGCAGCGTGGCGCTCTTCTTGTCGGTAGCTATGATCCTGCTGGTGATATACGTGTCGTGGAAGCGCTACCCCAGCAGCATGAAGCAGCTGCAGCAGCACTCCATGGTCCGAAAGCGCAGGAAAAAGGTGCGGGAAACAGAACGCACCCTCAACTCCCCCCTGCAGGAGTATTATGTGGACTACAAACCCACAAACTCTGAGACCATGGACGTGCTGGTCAATGGGACAGGACCCTGCACCTACACCATCTCGGGCTCCAGAGAATGTGAGGTATGATCCGTCACCCTCCTAAAATCCATTTCCACTGCGGGGAACGAGAGGTAAATTTTCCAGTGCTTTTGAGGAAAAACATGTGCTATCTCCCCCTGCCCCCTTCCCCCCCTCCCTTAGCTGTTTTTGTTTGGTGGGTAGGAGAGATGGGTCACGTTGCATTGTAGCTTGGGTCATACTTTTTTGAGCGTTGCCATTTCCATTTGTCCATCCAGGCAACATAAAGTAAAGCATCTTCTGTTAATAGGTGATGATTGGTGAATCAATTACAGGCTTCGCAGCAAGTTGTTATCAATAATAGGCATAGAGGTCAATTGCATGTTCAAAGTTCAAATATACCCATGTATTGCCTCAGAAATGTATGCACTAGATCAAGTTACTGTGCAGTGAGTCATTTCCTATCCTTTTTTTTTTTTTTTTTTTTACAAAGTCCGCCAACACAGACTTTGCTGCAGGCTTTGTTTGCGATAGCTGATGCCAAGTCAAATGAATACAGTTTTTTTATTATTTATTTTGCTTGTTTTTTTCAACAAAATAAATAAAATCACTTATAACTCCTGATTACTAATGGACACTCAGCATAGTGTAAGAGGGTTCCCTCTTTTGATGGCTTTATCCTTTTATGAACCAGTGAATCACAGATATTAGGCCACACTTGGCTTAGTCACACAGAAGGTTTATTTTTTTTATCCTTTGTCATTCATAACAGTCAAACGGATCTGAACTCTGTCTTTTAAGCTCCTTGAGGGTATTATTCGATTTCATATATATATACTGTATGGAATCAGGAGCTAAAATATGATTTGGTCCAGGTTACGAAGAGGATAAACTTACACAGAGCCGCAGAGGGATGACTGTTAGAAAATATAGATGGAGAAAGGCTGGTCTTGCTTTAGAAAGCACAATATATCAGTTACAAAGGCACATTTTCCTAGAAGTTAGCACTGTTTACTATCTGTTCTGGCATAAGAGGTTAAAATTTATGCTATATGTATGAATTTGATTGAAAGAACATGTAGCATAGCACATGCCAAGGTGAAGTCCCTTTTGTCGTGTACCCCTTGATGTGTCGTTTGATGTCGTGATTTAGTACACCCACTGCCATTGTGTGATTGTATTTACTTTTTCCTTCTTGTGCTGCATTGTTTAGTGTTTGTAGTGTTCCTTATGGCTGTAAATGCTTTCTTTCTCAAGTGTGTACACTTACATCTTTGTGTGTTTTTTTTAATAATCTGTCTTTTTTTTTTAAGGGAACATGCAAAATATGTTGTGGAAGAGCCATATCAAATGAAAACATTTCATATGGATTCACAGAAATATTTGATAATAGTTGAACTTGGTTAGACCTTCCCCACAGTGTACAATTATCCTGTTTTTATTGTTTGTGTCTACAGTTGCTACGCTACAGAGGCATACACTGAGATTCAGACACCCTGTGCCAGGCATTTCATTTTATTTCATTTTCACTTCATTTCATTTCATTTCAT
This sequence comes from Megalops atlanticus, assembly GCA_019176425.1. NCBI lineage: Eukaryota > Metazoa > Chordata > Actinopteri > Elopiformes > Megalopidae > Megalops > Megalops atlanticus. Next base: position 10,493,579 of record CM032878.1, read on the forward strand.
TTCAATGTACTCTGGGAGGCGCAGTGTCAAAACATGTACTGATATGAAAACCAATATACGCACTGTAACTCTTCGGGTACAAAAAAGTAGTCTGTGCCTGATGCTGCAAACAAGCCAGACATGGGCTGTTGTGTCTTCAAGCACCATTTAATCATCTCAGGGGTCTTCAGAAGCTTGCCTAGGCCAGAGTAGAGCTGTCTGTTTGCTTGTGTTTTCTACAAGAGCCCATTTCCCTCATCATCCTAATCCAGTCAGTTTAGCTTCTGTGGTTCTGAGATGTCTGAATTTCCTTAGCTCTTTGATACCCACTTAATGAGGGTGTTAGATTACCAATGATTCTCGTCACCTGGAAGAAAACAAGGACCTCTTTTCATTCACTGAAGGAGAGTGATAAGCTACCTGTAATGGCGTGTCATTATGCCATTTGTCTCCTCCTTCTCTCCAAGCTCACCTCTCTCTTTCTCTCTCTGCCTGTCTCCCTCTCTCTCACATGCACACACACATACTTTCTCTCTCTCTCTCTCTCTCTCTCTCTCTCTCTCTCTGTTGTTCTTTGTGGTAGTGTAATTTATTTCCATGAGAAGTGATATATAGGTGTGATGTGCAAATATGTCTGTGTGTGTTTGTGCAATCAAGGAGGAGCATATTCTCTTTGCATGTGCCTGTTTGTGTGACTGTGTGTGTGTGTCTGTGTATGTGTGAATATGTGCATGCATGTCTACTCTGGCTTTGCAAACCCCGGCTGGATAATGTTGAAGGCAGCTGTCCTACACTGAGCTAGGGCTCTGCTGGAATGCTGGAGGCACTGCCATTACAGATGCCCCTGATCCTTTAGGCAGCCAGACAGCCCCCTCTGCAGAGACAGGGTGCTAGATTTAATATCAGTAAACTGCAAGCCTTTATGTGAAAGATCAGACATGTTGAGTAAAGACAGTCATTCTGTTTTTATTGAACATGTGTAAAATGTAACCTCTTGACCGGGTCAGAAAGGAGTCATGGAGAGAAAAAAATAAAAACAAACAGACAAAGAGAGACCACTCCTCACTTTTCAAATTCATGAGGAACCACTGTATTACCAAAGTCAGCTTGATTTTACCTTATTTAGAAGAAAAGACTTGATTTTGTTATTGCTGTGCTAATCTTTGTAATTAATATACACATTTATTTGCTGATTGCTTCACCAGCTTGACAGCATTTAAGCATAATTACACAGATTTCAAGGTCGCACAGGCACGCGCACACACACACACACACACACACACACACACACACACACACACACTCTGTGCCTGCTACTCAACAGATTTCTTGATGTTGAGGGGCAGTGTGTATGTGTCACCAAAGTGGCATATCCCTTGGCTATTCTGGAGGTATAGCACATAACTAAATAAAGACCAATTTGTTTCTTTAGTTAATCAACTTGCTGATGTTACCTAATGCCTCATCCCTCTCTGCCAATGCTGTGTCAACTTTAATAACATTTTGGATGCTGTCTTGCATTACATTTTCATTCATTCATCTGCAGAGAAAAAGGTGTTTTTCTAATCTTTTTTTGCTTGTTGTTCTGCATTCTGCTTTTAAATGTCAGACTCCTTGGTTCTCAGCTGCTTGTTTTCATTACTTAGAATTGCACACATGTCATTTTAGTCCAATAGACTTTATTCAGTTTTGATTGCAAGGAAAGGTTGCTGAGCACCATAGATCAGCCTAAAGTGAACTATTTAATTGACTGGGCTGGGATTTTTTCTTCACTACTGAATGAGAGAATTTGAGTAAGGAAAGTTAGAATAGGGAGAGTTTGTTAAGACAGAGATGTGTGTATGTTTATGACTTGAGAGTCCAGTATCCAATGTATGTAAACACATTTAATAATGTGTTATAAAATCCTGCAATTTTTCATTTACAAACAGCTTCTCCTGCATCTGCTTCTTCTGGTGTATTCTTTAATATAGGTCTATGTGTGAATTCAGGAAACATTAATTAACGCAATCTGTTCATTTTCATTTCACAACCACAAACTTGGAAATAGCATCAAAAGGAACTGATATCTATATGCATCTGTTTTTTTTTTCAATATAGACCACATCTCTGTAGATTATTTTTTTATCTTGATGTTATTAATTGCCTGGCAATACATTGAGTCCCTCAGCTAAAGTGACCAAAGGTCTCATATTACTATGATTGACAAGTACCAAGTGGGGCTCCCAAATGAACCCCAGCTTCATCTTCTTCAAATTATTAATGCCCTATTTAGCAACACAAGGCTTCCTGTTGCTCTCTGTTGCCAATGCTCTGTTGCAGAACCTTCTCAACACAGCTCAAGACAATTCCTTGGGCATTGGAATGATTCCCAATGCATATGCCCAGAACTCCTCCCTACTCTCACAACCACCCACCAGTATGCAACCCTGGGATACTCACATGGGGTTTTTACCACGCAGCCCCATCACACCAAGCCAATAATCATCTGCTTTTAGTCAAGCTTGGTAATTGTTCCCCTTCTGGTCATAGTAGTATAAATGATGGCAACAGTAAGTAATTAGTGGTAAGAAAGAAGTTAAAGCCTTAAACTCAAGACAGGGGAGGATGAAAGTGGACCAGTCAACGCAGAATATAAGATCGATACATACTGTGGGCTGATAAATTAAACACGTGGCAGGAAACACAAACGGGATGCATTGGAAGAAGACCCGTCGCATTTAATTAATCAAATAGTTCATTAATTTATTGTTTGTTTTGTGAGCTAAAGTACAGTAATACTTCATAATAATGATAATGATAATCCACAGAGGAGAAAGCAATGGGAGAACCAATACGACGACACATGATAATCAGTGTGTAGTGGAGCATTCACAGCTTCCCTCTCTGTGGCCGCAAATGAACGCGCCTGAAATTACAAAGGGTTGCGGTGATGTCGAGGACTGTGCAGGATTGCTTTTATTACAGTTGATCAAATAAAACACTCACAGCACTGCAGCATGAGCTGTGTAAAGCTGTGCCCGAAAAAGTTCGGACTTTTGAGTCCGAACTTTTGAGGTGGAGAACCACCTGTGGAATACAATTTTAGGAAGGGAAATCAATTATATTAAAGCACACAAAAACATAACTCATTGCCTTAACTTTTACTACTAATAGTTATTATTATTATTATTATTATTATTATTATTATTATTATTATTATTATTATTATTATTATCATTATTATTATTTATAGTGGATAGCATTAAGGTATAACCTTTGAAAGATCTCACAAGCACTTTACAGTGTATGGGGTGACTCATATCCACTGCTGTTGCCACTTTTCACTGTTGTTGCTTTTGTGAATGCAAGCGGAATATGTTTTACTTAGATTGTGTTACATACATAGTGATAATACTGATAATGATAGTGATAAAGGTAATAGGGACTTAAGGGCGATCCATTACTTTCTTGAAACGGCACATTGCTCCCCACTGCTTTCTGATGGCTCTTGGGTTATTTCGCTATGAATCTGACAGCCTGTACTAGCTTTTGTAAATAGAACAGAAAACCCAAGCTTATATTTTTCTCACCACTGTACCCTGAAAAGAAACCAAACAGAACCATTTTGTCTGGTTTCTGAGCACTACAGGAGTATTACCTTGAGACTGACACCATGTTGTGACAGCGGCATTCTGATGGAGTCTATTCCATGCAGTTGTTTATGGCACCAGCATGTTTGGTACCATTCACCTGTGTAGCAGCTGCAAGGTAAAAGGGCACTCACCTGGAAGTCGGAAATTACCATTACTCATTACCATTTAAACAGCTGAATTGCAGATGTTGATGTCTTGAATCTATCCTGAGAGCCCTAACCCCAAATGAAACTGAAACAAGCACTCAATAGCGATCTGTGTTAAGAGCACTGGGGCATTGGCTTCTTTTAACATTACAAAAATAGGAATGCTTTGTGTGGACTCTGATATGTAAATAGGCTGCTTGATTCTGTAGAGAAGGTATGACAGCTTTAGAGTTCTAGGAGATTTAATGATAGACCTCCTATTATTTATTAGAATATCCATTACGTACTCATACAAAGGATGGGTAAATGGAAATGACTGCATATTTATGCAGCTGTCAGAAAAATACATCAGAGATGAGTGAGCGACAATTCACCTTTCACGACTGTATTAATTGCATTTAAACCATATAAAAGGCCGACTTTTTCATGCACAGGCAGCATATCTCCTCATGGTTGCTAGTCTGTATAAGAATGTCTGCTAAACGACTAAAATATAACATAATGTACAATAAATCTGTCATCTCCCTAGTTTATGTGCACTCTGCCACATGGGAATACTGGGTTACCACTGCCTGTGCTGTGTTCTTTGAATGACACAGGGTACATTCCAGTCACACTTTTCATAAACTATGTTGTTTTTATATGCCATCGGAATTAATTGTTTTGTGTCAAAAAAAAAATCCTTGACCTTACATTCGCCCCCTCCACCTGACAAATATGCTAAATTAAAAGAGATGTTTCTTAACTGAGGGGGAAGCTTAAGAGCTAGAACAGGGAGCCTGCTCCCATGTTCACATGGCAAGTTTGCACCAGAGAACAGGACGCGCATACGCCAAGAAACAATCAATCACAGAGCGCCAGAATCTTAACCACTTCAGAGCCCCGCTGCCTCCAATCTGCACTGCTCTCATGTGCCCTGCTGGGGTAATTAAACCAGTGTTTTTCATCCTGGAGTGCCCTCTAGCCTAGCGGGACCCTCCACCTCACTGCCGCCGCCATCTCCCTTCACACCAGATAAGCGGAGGGAACAAGCCACCAGAGTCAAAAACGCTGGCGAGCAGAGCTCCCACTTGTGGAGAGCCCATTGCGTGGACCGCCAGCTGGGCCCCATTCTGAATGGTTCGGTGCAGAAGAGGCCCTGTCAGGCCTGTGGGCAAACTGTTTACCAAAATAAATAAATAAATAAACAACAAAACCAGCTGGGGAAAGGAGCAGTTGGCCAGCTAGTGCAAATGTGACATGCCATGAGTGATGTAGCTCCCTGTAAGGATGGGCTGCAAAATTAATTTAAACCTGTAATGTTTTCTGTCAGTTGCCATGACTAATGTGCCTCATCCTTCCCATTGACACTCAGACGATAAGATGCAGAGGTGGGAAAGGATGGCCCTGGATTTGCACGTCACGCTTTCTTCACATTCTTGTGCGCAGTTCACAAACATTCATGCCGGCTTTATTTTCTCTTTAGTAGTAAGGAGCTCTGCTTCGCATTGGGTGTTGTGTGGGTGCCAGGGCAGCGCTGGTGGAGAGACAGATTACCCCCATTGTCGACCTGCAAGGCCTGGCCTTTTTGATTTAGTGGTAATCACAGTTCTAATTTCTGTGCGGTGCATTGTAATTTATCAGAATTATCATAGCGTTGTGTGGAAAGCTAACGCAAGGGCACCGCAGCATCTCCTCAGAGTGAATTACAGCCTACAAGCCTCCGTGTCAATCAGGAATAAACAGCTTTCACAGACACACACACATACCTCCAGCCAGACCCCCACCCCCCACCCCCCCTCCATCCCCCCTTACATACACACACACACACACACACACACCGGTCCTCCAAAACTCTGGCATTGCTGCAGATCTCTCTTGATAAATATTCATCCCAGGCCCTCAGCCATTGACGTCCAAGAATTCGCAGAAATGCTGAAGGGTCTTCGCTGTTTGCTTCATATGGAAAAAAAGGTTTGAGTGCTCTGTGTCTCCAAAGTGTTTTTTATTTCATTTCGCCCTCTAAAAGGATAAGACAAAAGCCATTAAGACAAGTATGCAACTGCAGGACCCTGGCACATCCAGACCTCTAATGGTTTGATGAATTGATAATGAATTCAATTATACAGGCTAATTAAGTTGGTTGTTTGAAACAAAGGACATGATTTTGAATTTCTTCTTAAGTCCCAGTCAACTGCAACTAGAGTGCCATCAGTGCACTCTGAAAGAGATGAGAATGCAGAGTAAAACACTTGTGGTTATAATTTTAGGTAGCAACATAAGAGGTATGTTAATCATAATGCTCCATCTAAACTGAGTGATGTACTTGTCCATGCATCCAAAGAGATCTTATAAAATGCAAAATGGAACACCTTTACTCTTTGAAGGGCCTGTACAAATATTGCGAGTGCTTTTCCTAATTGAGCCAACATATACGTGTGAGTAGACGTGTTTACAAACTTTTCATTAGAGGGTGGGGAAATCAATTAGCTGTACCTCTTCTGTAACAGAAATGGCAATGTGTGCCAATTTAACAAAATTATCATAGTCTATTTGAATATGCAACACTGGAAAAACTCATTCACAACACAAAAATAAAGCCCTGAACCATAGTGCATTCTGAATTCTGTTTTTATTTACATGGCCAGAAGTCAATGTTTTTGGCTTATATTTTGTGTTTGTTTTTTCTGAATTGGGTTAAAGCATTTTGAGGGAAAAAATCTGTGTTAACTTTATATATTTTTAATATGCTTATGCCTGAATCTACTTGTCTACTAATTCAATAGTTCACAATGTTCCTTCCCTCCACCTGGTAATTCTGCGGCAAAATGCAAGTCCTGCTGACAAACCGTACCTTTCACATGTTTTTTTATGGTGAGCGAAAGAGGAAACAATAGCCTGCAGTTATGAATGGCAGGGAATGGAAAGTAATCCCGCGAAAGGCAAGCCGCCTTATCATTTCTCTCTGAGAATGCCACTAGGCTCCGAGGGAGTGCGAGAGGAAGTCAGACAGAAAGACTAATTAATCCACCCTTTCTTAATTAGCTTCTTTTTTGCTTATGTGTGCATTCGCATTCTCTCTCTCTCTCTCTCTCTCTCTCTCTCTCTCCTCTTATCGCTTTCTCTTTCCTCCCTCCTTTTCTCTGTCTTTGTGCCCCCCCACAATCCTGTACACGTCTGCTGCTGCTCACCTGGTCTTGGCAGTATACTGAAGTGTGATAAACACAGTTGGCAGTGCAAAGGGAGGGAGACGGCACAGTCTGCACCATTGTCTTCTAGCTGGTCCCTCGCAGGGAGAGACAAAAGCACAGTGGTGGACATGGAGCATCGTTCGCCTGCATTGTTCCCTGCTATCGAGGAGCCCGTGGAAAGCGGGAATCTTCTGTTTTACTCTGGCATGTGGCCCTGCACTCTTTTCCTCTGATATGTCGGCAGCCATTAGTCTCGATGGTAATAATTCTGTTTTAATAACCATCTTAATAAATACTTTATCTCGAAAGATACAGCTATCCTCACATGGGGCACCAATTAATGTAGTGAATATAGTATTCCTCTCATGAATATAAATTGTCAATTACAAATTATCGGGGCACTGGTTTAGGAATTTCACCTAAACATTTAAAGAATTAATTAAAATGAGACATTAATCTAAAGGTGGAGGATGTGAAATTTGCTGAGTCAACTTACTGAGAAATTGAAACAACACATTACCTAAACTCGTCACATTTATTAATAAACACTATATTTACAAAATAAATTGTAAGTGGAAGTGTGGTGAATAGATAGTGTGGTGAATAGGAGTTAAATACTTTGAGAATCTTTCATATTTATGGGTTATACTCTGCACAGCAGGTACTGTCTGTGTGCTAGGTAGGGCTGGATCTCTGGCTTGGCTCTTCTGTGTTGGTAGAGCAGGACGCAGCTGGATGCCTTGATCTTTGTCCTTCTTTGAACTAGAAGCTTTCTCCTATCAATGGCTTCTGGTTCTCCTTGGTTAGACTCAGAGGCAAAGCTCTTGGTCTGGATTAGCTACGAGATCTTCACTCAGGCTAAGGTTCCTTAAAAGTCTCTCTAACTTAGTTTCTCAGTGAAGGTAGAATTCTGAACAGAGGTAAGTACAGTTTCATGCAGAGTCTTCCATGGCGCGCTGCCAAGATTTGAATGAGTACCTCATTCACCAGATGCCAGCTTGCTGTTCAGAATATGAAGGAAAGACTCAACAGAGCTGGTGAGGGTTCAGAAAGTTGCCTAGATTTTTCCAAGTAGATGTCTTATAAAGGTAAAATATGTCCAGCATGGACTGATTGTCAACAAATCACCAGTGATCATGCCTCAGAAAGATAAATTTGCAAGGGAGGGTCCTCGTTTCATAACCCTTTGTTGAGCACACACAGAAAATCTCTGATATGGTGCAGAGGCAAAGAATGGAGTTCAGACAAAGACAATTCGGATGTTACCTTGGTTACTACATCCTCCTAATGTGTATATTACAGTATATACTTTATCGTTCATATGTACTGGAAACTAGTGAATAATGATTAAAAGATGAAGGATGAACAGGTTGGTCAAAGCCCAAATGCTTTAACGACATCCAAAACCTTGTTGCATTGACTTATGAGGCAATGAAGCTTATCCCTGGCTCTAAACTTGAGGATATGTCAGCTGTAAGTTTACTACATGGGATAATTACTTTTGTTGATGACCTATGATCAGGATGTTAGTGGTATCTATGGCAAACAGATTAAATTAATATCCATAGCCTCCAAATTACTCAGGAAGATGTTTAGAGTCAGTGTATTTTAGAGGTCAGTGTGTTCTTTCAATATATGATAATTTCAAGTTTCAGTTTCTAGTATCATAGCCATTCCCAAATGATGTTTTCTTGAGCAGATGCATTGTAATGTATTGAAAAACATGGAGACACGTAAGTCACTTAAATGAGGCAGAACTAACTGCCAATAACTCCAGATAATTATCTTGTCAAGATTTCTTTTTTAAACTCAGAAGAGTGGGGGGAGGGGGGCGGTATTTGCATATCAAGGTCATCTGCCTCTCCCCTGTGCCAGATCAGGACTCAGAACTTTTGCTTCATCGTTGTCTCTGCTTTTTTTATCTTTTGTGGGCCCATCGAGAGAGGTCTCCTCTGGAAAAGGGAACAGAGAGGCGAGGGCATTGCAGGCAAAATAAGTCCCGTAAGTCATCTGAGGATTTTCTTCTGCAAATCACTCCACTGACCTTGCTTTTACTTTGACCAACACACTGCTTCAGAGTGCTATGATAACATCACAAACTTACCAGGAGTTAGATCAGTGCTGGACAGGCACATTCACTGTGTTAAAACATACTCGGAAAGGGCATCCATTATTGAGCACACAGATGGGTGAGACAATTCCCAATCAGGGCATTCCTTTGCCACACCACTGCTAAAGCACAGTCTACAAAAGACAAGATAGGCGAGAAGCCTTCATCAAGGCATTCTGTCTATCAGTTTGACTTTCGTATGGGAGTGCTAAACAGGGGGTCTAATAGTGTTTCCTCTGGCAAGAATAACTAATCGCCCGCTGGAAGTAGAGAACTAAGGCTTCACACCTCCAGCAGCTGGGGTATTTAAAATATAATAGGAATTTTTCATTACCCTGTGAGCGAGAAGAAGTTCGAAGGAAGAGTCAGACAAAACGAGAGGGACAGGCTGTTCTTTTTTATTCCTTAAGAAGAGACAATTAAGAATTTTAATCACACTTGGAGCACGCCCCTCTGCCAGATAGAAGAACTTGAAATCCGCAAAAGCCATATATCTCGATCTCTATGTTCCCACTCCTGCCTGTAAATACTGACAGTATATGTTTTAAAGCTGCTATCTGATGTCAAGGAGTGGTGAGTCACGGAGCACGGCAGCAGATTTAATGATGCAGCCCTAAGCAGGACAGCCAGTCTTCTGCAAACACCTCCTGCATCCCCCACCACCACCCCCACCCCCCACACATACATATTCTCTCTCTCTCTCTCTCTCTCTCTGCCTGGAAGTACATCTCTGCCTCAAGAAATTGATTACTGGAGACTTTTTATGAATTAAGCATTCAAAGGACCTGAGTTCTCCTTTTGTCAAAGAACCTGGGAGACATTATTTCCTCATTTTTGTCCATGTACTGACCCTGGGCAAGGGTTGAGCTCCACAAAAAGAGCTGTTACAAGTAGTGTGTCTGGTGAAATTAACTACAGGATAATTGAAGCAATTTCACAGTTTTGCTCAAACAAGTTCTGACACATGTCAATGATGCCCAGTATGCTTTGGCCTTAAGGGAGACAGGATATAGTCTGAATGAGATATCTGATATCTGAATCAGAATAATCAGTATACCTCTGAATAAGCATCAGTCCATCTTATGAAAGCACTCACAGAAATGTGGATCCACCAGAATAATTATGTACTTATGATCAAGCTTGCTGTCTACTTAGCCAGCTAGCTAACATACTTGTGAGCAGTGACAATTAAGCATTCATCAATGCTTGATTATGTGCTGATTGACATTTTAGTGTTTTTTTATGTGACATTTAAGCATCAGTCAATAGTTAAACAAAATCTGCTTCATGTACTGTCAAAAAGAGAATGCCCTAAATCTTGTCTGTTTGGTTCATATGAAGACTTTACCATGGACCTCAGACAGAATAGCAGTACTTTGAGAGTGTATACAGCTGTCTAGATTTGTGTGACTAATCAAGCACTGCTCTAATTTAGATTCCAGTTGTAGCTAATCAAACAGCAATCCATTTAATATGCTAAAGTGGAGCAGAGGCAGTTAATTATCCATCACAATATCAGATGTTTACTGCTTACTTTGTATTGAAATAATTGAGGTTTATGTTTGGGAGGAAGACAAAAAGTTAAAAGGGAAAGGGTTTTTTTATATACTTTTAGTCCAACGTGTCAAAACAAAGCAAGATTTCTGTGTGTTACTTGAAGCTGGCTCTCTGCCTCAAGGACTATATGGGTGTAATTGCCTGGCCTGCATCTGAGTGAGGCTGTGACCAAGCCCATTCTCTAAACCCACTGAACAGTTAGCTGTAAACACTTCACTTGTTTTAAGTGCCAGCAACAATCCTCACTAACCAATTTCCTCATGCTACTCAGAGCTTCCTTGTGCAGCTCCAGAAGTTAGCCCTTACTGATCATTTAGAAAATTATTTCCATCTTATATATATATATAAAACCGTTCTCCTTAAATGTGTAAGGCATTGCAGAAGAGCACGCAGGTTTTTCAGCAGTGAGTGTAGGTTTTTAGCCATATGTTCAGTCATCATCTTCCAGTAGGATACTGCATTGAAGCAGACACATGACGTGTAACATAACATTTAAAGCATTACTTGATTCTTGGGTCCAATTCCCCAGACTGGCAAACCACACATGAACACAAAGTCCAAGCTGATTATTTTGCTGTGCAAGTATGCAGTTCCCATTTCATAATGAACTGAACCATTGTTCATGATAATTTGTCCTGTTCAGAAATAATGCCAAAGCCCTGCGGAATTCAAGATCCCTTCCTGCTCTTTCTTCTCGTGGCTCAGCTGCCTTATAGTCGGAGCGTCTCCCAAATTTTGTCACGTATTTTGCATGCTACGCAGAAGGCTGGCACCCCGGGGCCATCGCTGTGAGAGTCCGATAAGTCGCACGCTGGGACTCACTCTGGGACTCCAAACAGCAGAGGCACAGAAAAGACAAGATGCCCATTTCCTGCCAAACACTCAAGCCCCTAGACTTCAGGGTAACATTAGTTAGCTGTTTGTTACATCCTGTTTTGAAAAAGCAACAACAGCAAAAAAAAAACAGAATATTTTCCCCAAAGAGAGTGTCTAAGGCACATAAAACATAGTCTTATTACGTCTGTTTCTGTTGAGGGATGCAGGTAGTTCATGATCAAAGACAGCTGGGCCTTGGCGGTAGTGATGGGTATGCTTCTTCTGGAGCTGCAGCATTTCCACTATGGAAGAAATAACTAAATTAAAGTCTAAATTATGTCTAAATGGCATATTTTTTAGGCTGTGTCTCATGTATACTTTGCCTTGTTTCTTTTTTTTGTGTGTATATGTATGTGTGTGTGTGTGTGTGTGTGTGTGTGTGTGTGTGTGTGTGTGTGTGTGTGTGTGTGTGTGCGTTTGTTGCTTTTGAGCAGGCGGGTTTAGAAAGGATGGTTAGATCTACAGGCGTCTCCCATTAACCCACACCACCTGGCAGCGCTCAGACTCCCTGAGCCGACGTAGGCGCCGTCTTACAGAAAATCTGGAGATGCCATAATGATGGCAAGGGCTTTGTTGGTTTCCGTGGTTACCGGCCGGCCTCCTCTCGAGTGGCAGAGTCTGCCAACACCTGTACAGCCAAGTCAGGTAGAGGAGTGGAGGCCTCCTCCTTCCTGTCTTCCAGCAGCCTTTCAACACCTATCACTCTATAATCAGCACTATCCGATCTCTCAGTGTGCCATTTTTATTTAGGGAAAAAAAAGAAATAGGAAATATTTAGCTAAGTATTCTTTGTGCTTCAAAGGCACCCACCAGACAGAAAGCACAGACGGTACAGTACAGAGGGAGATAATAGCTGGAGGAGCACATTGTAAAATCCCAGTATTCAGAACATGGAAACAAATAATGTTTGAAAATGTTTTAAGTGCAGGTCAAAAGCACTGAGTGCAGCCTGAGTGACACAGATGTTGACCTCGCTAAGTGAAGGGGTCATGAGTGCATCTGCAAAATTAAGTTGGCAGATGCTGCGGGAAAAAAAAGGCCCTTGCAATTTATGCTCAGTACCATCTGAGGCATATTATCAATTCACTCTCCTTTACAGCGAGACATTAATTTCCAATTGCTCACTCTTTGTCCTGTGATGAAAGCAAACCCCCTTGTGGAAACTGCACAAAACATCCCCCGTTACTATTATTTGTAACTCTGTGAAATCCAAGTGCCTTGAAACCTTGGCAATGAATCACGACACACAACTCTCTCAGTTCTGACACTCCTCAGTTAAAACAGAAAAATGTTTGAACCTATCAGTGCACCAGGGGAGTATTACCACTTAGCCTGCCTTGGGCAACTTGTCAACTAATGTTGATGTTCAAAAACCCACATGCAGATGTGCAAGTCTTAGCCTTGGCACATACAAAAGAGGATGTTGTGCTGCCCCCATAAAATCGCATAAGACACCCACAATAGGCAATGGTTTTTGCATTGGTACCTTTCTGCTTATGTAGCATATCGAACATGTGTAACAAGGTTAGACAAGGGGAGGAAAAAAAGCAGGGACCATACAGGTGAAGGAATCAAAGATCAGTTCAGATACACTCTCCAAGCACTCTGACACACTCACCTCAATGTGCCATCTTTGGTTGGTCCCGACCCCCTTCTCCTTGAGTGAACAGAGGACATTTGAACCTGTTGTTGCAAGCTCTGTATGTGACACCAGCTCTCCTCAGACCTGCAGCGGTGACTCACTAGCAGATCAGAGTTGTTTGACCTGTTCTTTCTTGACTTCTGAAAAAGCTATGTTCACCATGAAAACTGCAGCTTCACCGACTGGCAGAAGTTAGGACCCCCCTTTACCGTGGGTACGCCACTCAGTTCCGTGTATTTACCCAAAAAGAAAAGTCGGAACGCATGGAGGTGGTTTTGATGGAGGGAGAGCGAAATCAATATTGCATGTTCTGTAAAACATTCTCACCAGAGATAAATCAGTTGGGTGAGATTATCCCAGAGCAAGAGGACAGAAGCGTTTCATCAATTGCAGATCAGGAGCCGGTATTGATTTCCCCGGCATTGCTCATGTTTGACACTGCCGAGCTCTCCCTGTCCCTCCCAATTAGTTTTCAGCTCAGGATCGCTGTCAATCCCCATCTGTTTCTGCGCTGATTGATGGCCATATTCCACAAAAAAAGGGAAGCGAGGATTTGGGGGTGAGTCAAGTGAGATACAGGACCGTTTAATCCCTGTTTGGCTCCAATGATGAGAGACGCCGCACAGCCATTACTGATCAGAGCTGCATCAAAGTGGTGCCAAAGCCAGTGGCTCTGTGGAATTGGTCATCACAGCTAGAGGTATCGTCAAGCTTCATGACATCTGTAATTATGCTATGGAAGAAACAGGAAGTGGTGCCCCTGTCCTTGTCCTATTGGGACAAGAAATACTCTTAATTTGTCACTCAACCATTTATTTTAGTATTTTAAAAATGCAAGTAACAAACAAATGGCATTGTCTTAATTTATTAATTTATTTATTTCATGTCAAGGATAAAGCATATTAGATTAGATTAGATTGATTCTGGGCCTAATGGTGTAGAGAGGTGTTGAAATGACAACTTTGAAAGTTTGTTTGCTTGTATGTTTTCCCTGTCTGCTTAAAAGCAGTATGCTTTTCTTGAAGTGATCACAACTGATTAAGATGGAAAACAGTTTTCTACTTCCAAACTTCCCTTAAGTTATTTCCAGTTTGGAAAAGGTCTTGAAATTGTAATCTGGGTATCTCCAGGTTTTAACCTGAAATATCTCTGCATTGTACTGATAGAGATTTGGATTCCACAGGACTGGAGCAATCAGGATGCAGGCTGTTTCAGTTCTCTGCCAATCTTAATTAATAGGGAGGGACATTTTCATGCCTCAAGCAACATGTTTGGCACTGAGGTAACACTGCATGCTGGACATGTTGGATTTGTCCCATCAGTGATGGTATGTCCAATGGTGAACCCTAAATTAGCCTTGGATGCAATTATTCTGACCTGGATACAATTAGCCACTGGGGAGGAAAACATGAAAATAATGGCATTCAGCATAATCATATGAAAAGTCATTTCATTGATTTATTATTTATATTCTTAAAATTTCAGAAAAAAAGCATGTCCCATTTTATATTTAGGCTAGATCTGGAACAATCTCACTTCAACAGCATATCCCTTTGTGAGTTCCCTCTCATGAATTAAAAAATAATAATAATCAAAATAATAAATCTAAAACAGTAAAATTTCAGTAACCCTTTGAGACTGATTAAAATTATTAAATGACAAATAACATTATATTTTAGAATAACTATTATTTTAGATAATCTAATAATCAAAGTAATAAAAGCCAATTTCATGTAAAACATGGAAGCAAAAAGGCATGAGATACCTATCCCATATAGCTGAAAGTGATTCATTAATTATATTTGATCAGCTCAGAAAAAGTCCATCAATGTAACCAACTGAGACAAGCCATTAAATCATGGTTTGCTCTGACATCACATCTAAACTGAATCCACCACCCATCCTTTCAGAATTAAAAGAAACCGCTGAAACAAGCAAAACATTTTCATGGGTATGTAATTTATTACCAAATGGGACAATTACTGAGATTGGACATTGGTGTGTAAAAAAAATATCTTTATCCTTTCAGTGAATACCAACATTCAGCTAATTCAGTACAAAATCATCCATTGATTACAATACACAAACAATATTATATAACACATGGGATTATAAGACACTGAGACCTGCACACACTGCCAAAATAATGCACAAGGCTGTGTTCTAGTCTAGAACTACTTTTACGCAATCTGCCTTTTTCCTCCCTTTATTATGTTTGGAAAAACTCACTCATAATTCTTCAGGAAGACATCCCACTCTCAACTTCTGTTTGCATAATTGGGGACTTATCTCAACTCATGCCACCCCCTTCCAATCCCATCTTTCTGTTGCATTCGCTTAGCATAGCCAAAAATATATTTAACATAATTTGAACAAAAAACTGAAGTGCCTCTACTTAATGACAAGGAATTCAAAAATCTCACTCTGAGACAGTATCAACTCGTGCCTCAATACCTGGATCTGCTACATTAATCACATGAATTAATTTTGACATCTTTACTCGTTCCTATCTCCATTGGTGTATGGCAGATATAACAAATGACTGTTTTATTTAATATTAATCATGAAGTACAAATGAGGTAATATCAGTCTTTTGTTTCATAGAGAACTGAATCAAGAAACCCATGTATGACAACTGAATATACTGAAAGTGCATAGTTAACATTAGCTAGTTATGAACTTGTTAATTAGGTTCAGCTGCAAGATAGTCTGGTATATTGGCTTTGTGTAACTCCATCTGAGCCGTGTTGTCCTCTTGGCTGAACTGTCTAGTGCTCTGCTCTTGCTAATTTGGTACCGATTTTACATTGCTCTTGATGTTTCAATGAGCGCCCCTTGTGTGACCATTTTAAATGTGCATTCTCTAGCGGCTTTTTCCAATTAAAAGCTCTTGCATTACACATGGTGTTGCCGAGGCGGTGGTCTGTCTTAATATCTTGGCCAACTCAATCTTTCAATGGTTCATACCTTTTGTGAAAACAAACTATATTTATTTACGCCCGAATTTCACCTCGTAAAATTTGCTGTAAATGAATTCACACCCCAGAAAGCTCTGCCTGAATTTGCAACCACTCATTTCTCCAAAACCATTGAAAAAAAAAGAAAAAAGAAAATCCATACACTGGCGAGCACGTCTCCTTTGTTATGGCAGATTTATGTATTGTATTCTTAAATAAGGTTCCGTGCTGCTGGGCGGTATAGTTACCAAGTGGAGCGGAGCGGGGCAGACAGGGGTCTGCATGGGAGCCCTGCCGGGGCTGAGCCGAACCGTGGGTCCTGCTCCAGTGCCACCGGGCGCCGAGCTCAGCGACATATGGGAGTGGCATGCTTCCGTGGCTTCGCACACCGCATCAAGCTCCAGCGTCGCCAGCCCGCACTTGCCTCGTACACGTGAGCTTCTCTCGAGAGGACTCATCTTCCCTCCACTGCAAATACATTAAGTCAGAGGGGGCATCGGCCCTGCGTAGATTGATGTTCTTTTATTTTATTATGTTTTTTTTTTTCCTCACCCCCTCCCCCCCTTTGCTTATCTGAGGTCCACAGGAGCTGAATATATAGCATCAGCACTCCGCAGGGCCCGGGCCCGCCGCGCCGTCTTTCTCATGTGAGGAATGCTTTTTTGATGGAACACCCACGACTCGTGTTTGTGATGTTCCAAGATGCAGGACCCACAGCCTCTCCAGAATAGGTCTAAAAAGAGGCCTGCTCTCACCGACCGCAGAGTCGGGAATGACATACTGATGTGCAGAGAGAGCGAGAGAGACAGCAAACATCTCTGACTTCATTAGAGACATCCGCCAATGAATTCTGAATCAAGAAGGGCTCCTTAGCCTGTCTTTCATGGGTGCTCTATTGCATGCAGCAGCCTGCAGTAGCCTGTTTTTCTCTTAGTGTATTGCAGGGGAAAGGGAAGGCAGTACAGTAGAAAATCTGAAGACCGAAGGAAGCTGAGCCAAATAACGCTGAGCCCAAAGGCCTGTAAATGAGGTGTTCAAGGCTGTGTTAATCATCTACTCCCTCTGCATACCCTGATATGAACTGCAAGGCTGTTCCTTTTGAGAGAGGACTGATCCCTTGTCTAATGAGCCCCCTGATAAATAGTGGGGCAGTCTAATTTCTCCTGCAGAGCTTCTGCTCCTCTGCTTATAAATAACCGGCTACTGCATTAATATCCACGTCAAAGCCCTGGGTCTATTATGATCCAAGGCCGTCACAAGAGCTGCATTTGAGTCTGTTGCATTTTATGTGCTTCTCCTTTTTTTCATTTTTCTACCTTCTTCTTTTCTTGGCAAGCTGTCACTACCTCTAAGAAGTGACATGGCTCTACAGAGTCACGACCTAGCGCTCCTCCTGGCAGGAGTGGTCCCCCATCTGGATCAATATGGATGGATCTCAGGGAAATGTCATTAAGAATGGCTTGCTGGAAGTGATGTCCAGGCTTTTTTCTGTGGAGCCCCTCATTTTTATGTCTCTTTCTTCTTCTCTCCACCATTTTAAATCTCTCCATTTTCCCATGGAGTCCTGCTTGGTGGCACCTGCTGCAGGATTCAATGTTCCAGCGTCAGCCAGCGCTTGAGAGCGATAATTCTCCTGCATTTTTCTTTTGACTGGAGAGTCTTTGAGTCCCCATGCTAAGGACCACATGCTCAGAGGCAGGCAGGTAGGACAGTAGTCAACCATAGCCCTCAGCTGTTCTGCTTTTAAGCATTTTAAGAATCCATACCACATTCAATCTCATCTAAGCCACTCAAATCCCCCTATATTTCTGTCAAACTTAGCTGGTGGAAATTAGAATGGCAAATCTTTTTTTCTTCCCTTTCAAAAACATCGAGAGCCAGGTGAAGAGAAATAATAAAGCAAAAGGCCAATGGATTTTATTTATTTCTTCATCTGCATCTCAAGGGACAGATGTATTATCCTTTTTCTCTCCTTTTCCTTTGTTTTGAGCTTCAGCCTCTAAGATTGAGATGACCCAGCAGAGCGACTCCTTAGTAACTGTGGGTCCGGTCCTGAAGGGATGCTTGTGGCAGCTGAATGCAACTTTTATCACAGCATATGAAGATAAATTGAACAGTTGTTTGCTTATCTAACACTTCTCTTGTCTACGATCTCTTTTGCAGAAAATCGATGCCTTGATCTGTGTTGGCTAAAATGAGGAATTTAGCTGGCGCTGATAAAACTTTCAAAGCACATATTGTCTGAGCTGTCGTGATTTGCCAAGAAGCAATCCAGCACAACCTGCACAGATGGCCAACGATGCCTCTGCAGTATCTGTATGTTGTTACACAATCGGGCGACCGTTGCGGGCATTTTTTCTTTCCTTCTGACGACATGGTCAGTGGTAGATGAGAACGCTGGGTGCCTATGAGGGTTTTTGTGATGCGAAATACGCATGTCCGTGGCAGGCGCTCATCTAACCTCATAAATGCCAAAGTGACAACATGAATTAAGAAGCAATAAACAGACAATTAAATTGCTTCTCTCAAACCAGCAGGAGGGAGGTCAAAGGAGGTGTGTTTAATTGCTCGTCTGAGGACTTTGGTTGGAGGCTGAGCATTTGGTAGGAGTTTGTGTCAGATTGCAGCAGCAGGAGGAGATGAAAAAAAAGGACAGAAAAGTACAAAATTACAGTGCTGTGGGTACAACAGGAAGTGATTGAGCCAGAAACCCTGTAGGGGTCCTTGGACCTTGACAACACCTCCCTCTGTGAAAGGGGCCTGTTATAGTTGTCTAGGCGTTTACTTTTGTATTGGTCACGGCAGGAGGGCAGATCCTTGAACTTTTGCGTGGACTTTTTTCTGGGATTTATGCTTGTGTTTCTCTAGCTGCGCTTTGATTGAAATACATCGTCATCGATTGACATAGTGGTCTGCCACAGAGAGTTAATGGGGCCCTGTGAGAACCAAGGCCAAGAGGCTAATTGGTTGTCCTCAAGTGATTGATGGCAAGGTTGCCTGCAGATGCCAAATTAGCGATGCCAGAGGTGAGCTGGGAGTGGGAGAGGAGGCAGGGCAGGGAAGAGTGGCCACGCTGGGGGCTATGAAGTTTGCGAGGCTGTGTTGGGAAGCCAGAGACACCAGCTGCCACTCAAGTGTGCTACCAGATGCCGGGCCGCTGATTGATGGAGGGAGTTTTGATTTTTGGGTGCGCAGCCCTGGAGGATGTGATTGATTTCACCCTCATCAGGCTGGTACCATTGCGACTTTGTCTGCCACTTAGCTCAATCAAAACAGCCTGAGGCGGATGACATGAACGTACAGTTAAGTTGCCTCCCTGTTGACCTTTTTCTAAATGTGGAAGGACCTTGAGTTTCTGTTTGAAAATTATAATAAGTGCAGTACCTCTCAGGTTAGTCTATGCCCTACAGTACAACAGCACTTCAGATTTATCCCAGAGCAAAGCCATATCAAAATAGCCATTCCAAACCTGGAAGAGGTCAATATCAGTGAAGAAGTATAAGTCAATAACAGTGGTCATTTCCCCATTTTTCACAATGTGAATGTCAACATTTCAAACTGCCAATAGCATCTTCAAATCTTGTTTTAACTGACATTATCTCTTGTTTCATGTGACAGTACACCCATTTACAGGGGTGGTAACATGTAAAAAGAACTGCAGTTATTAAAAAAAAAATACCAAGGGTCTATGGGAAACATGACTTCCAGGACTAAATTAGATTGTATCTGTAATTGATCCAATGCAGGGATTTTTTTAGAATTTTAAAATGGAATTTAAAGTTGCAACTTGAAGCTTTTTTCATTCTATTAATTTGAAACTTAATAGGATGATAATGCTAATGTTGTTGAACCGAGGAATGAGGTGATTGCACTTAGCAAGTCTACCCAATGTTTATACTTTCTTTTCTAAAGGCAACACCATTTTTTATTCTTCGTGACTTGTGATTTAGTTTTTAGAGCAACTTTCACTAAGCTTATTCTTTGAGCTTACATGAAATAGAATATAGAGGCAACATGTAGTATGTAGGTACGAGCACACAATATGATTTTCATGTGACAATATTAAATCTCACACAGACAACTGTGTGATGGCTGGGGAGAGACCAGTTGATTCTACACACATCCTAGCATGTTTGCAGCTACACAGTGTTTTTTAAAAGAGTACAAAAGAGTACAAAAGGTGCAGTGTACAATCATATACATTACAAAGAAAGGTCACAATTCACTGATCACACATGAATGAAATTGTGCCAGAAAATTAATACATAAATAAACAGAGGTCTGTATATGGATTTTTGAGTTCCTGGAGGCCCTTTTCTCCATTCAAGCATCTTTTAATGTATCCTCCATCAACGGCAGCCCTTAGAAGATAACAAAGAAGCTATTGCTCACCTTATCAATCAAATTACAAGGTGTGTGCATCATCCTATCCTGTTGTGCTTCATTCAGTTTCTATTTGGCAGTGCTGGCTACAGTGCTTTTTCTTTTCAGATCTGACAGGATCTAGGCTTTTACCAAGAGTGCTGCCCCCAACTAGCTTACCCCCCGTATTCCATTATTATCATTATTTCCTTCAGTTCCACACATTCCCAGCAACAAGCCATGCGGTCACTTAAATGAATCGTTCAATCAATGCCAGCGGTGGAGAGTTAGGTAAAAGCCCTTTTTTTATAGCTGACTAAAACTGTTAAAAAATAATATCAGCAGAGTAGATTGAAATCCTGTTCATTCTGCATTAGTAGAGCTCTGATATATGGCTTCAAAGCTGACTGCTGATGACTTGTTTTCAGTGACTGTTTATCTCCATCGCTTCTTCTTTAGACCTGGACATTGTGATGAATCTTGACAACGCTGGGCGTGTTTTTTTTTCACGTTACACTGCTGCGTTGTGTCATGGAATGGAATTTTCAATGTCCTGTTATTAAGCGAGGTTTCTCAAGCACTAAATTAATAAAATAATGGAAACAAACACACCAAAACCTTTAGTAAAATCGGGACTAAGCTGCCATGAACAAACGCAAGCACAGCAAAACAGAACGAGGACTTTCAGTATTTAGTGATTGTCTCTGTCAGATGTTTTAAAATTTTGTTTATGCTTATTATTTTCCTGATTGTTACTATTAATAGTAATTTATACCAACATAATCATATTAATAACAACACTGATAACAATAATAATAGTAATAATAATAATCAGTCTAGCTCATGGTGAGAAACAAGATGAAGCACATTACTGAGCAAGACAGCATCATTTTATTGAAAACCTGAGGCTTTTACTTTATGTATCTATCTATTCTGTAGGTGAAATCAGTGCATCACAAAATATTTACAAAAACAAATCTTTCAAAGACAGATGAACACATATGTCATGAGTTATAATGAACACATATGACATTTCTGCCCTGCCCTGAATTTTCAGCTGTTTCAGTGTTGATTTTCACAGCTTCCACATCTTTGAGGGTGAAATATAACTGCTCATTTTGATGCGACAAAGTCTTATCTGGTTTCTACAGTTGGATTGGTTCATCTTAAATCAGTGCTATCTAAGGATGACCCCATTTATAGTAATCAGATGGAGGATGTTAGTGCATTCCTTGTAGTACATTCCTTTTAAAAACAACATGATTAAAAAAGCTGACAAACATATATAGCATTTTCTTAATTTCAGAATGAGGTAGCGAAACTGTTCTACAGACATATGCAGAGTGGACTCTTGAATGACTGTGATTTTTTATGGAAATTTAAAAAGCACAATGGACAGAATACATGCAGCCTTGTCAGCTATAGCATTGAAAAGGTTGTTGAGCGTTGACAAGCACCCCCTGCTTTCAGAACGAGGCCCTTTTATGCAACAAACAAGCGGTTATGTCACTCCCGATTGTGGGTAAAATGAGCATTTATGCAAATCAACTCTAACAACCGCCAAGTGAAACACTTATCGTGACAGATCACTTTCTCCTCGGGACAATTACCCGATACCTTAGCTTAATGTGTCATCTTCTTTCTTCCCTGCTCCCCTTGTGTCTGATGTAATTGGTGCATCAAACAAATGCATCCTCAACATTATCACTAATTGGTGAAACAGTCATGGGACTCGGTTCCAATTTGCGCTTGAAGAAGCTTCTGTATGTTCAGTCACACCTTCTCTATATACTTGAAACATATGGAACATGAAATATGGAACAGAGTCCATACATTTGTCTTTAAATGTCATGTGGATTCAGTGTAGCTGGTATTGAATTGTGAAAATTGGACAAAAATGAGCAAGAGTATAGGCTAAAAGCTGTGAAGGAAAAATGTTCAAAGCCAGTTTCAATTTTATAAAAGGAATTGGACAGATTGTCATTGGTCTAGATAGGGTTGTGTGCTGGGAGCTTACATTGGTTTAAGAATAACGATACAAATAAATAAAAGTGGATTTAGAAACTGCCACTGAGGCAGGGACCCTAATGAAACCAGCTTGGTGCTTCGCAGAGGCTGGGGCTGGCCCTGGAATTGACAAGCTGTCTGCGTTTCAGGGTAATTTAGAAACTTCCCCAGGAAAGACCCACTGAGTTATAATTTACCCCCTCCCCCCTCTCTCTCTTTCCCTCCCTTCCTCCCTCCCTCTTGCGCCAGCACTGCTACTCTCCATTAACCCGTTCCCTGGCCCCGGCAGTGGCTCTGGCCTGGTCACTGTTAAAGGTCAGGCCTGGTGAAGCAGAGGGTAACTGTGGTAAGGCACTGAGAACAGGTCTTCATGTATGTGCCATAGAGTTCAGATGGTGAGGGCTTACAGTTATTACTCCATGATCCCAAACTAAAATTATTTAAGGTGCATTATGTCCCTTTATTTGCATCTTTATTTGTTATTATTACTTTATTTGTACCTCAGTATCTGGTTTGTCTGTATTTGGCAACATGAAATTAGATTAAAAAACTGGCACCAAGATTTTGATGCCCTGGAGAGTTGTGTTTGTTTGTTTGTCTCTTTCTCGGGTATCAGCAGTGCCCATAACAATATTTTAAATCAAACCATGATTTAATAGAAAGTCAGAGGCCTCACCTAGAAATAGGTTCATTATTTTACTTCAGGGCAGAAAAAAAAAATCTAACAATAACAACTGTGGTCCACTACGTTTAATTTAATTCTGTGTATTGTGACAATGATGGCTGAGAAGAAATACAGTTTGTGAAAAATCTAATCAGCCTTGCATGAGTGTATTGTTGAATTCTTGCCACCGGGGTTGCATTCACAATTAAAGCGCACTGGCCTCTGCAGTCTTTTATTGGGGGGAAGTGCTGTTATTTACTGATTGCATCATGACTCACAGCCGGCCCAGCGGAGGTTTCTGGGGGGTGGGGGTGGGGGCGGAGGCAGGTTAACCAGAGCCCCGGCGCAGCCCCCCTGTCGCTCAGCGGTTATCAGCTTTGTTCCACGTGACTGAAAACCCACCGCATCTTTGCTTTGTCATTATTTATGCTTATTATTTTGACGCCGGGCCGTGATGGATGGCGTCACACGCGTGGCACGGTGCTGAGATTAATCAGTGGGTTCTGGAGGCCGCTGTCACTAAAAACGATTTACAGGTGCGCGGGGAAGGGGGGCGTTTCCGCGGCTCGCTTCAAATTCCCTTGCCAGGCGGCAGCGCTTGCAAAGGTTATGTTTCATGCGGGATTGTTGCAGTGTTAAGTGAGGGAAGAAGCACTGGTACAGTGGCATGCTAATGGCAGTAAATCAAAATCTGCATGCTGTATGCCCAGTTCTCCATTCATGCAGGTGGGATAGGCGGAGCCGATATGGAGACCTAATTAAGGGGATAGCTATGCTGCTCGCAAAGGCTCCTTTCTCTGTTTGTTTGGATCCTGTAGGTTTATAATTAGATACACATTAACTAACGGAAGAATCAGTTACCTTAGCACAATTTACAACAGAGCTGAATAACAATGGAGAACAGATGCATCTGTAAAATCTTGAAGTGTCAAAAGAGAAAATGTTGTATAGCTCCAAAAACAGTCATCTATCACTGGGAATACAGAAACAAAAACGAAACTGAATAGTTAAATATGTAATGCACCTGGATGCGGTCCCAGTGTATTGTGCATTCTCCGCAAATGAATAGCACTCTCATCTAAAGGACATACTGTAAAAGTGTTCTCTCTGCCAAAGTTCATATTCTCCTTGGAGATGCATTCCATAAACATTTTAGTGGGGTCTTAATGGATTTAGTTGCATTTGCAGCTCCATTTAGAGCGTCGCGTTTGAAGCGTCCCTCTGTATTATATATATACCCCTGCATCACATTTCATAAAAGCCTTCATTAACTTTTCAATTACTTAATTTCACTAAAAAATAGAACAAATAAATGGATAAACAGATAAAGAAATGAAAGAACGAAGTGGCTTTTTTAAATAGCGAGTAAACATTTCAAGGCCTGTAATTAGATGTACCCCCCATGGGTTCAGCTACACAATTGCCTGGTTTTAAACACAAATAAAAGCCACACACATTCACGCATTTCCTCAAATTAATCTGCCTTTAAGGGAAATTCATTTATATGTTTGTTCTTGCATTGTAGTCCTCTTTATGTATCATTTCAAGAATGGTTCCACAGGTCAAGTGACAAAGGATTGTCTTCTTTAATGATTAAATTGGTAATTTTGCCAGTGCAACTATGCCACTGATAGTTGTGAGTATCATTTGATCTGAGAAGTTCAAATTAATGATTGGCCTCCAAACATCTGTATAACATCACAATATCAAATCCAAAATCAAATGTTTGAAATGAGGGTCAGAGGTCGATAGTCAGAGGATGGCTTGAGTGCAAAATGCTCCACTCATGAAGGGAACATTTCATTTGCGCATATTTTTCCCTTTATTTAACGCACCAACCACTTCATGTAGAAATTTACATATACAAGTCACAATAAACCGAATGATTACTCATGGGTTTAGACATCTGCTAAATTGCTATTAAGGGGCCCCTGTTTGTCTCCCAAATGCACTGCCAGCCCTCGTATTTAATTTAAATCTCACAAATTCACAGCAGGTTCTGTCTAGTGTCTGCCTTCACAGCGGTCATTGTGTTCTGTACCTGTGGGGGCCACTGACCTTTTCTCACGATGCACTTAAGTCTGCTCTCTGCCTGCACTTTCTCTGTAAACACTGTTTACTTGCCTCTGTCCACCAAAGACTGATGGAGGCAGCCGCCTCTCAGTCTCCTACAGAAGTGGAGCACTGTGGTGCCGTTAGGTGAATGGGGAGGACCTGCTAAAGTAGATAGAGAGCTTTCATTTTTATTTTTCTTTTTTATGTCTGCTCTGCTCAACAGACTGTTACCTCTGTTAGTTCTCGAAAGAGTTTGCGTGCATACAAGGATGTGTATGCATGTGTACCTGTGCTCTTTTTCATGTCTGGCCTCTGCTGCATCGCAAAGCGATCCGATTTCTGGAATAGAATGGGGCCATTCTCCATACTGACACCATAAAGAAAAATCATCTTACAGGAATGCCGATTCACACCCAAACCTCTGTCTCTGAAGCAACCAAAAAAAGATATTGTCCTTAGTCTTTAATACTCAAAGAATCTACATATGTTAAAACCAAAGGTAAATTATGTAAAACAGATTATAAAGCTAGTCCTTTTTGTTACTTTATCTCCCCTTCATATTTTTGGTTTGGATCCTGTGAATTATAGCCTAGTCACAGCCAGTTTAATTGTATATGAACATTTCTCAGCAGCAATAGATAAAACCAGAAAATTTTGCTTCCATTTATTTATGGAATTGGTCCAGTAAATAAGCAAACTACAGCTACAGATGGATGGGTACTGTAACTCAGTTAATCTGTGCTTTAGTATTTTTCCAGCCATGAGTTCAATCTGTGTGTGAATTCACTTTGGCACCTGTTCACTTGAGCATGTGGCTTATACAGTAGAAAAATGACACCACCTAATTTAGACTTTAAGTGACTGCGATGTTAAATGATCCTTTAATCACACACAATGACAAAATAAGGATATGTATCTTACACTCCAAGGATGAGAAGAAAACCAACACATTAATTCAAGAAAAACATCACATATTTAGTATTCTATTTTTTTTTCTTAAACAGGAAAAATAAGAAATTTTGCCCCATGCTGATACTTCTAGATCCAACATGGAAGATATTGGCAATTTTATGTAATGTGTTATATGATATTTATAAAATAACCACATTTTTTCTTTCTTTTGCTTTATTTCTGCTATGTAACACAAACTTAATTGTAATCACCGCCTGTATCAGTCAGACCTCTGCTGTTGAAAGGCTTAGGTTGAAAGGCTTAGGCTTCGGTTAGAAAGGCTCTTAGATAGAAATGAATTACAGCAAAGGTTATTTTTAATGTAGTGGATGGACTACAGTGGTGATTAGAGAAACAATCAGTTCTTACTCCCACTTAGTTTTCATGCTAGTCAGGTACAGTATATGGCTGAGAAGAGTAGCCATCATTACCTTGTGAGTGGATCACTGTATTATTGAATTACAGCTCAGCTGGACTTTAGGAAAGTACAAAAAGCTAGAATCTGATGTATAAGGGTCAGAGCTGGTCATTTTTTAATGGCTTGATCTATGGTCATATGTTATAGTAGGCATGTATCAACAGCAATGAAGGAAGACTATTCTGTGTGGAATAAAGTGAGATATTACTCAAAACAAAGACCTTTTCAAACTCTGGATTATTCAGATCTTCTCATGCAGGGTCTTAGCATCAGGGCTTTTGTGTCATTCAATAAGGAGAAGAAACATTTGTTGTAACTTCATGACAGACTCTTAGAAATGTGGTTCATGTTTTTTTTTTTCATGTGCACCATCTGCCATTGTCTTTTTGATCATGCATACAGCTTTACTACTACAGACACTAATGGACTTGTCTTGATATAGACAGCATATTTATCTCCATTCCTTCTTTTAGATTAATGGAAAATGTCATCACACTACATCTTCTTTCTTCACTTGATGAAAATTTAGCACAATATAATTTTCCTATGTATCATTGTCATATTACAGCACATACACACAAACAGGTAGACACACATACACCCTCCCTTTTCCTGTATATTAAAAAAAAAGTGAACAGCTGTGTACATTGAGTGAAATATGTATTTTTCATCTCATGTTACTTCTACCCAGCAGTAGCAGTAGAGAAATGTCCTTTTCTCTGTATGTTCTGAGGGTGAGTCAGAAAACCCCTTCTGTATTAACAGTATGAGTGGCATATTCCCCAAGCCAAAGTTCATCAGAGACAGTGTGAAGATGATAGCTGTGATTATCGCATTCTGTGCCAAGGTCAGAATCTTGCAGGTCCATGAGTTAGTCTGCAAGCTCCTGAATGGATTTGTACCCTGGTGTTGCAGAAATCATCAAGCAATACGACAGGAAATGCACCAGGGAAATTGTACAGGAGAGAATAAGTTGTGAGGTGGAAGGGGGATCAGTGCATGAGACATCCTTGACTGCACTGAAATGTGTTTTTTTTTTTTAATCGAAAAATTACACTGTGTGTTAGTCTGTCATGGGGAAAACAGTCCACCCATCACTGTTCAGGAATGGGGAAAAGGTTAATGGGATTCTTTCCAAGCACAGCCCAAAGAGGATTTACTCTTGAATCATGGATGTTTTCTCATTCAAGGCGCGTTCAGCTAATGACTGCACGATTTTCAATAACAACTGACACCATCAATGTGAACTTGAAATATTGTTTCATGACTTTTTTGCCTTTCGTTTTTTTTTTTTTCTTCATGATGAAAAGTCAAAGCATTCCTCTTGCTTTGAGCTCCTGATACGGAGTTGCCCCCATAGGCACATACTACGGCTGTCTCAAGATGAGGGGAGTAAAATTCCACTACGCTATAGAAGGTCTTTGAACATCATGGTGTTGTTTTTCTCCCCTTTTCAAACAATCGAGGCAGAGACAAAAGGAAAGGAGAGTGTGCGGTGGGAAAGATAAAATTGAACCGTGAATTTGTTTTGGCAGAGATGCTGAAAGGCGGTTACCCAGATCTGTCTCGGAATGGCCCAAACAAACAGGCCTCTTTGGGAACCGACAATGTCCGCTTGCACTTCTTAGCCCAGGCTTTTTTGATGCCCTTTCTTTTCTATTACGGTCTCAAAACGAATTGCTTGCGCCTTGGGCTTCTGCAGAGAAAACTCACAGGAAATTAACAACCAAGACTGTCAGTCAACATCACCCCCTTTTTTTCCCCCTCTCTCAGCTTTGCTCAATGCCATGGCAACTTGTAATTCATTGAATTTCAATCTGTGTTCATTAGCTTCCAAGGTAATTGTGTTCTGTCGTCTTCAAGAGACAACCATGGTTCGTTCATGAGTGGTTTCTCCTCTGTGAGAGGAAAAAAAAGATTGCATTGCCTTGAAGATACACTGTAAGGGCATCTCAGCTTTGCAATGCAATGGAAAATTATTACAGCCCACACAAGTGCTAATACGATTCCTAAATCAACTGGCTAGGGGATGCAGTAACTTTAGGGCTGCATAACCCCCTCAGAGCAGAGCAGGAGTTTTACGTCAGAGAGGGCTGGAATGATGCCCTTTAAAATGACTGCTAGGAAAAAGAATGAGACTAAGTGGTGGCTGAAGGCTTCGATGTTCTGGTTCTAAAGAATGTCAAGCCAGCAAGTCAAAGGAGTGTTGAAGACAACTCAGAAACACAAAAAGCTGGGAACTCAATCAGTTACTTAATTGCTCTTGTTTGTCAATAGGACGAAGTATAACAGTCTCAGCAAAGAGCATTTTTTTGGCACCAATAATTGGCTGGTATCTTAATGGACATATTTTCTAAATTGCACCAGTCTAGTAACTGCTGTTAGCTATAAAAGAGCAGGTATGGTGTAATGGGCTGGCTTGCTTTCTTCTTCTGCTAGAATGTAAAAATATATTAATTGAAATGCTACTTTCTCAAAAAACTTTCTGCATTCATTTCCAGTGTTTCAGGTTATAACAAGTGGATAGAGAAATTCAAGCACTTGTTTCATTCATGTATTTGGCTAAATACAGGGACAGTATTCCCTAAACCTCGTCTGGAAAATATTGTGCAATAATAGTGTTTTGTCTCTGAATCCTCACATCAAAAGCGTGAATATTGGCACTGTATTACACGCAACAGCATTTGTGGTTGATTTGACAGCTGTACCAGCCCATACTGGGTGTTTCCACCTGATTACACCACTTTAAATGGACCAAATATTGCCATTAAGCTTTCTTTTGCCAGTTCAATCAGCAACACAGCAGCTTCAACGGAGACATCTAAAAGATTAGATTGCTGAAGGAGTCTTCCTAGGGAAGAGTCCCGGCCCCAAGCCCCTTCTCAGTTCAGTCCATCAGAAGGGGTCAGCAAGACACAGTAAGGCTAGAGGGGTTAACAGCAAGGACACCTGCTAACTGCCACACAGTTCTGTAAAATGAGATCAGTGTCCCTGGTCCCATCAAGGTCTCCAGAACGCAGCCACCGCATTCATGGGAGAAAAAAAAATAGCCACAAGGGTGGTAGAATTGTTCCATGGGCAAAAGATTCAATTACTGCTGTTGTCGTGAAACAATAAATGACAAATTAAGCGGCTGGCACGACCTACTGTTGGACAGAGTCCGGGCTGGAATACTAATGTCGTCTCAGTCAGAGCCGGGATGGAGAGAGGGAGAGGAACTCTGCTGTCTGTCTACTTTGAGAGAGGTTTTATCCCCCTCTCACGAAAATGAGTTTAATAACGATGATTTGGTGGGAATGATGATAATGCCCCCGATAAGGGATACCTCATAGCCCTAGTCTGTGCTTCACTGCAGCTTTCCCACACTGCCTTCAGTCAGAGGATGCAGAGTACAGACTAAACCAGACAAAATTAGCTATAGCTCTATGTACAGTAGGCCTGTGCTTGCCATCCTGCGAGGAAGAGGCTAATCAATCATCCCATTTTTGTGATTCGTCATTAACCCTCTGGCCTTTTTTTTTCTGGTGTAAAGGGAAGTAATTTTGCACAGAACTTGGTTTCATCATTGTTTATGTATCAATGATGATTTGAAAAGTAACAGTAATAGAAGTTAAGGAAATGTTTCAAGAGGGATTGAGTATGTCATTAAAATCCTAACAGTAACTTTCATCACATTTTGTATTTTTGGCTTTGTCGTCCCTATCTGCATCGGGATTCAAATCCCATGAAAAAACTCCATACAACGGGATTTTTTATCGTCTTCCCGAAAGAGATGTTTGACTATGGCTTTACTGTCCGTGCCATCATCTGGAAAACCATTTTTATACATGGCAAATGAACTGTGTCCAGCAAATGACAGGGGCAAAATAAAATGTCAGAGACACAGAGACTGAACTAATATGTTGACCTTGTAAGCTGACAACTATGTAATGCGATTGTCTGCATAAAACCTTCAAGCCTTACAAGGGATGTGACTCTCTGTTTTTGTATTTCAGCCTCTCTCTTAATAACTGGAGACTGTGATAACGGGGCTTTGATTTTCCCTTTCTCTTACCCTCCCAACCTCAGCTGTTTTGTCACAGTTGAAAGTCTCTGTCAGAGGGACCCTCACGTGCTGGTCTCTCTCGCTCCGCATGCAGCCAAGGTAAACGATGTTGAAAGGGGATAGCCGTACACGGGGGGATGACAGGGGACAAATGGAGGTTAACGTAAACATTTTTTTTTTCCTCCCCAGATCTGTGGTGGGGGAAAAACACCACAGGGGTGGCAATTGCTGTCACTAGCTGTGTTTCGCTGCAATGCCAGTCACATTCTGAACTTCTCTCACCACCACAGAGATTTCTGTGGGATCATTGATCCTGGCGTGGCCGTCAATGCCGGTTCTGGTGCTTACTCTAATCTGGGCAGATGCTGGCAGTGACAATGAGGAATACCTTTTACGTTTTACAATCACTGCAAAATTAACATGTTCAAACAAGGTTTTTTTTTTAATGAGGCCCTCTGATCCCCTCTCCCATAAATACTTGAATCATCAGCAGTAGTTCCATTTCCCTGGTGTAGGCCTATGGTAGTCGTCAACTGAATTATGACAGTCAGCATCAAGCCCTGTGCGCAGTGCAGTATGTCAGCTTCATTCAGCCTCAAATGTATGCAGGGGTTCCAGATGTTACAGTGCAGAACTTTTTTTTTTCTTTTTTCAATGGAAAGTTCATGAATTTTCAGTAGCTTTCTCAAGTTCATTTCTAATTCAGTAATGAACGGGAAAAAATACCTGTAACGATGGTAACAGAGTAAAACACAGGGAAAAGAAAAATTACAATATCAAAAAAGAAATCAAAATCAATATCAAAATGTAAAAATGTAAAATATGGCATCCCTAACTATAGTCAATCTATCGATATATCACATGTCGGCTTGGCAGTGACGAAATTTCCCCATCCTGCTGAAGTAATTACTTAAGTGGTGTTTTTCTCAAGGCAGTTAATTGATTGACTGCACAGAGAATGTTGCGTCTTCCCTCTTAAATCTTATCATGTTAATTAATCAATCGATCTCTGAGGTGGGGAACATGGATTCTACTCAAGGTTACTGTCACATCAAATACGTACAACTGTGTGTGGTTTAGTTTTTGGACGGTGCATCCAAATGTATCAAGTGTCAGGTATAGCATACAAGTGTATGATTTATGATTGTATTATTTAGCAATATCAGATTTGCATTTAAATGTGAATTATCACTGTCACTTGATAGTATCCTAGTAAATAGGATCTTATTATTATCCTATAAATAATACCCTAATAAATCAGCTTTTGTCCTCCAAATGCCATCAAAATGAATTAAAGCTGTATTCCCAGTGATTGAAGTAAAACAAGATTCACTGTTAGCAAGATTAACAAGTCTTTCTGCCTCCAGCTTTATTGCATTTGATGCTTTTTATGCATTATACATGTAAAATTCCTTGTGAGATTTGTATATAAGCATGTAGATATAAAGATTACCATCATTATAAACCATTTGGGATTGTCTGTGTGGAGGAGATGAGCTCTGTAGTTGAAGAGGATGAGCTGCCCTACATATCACACAATCGTACTTCAGAAAAAATAACATAGGAACCTTAATCAGTCCACTGGTGATGATTATTCACAGATGTTCTGAAAGGCCATTTTTTGATGTTTGTAGATGTTCATGTGTATATATTGTCTTGTGGTCGACCTGATTGTGATTCTTATTTCTTGTTTCTACGAATTAAGCTTGGTTATACACGCTTTTGGTCTGGTGTTTCCAGGTGTTATGCCTTTTGGCTCCCCTTTGTGAAGCATAGTCATTGCCTTTAATGACCGTATTTGAGAAGATGATTCTTCAGCGGCAAAACCATGCCTTATTTTTTCATTAGTGTTTCTAGTTTAAGTGGTACTGTATGTGTAGCACAGAGTTGTCTAGTGGGGGTAGGAGGTATTCTGCATTGTTCAGAGTTCTATTGTTTCAACTATTGTTTCAATGCTTTTTTTTCATTTCAGAAAGAGCCACTTATTTTAATGTAGCCTATAACAAGTCTTTAACAGTGCATGAGGGTTCTTGTACAGTATGGTTAAAGGTGGTCCTCTCATCTGAGCTCTTTGTTTCAGAAAGTTAGCAGTCTCCCTTTTCAGAAGTGCAATACAGATTCATCTTAATTTTTTTTGTCTAGTGTAATATTCAAAGGGTGTGTGAGTCTGTGTGTTTATGCACAAGTGCCTGTATTTGCACATGTGCTCATGTATGTTTGTGTCATATTGATTTATTAAAATATTTAGGACACCATAATCTAAGAATTAGAGTTAAGACATATTGACAGATTTAATAGATGACACAAATTGGTTTCGGAAGTTTCAGCCACCAATTAAGCAGAAAGACCAGACTGCTTTCTATTTCCCCTGTATATAATGAGCTAATAAGTCTGAGATATAGGACATCTGCCTGGCTCTGTCTTCTGTAAACACAGAATGATTGCCCAGCTTATAAAATCTGAAATGGTCCAGAGCGATTTCACCAGGGGAGTCTTATCTCCCCTCTTTCTTTTGTTTGGAGCCCTTTACAGCAGAGCAGAGGAGAAAGCTGTTGATATAAATAACATAGGTGAATAAAAACCAGGCCCTCCAACCCAGAGGTGCCCATAGTTTAGAGTAGGATTGATGGTTCGGCAAGGACATTAATCTGATGCACCACGAGACCCCTCAGCCATGATAAATAAAGAGAAGCAGAAGCAACCGATCTCAGCCGTAAATTTTCCAAAGGAGACAAAGCCAGCGATATCACATTTGCATATTTAAAATTTCTCTTCTCTCCCTTTAATAATCCAAATATTAACAAAACCGGAAACTCGCTCACACGTCCTCCTACTTTACAGGAATTACCTAATGGACGGTGACAGCAAGCATTTCATGATTTAAACTGTCTGTTCTGGATACAGGGATCAATTCCCAGCTCCCTGGAGTGTGCTCCACTCATGCTATCAGAGGTGCAGGGCTGGGAGTCGAAAAAGAACCCTCGGGGAGCTTTGCAGGTCAGCCCCACAGCCTCTCACTGCTGCATCTGCCAGATCACTGACACACCATACCTCTGATGACAGGCATTTATGTATTACACAGCGCCGCAAGGAGGAGACTTCTGCCTTCTCTCTTGGTCTGTTGAACTCTTTGTTCTTTGCTGAAAGCAAACTTGTTCTGGTGCCCGAATATGGGTATTGCTCTCCAGGTTGAATGGTTGCTCCTGATTTCTCTGTGCTTCAGTTACTCTGATCCAAAATGTTATTACAACATTATTAAAACAGCGGGATTGAATTACATTCAGCCTGATGCTTATTGTCGTGCTGAATCTTGCGCAGATTTTTAAGATGTTGAACACTTAAGTCAGGGAGACTTGTTAGCCCTGGACTGCCCAGCCTTGTCAATGCCTATTGTTGTCTGCTGAGTTAATAGTCAGCCAGTACAAGACACAACATCAATCTACACCGATGTCCAAAAGTACGCACTCGTGAATACAAGTCACAGGAACTTTGTGTTCTGCTGAGAAAAGTGTGACATCAGTCAGTATAGGGCGCCAGCCCTGCTCCCTTGTTTATGCTGAGAGACTGTTGTAGTTGTCAAGTCTCACTCTTTATCTTGAGGAGTGATGGATCGAGCTCGGATCTGGCTGTGCCTTGTTGAGACAGGTGCCAGGCAGTGACTGCATCCTACCGACGTGAATTCAATTTCAGCGCGTTGATGTCTGCTCGCACTTCGATTTCTCTCTAAAACATTGCTCGGTTTATACAAAACAGTGCTGGGATTGACTTGGTTACACGCCAGTCTGCTGTCAGGAGGAGATCTTCTTGTATGTGACACAGAACTTCTTTCGCCCTCCCCCAAAAGAGTTCTGCTTTCTCGTTCGTGATCTGTTTTTGTTCTAAAATTTTTAGCATGAATCAGAATTCTGGGGAGCACAATTCTGGGGGATGCTATTTAAAATTGAAGATCAAAGACTTATGGCTCTGTTATTGGATCTGAGTGTTCCCCCCGCCTAAAAGATACTGAAAACAATGTGAATGATGAAAAGAAAATTGTCATGTATACCAATTTCTCAATTCTTATTATTTCTTTTGACGTGTAAAATTGTTGACAACGTGCCAAAAATAGGACTACACCACCCATTTTTAGACATCTCCACAAGAAAGTGTGTGTGTGAGAATTAGATTTCTGACACTCTATTATTCATGCCAAAAT
Organism: Megalops atlanticus; assembly: GCA_019176425.1. Taxonomy (NCBI): domain Eukaryota; kingdom Metazoa; phylum Chordata; class Actinopteri; order Elopiformes; family Megalopidae; genus Megalops; species Megalops atlanticus. The sequence goes on from CM032878.1 coordinate 10,528,348, forward strand.
CAAATGGCTTAATGACTTGTTGCTTATTCTACACTACACTACACTCTATGGCGTATTGTATTGGGGAAGGATAAACCTGACTTTATTTCTCTCTTCATATTCTTTTTCTATCTTGCTCTCCCAAACTTTCTCTCTCATGCATACACACACTGTCTTAAAATTACTTCAGCTCTCCCTCCCCTCCCCTTCCCTCCCTCTAACTGCTTTAATCAGGACCAGGGATCGACGATAACAAAATAAGTGTTCCGAATTTTGGTATATGCAAAAAAAGACAAGCTTTGATAATGAGGCATGATTGAAAGGCCTGTTCTCTCTGTCTCCGTGCGACTGGCTCTCCGTTGAGAAATGAGGGCAGAATAATAACGGCCCAACTTCCCTGGGGAGAGGGGACATGGAGCACAATCAATTTCCTTTTTTCTCATTTTCAGGGTTTGTGTGTGTGTGTGTGTCTGTGTGTGTGTGTGTGTTTGTGCGTGTGTCTGTGTGTGTGTGTGTGTGTGTGTGTGTGTGTGTGTGTGTTGTTTTCGATATTATTTGGGGTGCCCAGTACCTCAGCAAAGACATGAACAAACAGCACTATCTCACTTACCTGTTACTCTGACCCTAATCCGTCACCGAAAACTCAACAGATATTGAAGTTATTGCAAAAGACATTAGTTGTGATGGATGTTGTGATTTCCTCAGCCTAATACACCATAATGAACAGCCAGACTCATATTATCACTTTCATATGGAAATACAGGAGGAGAGCATTACAAAGGCCCCCTGCCTCTCTTTCCATGTACCCAAATTCAGTTTATGGTTTCACCGTCAACAGGCAAGCCCTGAGCCAACCCGCTCTTTGGAGTTCCTGTTCAGTAAGCGGTTTAGTTTAAGCCTTGCAGTCCTATTATACACACATTTCCATTGGCAGGCAGGTTCTCAGTATAACTGGTTCCCTCGTGTATGTGTAATGTCTTGCTCTGTGCGTCTTCTCTTCTCATCTTCTTTTGTAAGCAAATACATGGGAAGGCAGCGCAAGGTACAAAGTGTCTTTGCTCGGGCAGGAAATTAATCTGACCCATTAGGTCTACATCGGTGAGGATGATGACGTCAAATGAAAAGTTGCCCACGCGCATCCCCTCCTTTCCCAAGCATCTGTAATTAAGGCCAGGGTTGTAAATGGTTCTGTTTCCCGTGTGTGAAGCGACCCGTTTGTTTGTTGTCACAGACTAAATTACTTTAAGTAACTCGGGATAAATAAATGCTGTCAGTGCACAGAGGTTTAGCTATCTTAGAATTCCTCCATAGCATCACTCTCCATCGTATCTTGCTAGGGGATGCTTGCCTTGCATTGTGGTCTTTATCGGGGCCTCGCACCCAGGAACACTGGAAAAAAATGCTGCTCTTTCTTATTTTTTGATGGCCCGTTTATTCATCAGTGTATTGTCCCTTCACCATTAATGTCTCCGCTAATTACGCTGTCTGCAACTTTCAGGGAAGAAAATCGCTTCCCTCTTGAATGGGGAAACATAATTGCAGAACAGTATTTATTCTTTATCTTTTACCAAGGCAGCATCCCAGTAAACAATTCTGCTGCTGTTTTAAACACCTTTTTTATAGGTGACGGCACTTGTGGATTTTATGAGTTGGTAAAGCCTTTGACGTTCCATCCTGCCTTTATAAATTCACGTGTGCCCCCTTTACCGGTGTTAAAACCCCATAAAGTGTGTACCCCATAAATCCTTCCCCCCGAGACCTGTTTCACAGATATCAACAGTAATCTTGCATTGGAATTCATTTCCAGCATGATTACGGGCACACCATTTACTTCGGTCTATTTTTTATGCCGGTTGTTCTCTGCAAAGTGAATCCTGCAATGACATTGACTACTGCTTACAGGTTAGTGGGAGTCCATAAAGTGCTGAAGGGTTTGTGAGCCATGGGAAAGAAATGGAAAGGCAACTGTACATCTCCCAGTTAACGGGGGAGGGATGGCAGGCAAAGTGTCAGTGAAGGAGGCTTGGGAATCGGTGATAAATGTGAGGCCACAGATATTCATGACCGCACTGTGCTTCACATTGAAAGTTCTGCCACAGAACCTACAAACAGGCTGATTCCCTGGCTCAATACGAACACTCTTGAAAGGGGCATGATCTGGAACTGACACATCCATAGCTAGCAATACAACACAGCCCGGGCCTGAACCTCCTGTTCCCAACCGGACCCTCCTAGAGAGAGGATGGGGAGTAACACAGGAGATGAATATGTCATAATGTAGAACATCTTAGAAGACCGCCTCCAGGGGTTAGGGGAAGGAAACCAAACAACCAGGCACGAGTAGGAGGGAAATACTAAAAATGCACTGCAAGCCTGCAACAACGGCAATAAAGCAACTCGAAGATTTAATGAGCATAGAAAGGGAGATGGTACTCTCATCACTCTGTAACTCAGACACAGTGGCTGATGAAAAAGACCTACAGATTTTGGTACAACCGCAGCAAGACACCTCTGCGCCATTCTAAACAGTAAAGCAGACAGGACGCAGCGTTAAACCACTGAACAACGGAGATGATGCTTGGAGAAGAAGTTTAATCAGACTAGGAAATGGCGCTCAGCAATTTACACTCCACAAGATGCATTGATTATTGAGCTCCATCTTTCTCTCAGACTTTCTATTATCTTCAGCTCTGAGCACAGACTCATTTCTTTTATATCACCATGCATGCGCCCAGTGCTAATGTATTTAGCATCAATTGCTAATTAGAACTGCCGAATAGCCTTGCAGAGCTGTCCATTAACCATCTGTTATGGACTAAACGGGCCGGGCGATCTCAGAACAGTTTTGCGAAGTGTCATTAACAACCAATCAAACCACGCTACCAAACTGACAGCTGTGCACACTTTAAATTACTGCGGATCGACAGCCGTTTGCCAATGACTTGTCATGAATGCAGACAAAGGACCTAGTTTTGCCTGCATGTCTTTGTTGATGGCAGAGTGACATGAAGGTGCTACCAGGCAAACAGAAATCTGATGAGATGGGACCCCAACATCTCTTATTTCCTGCTCTCAGCTTACAGTGCACCGAGCATCAGACTGCTGTGATTTTGCTGTCACTACAAAGCCTGACCATCTATCACATTCTTATTTCATTAATTGAACAGAACTCTCCCTCTTGTATGAAGTGTTTTGAAATGCTGTGCATATGCGTGAAACTTTAAAATGGCATATTTTGTAGCAGTTGTGTTGTGAAGGAGCAACGTTGGACACTATTGAAGTGGGCACGCAATACTTAAAACGTTGCTTTTGCTATTATTGCATGTTTGTGGGCAGTTGAAATCAGGAGATGGCTAGAGTATTGCATGTGAATCATATCCTGTAAGATGTCTATACGTTTTGCATGATAAATGCAAGTATTCACATTGCTATATACTCTCAATTGTTTTCAGTCAAGTGTGTGTATGTCTGTGTGTGTGTGTGTGTGTGTGTGTGTGTGTGTATATATTATATATACACACATACATGTAGTATATGGACAGTGTAGAGTATATGGACCATATGAGAATAAGCTCTTTAGGGTTTTTTTGCACAAAGAGCATTTGCTTTCACCATGGTAAATGGATCTGTTGAACCATATAATGAACTGTAAATGCCTCCCCCCACCAGCACAGTAGCACATAGTTCAGGGTGCAAATGCAGGACAGCATTTCATCCCTGAAGCAGTCGGTCTCATGTTGGCCCTGTTTGTAATGGCTGCCTCTCCAAATGAGTTCACACGAACTGGAGTCTTGCTCACAACCAATGGGAGTGGTATTGCAGTAAGAAATGGTTTCTCTTTGCCCTTCCTCTCACCCTCTGTCTCTGCTCTTGTCTTGTAAAGCGTTGCATTACATAATACATTGCATAATATTACCCCCATCCCCCCAACGCAAGCATACGTGACAACCATGTTCTACAGCACCACTCCATGATTTCTGTATAATTGTCTCAATCACAATGTATGAATCATTGATTTACATAAATTACTGACAATTCGAAGGGGAGCCTTTCTGTTCCCCCCACCCCCACCTCTTTCCCTCTAACCCCCCTTTGATTCCTGCTTGAAAATTAGACTTGATTGACAAGCATCTCCTTATGATCTTGTTAAAGGCATCTATCAAATGACTTGTCTATCGCAGGAGTAAGGGAGCGCAGAGTCTTGATTTATTGCACCGTATACAGCTGCGGTGAGGTTGAGTGCTGTTGAACTAAGAGCTTTCAGATGTCAAAAGGAAAATGTAGTGCAAGAGGGGGAAAAAAAGCTCTGTAAACTCTCCGTGGGTTTTCATTCTGATTGTTTGCTGGGTAATGCCGCATGATGGACATGTGAGCTCCTGCACAAAGGCCACTTGGGTTGTTTTTTTTTTTTTTGAAAAACACAGCATGATTTATTACCAGTCATCAGCAATGTGGAGTCAGAACGTGGACCAACATTAACATGGCACACGCACACCAACTCCACTGTGTGTGTGTGTGTGTGTGTGTCTATGGGTCTGTCTGTGTATAGAGAGTGAGAGGCAGGGGAATAGAGTGGAACCGTTTTTCCAATTTGCCTAGCAACCAACATTTTTTATTTATTTATTTATTTATTTTTTTTTATTTTTTTACAAATTACAAAGCTAATCTTGGACCTACATGAACCACAATACTGTAGCTATTGTATTATATCAATATCATGTTGTTTTCTTGAGATAACTGAATTGTCATGTCACATAACTATAAAATGCAGTTTTAGAAACAGTTCACAATACACAAAGCATGCGGCTGATTTTGAGACAGATAAAGACTATTCTTCACAATATGCAATATTAGGAAAGCACATCTACAGATGACAAGTACCTAATTGCTGGTGAATGTCTCCTTATAAGGGACTAGATGCTGTTACTGCACATTTATGTCATTAGCAAGTAATTAATAGTAGGTAATTGGCATGTAATATGTTAAGCCTAAAGTAAATTGTTACCATAAAATGCCATATTTATCATTTGCAGGTTTACCGCAATTAAGACATATTTTAATCAACAAATAAATCTCAGTATGAGCCATGTAAAATCTTACATCCCCTGACATGTATGAACACATTGTCTAAAGCTGTATCAGCTGAATTCAATACTTTATTCAGGGCATCTCCGTTGCCATGAAGTACTGTTGCCACAGTAGCTGAACTGAGTCCCTGTGTTACCAAGTGTAATACACACCAAGTGCTTACAGATGGAGGAGCATGATGGTAATCAAATAAAGAATTAATTGATTTTCATATCATATTAACGTTTTAGCTGCGCTTAGGTAGAAAAATGGTTTATTTCTTCAGGTGTGATTCTCTGCTGAACAGTCTTCAGACATTAAATATTAGTTTAAACAGTATGGTTTCTTTTTAATGGTTATCAGTTTGTGCAGACAGGTTGCTTTCATGATCAGGGATTCAGAGGATGGAAGCGTACAGTATCACCTGAAGAAAGCGCCGTTTCATTTATTTAACTTCATATACTTCCCTCTCCCGGGTTTTAGATAAAGGCTGTCACATATTGGAGTACCTGAGTAAAGGCTCAAAGGATTACTTACTGTTCATCATCTGTTAGAGAAATCAGGAGGAGGAAAAAGCAGCTGCATCCCAATGAGTGACTTTAATGAGCAGTATGCTGAATATGCTCAGATTTAACATGTAGTAATTGTAGAGGAGATAATAGGGTGATAGTGGGCATTGGAAGTACAGCAGTGGCACTGGCATGGACGTGCTGTGAGAGCAGTGTGGAAGGACAACCTTGGGTGGGATGACAGCGTGAGGTATCAGTCATTCTTAGCACCGGCACACCAGTCCATCACTCAAGTCGCCAGCCTATCGATAACGCGAAGGTCATCCCGCATTATGAAATCTTCCATCAGCAAAGGGGACGGGGGGGATTCAGCAATATGTTGGCTGAACTTTCGTGGTGTTAAATGGGCCATTAACTCAACCAGTCCATCACAGATTTCCCCCACAAAGCTCCTATACACACCCCTGATCTTCTTTTTTTTTTTTTTTTTTGGTAGAGGGGGTGGAGGGTGGTTAGTGTCATTGATACATGAGGTAATTTAGAGAACTGGATAGACTTGTACATACACGTGCAGCATTTCAACTAGGTTAGGTTCAGATTTACAGCACCAGTCAAAAGTTCAGACACAACTTTTATCCTGTATTTTTATTATTTTCTACACTTTAGAATAATAGAGAAGACATCAGACCTGAATTAACACAAATGGAACTAGGCCAAAAACTGTCAAACAAATCAAAACTATGTTATATTTTAGGTTCTTCAACATAGCCAAAAATATTTTTTGAAAATAAATTTTCTTTTGGAAAGAAATTCATACATAGGCATCAACCTCACTATTTATATTTGTCTGAGAAACTAATTTCAAGCATTTAAGCATAAGTCTTTAGATCAAAATGTCTTTGAAAGCATGTTTCCCATGATCTTAATCAGGTGTGCCCAAAGTTTTGACTGGCAAGGCTGGTCTCTGTCAGCTTGCTTTTCTATATAGTACCCAGTTGGCCAACAGCAAGCCGAGCATGTTTTTTTTTTTTTTTTTTTTCGCATGAGCGTACAGTACTCCAGTAAACCGGATGTAGCTGAACATGGCTTTTACAGATTGATGGGGGAACATTCATGTGATGCAAGGTAGCATTGCTCAGATTGATCTTTGCTTGGTACCATGTGAATACTATGATGAAAGGCGATGCTCTTATGCTCTAGATCTTTATTAGGCTATATATGCGCATTAGTGTGATATATAGTCTGTTGCTTTTAAAGATAATTGTTATGCACTCTGTGGACACTAAAAATAATTACTGTAGGATTTATAGATTTTAATAGTGTTCTCCCACCTGCTTCTCAGTACTAGTAATACATGCTATTCTGAAACTTTGATCTGTAGTTTTTGTTGCTTCAGCAATGTACATGTTATGTATCCTATTACAACGGTCTTGGAAACCAGTCTGCATAGGAGCACGTTCCAAATAAATATATAATATATGAAATGGGATCTTCAGCGGAAGTTGTACTAAGGATGCTTTCAGGTCCTTTCTATCTCATTGTTTCCTCCAATAAGCACAAATTTATAATGAATAAAAGGTTTTTTATCTCATGCCCCTGTCTGGCTGGAACCGGAGACACATGCAATACATTTAAACACTGGATTTCCTTAAACAAGTATATCAAACAAACATAATGTTGTTGGACTACTCTCCAGTGCTAATTATGCATGCCTTCATTGTCACCACCTTAAGAGGTATGAACTCGAATTTGAGTAAATCAATAGTGGCCATAAAGCTGAAATGATGTAGATGAGTAGTAACATAATGCTTAGATCTTCCTCACTGTGTGTGTTTTGGTCATTTTCAGGCAAGGTTCCACATTGAGTAGTAGTACTAGTACTACTCAGTATGGTAACAGCTGGTGTGTTGGGATGGAGTGAGGGAGTTCAGAATGGCAGCTGACCTCTAACACAGCTGCTAAGCATCTGGACTCAGGCATTCAAAAAAATTACTAGCCACCCACTTGAATGGCCTCAGTCTAGGACTGTATGGTCTACATGCAACCGAATATGGCCGGTGACAACAAGACACTGAAGATAACAGTGATTTAGAATAATCATTTTGTATGGGACTCTGTTGAGTCATGAAAGACTTGAGAAAGAAGTTACTTTGGCAATCTGGGCTAAAAGTACATGTTTATAGAATAGTTGGTGCTGATGCACCTCATGTGAAGTCAGTCTGTGTTACTGCGTTTCCTCTCAGGCCCGTGGCCCATTTGCCCAAACAGGGTCACCTTTCAATACAGAGCTTCAGTCAGATATGGATTTATCAATTTCAGTGAGTTAATCAACCTGCAGGGTTTTATGTTTTATTGTCGAGTTGGTTTGTATTTCTGTTTGTTTTCCGAGGCTTGATGAAGCATTTCCAGCAGCTTTCTTTGATTTCCCCTGGTATTGCTGCTGTAAATAGCTTTACCTTTCCCGGTAGCAAAGTCCTTCTCACGTTTCCAAAGTCCTTCTCCCTTTAATCCATTACCCATGCCGTAATTAAGGCACAGCCAACTCAGAGGGGCCCTCAGCCACCTGCAGATGGCCCAGATTTGTTGAAGGTGTCACACTAAAAACTCTGTAATCTCCACCACTTTCAGGGGAAGGGGAAATCAATGCTTTCCCGTATTACGTGCTGAGAACCATTAAGTTCCGCTGTCCTCAGATTTCTCCATTGGCCTCTTGGTTTGTCAGTTTTTTTCATCTCTTTTTGAGGTCAATACCATACATCTCTCTCCTCTACATTTTTTTCTCTCTCCGACAAAGGACTATTCAGATCTGGCTTCGGTGGAGGACTTTGATAAAAACAGTTGTCTTTTGTCTTTGTAGTATGTTGTCAGGAGTGTTATGGCGGCAGCGCGCTAATCCCTGTCTTGAGGAAGCTGTCAATTTGACCATGGTCCCCTGCCAATTATCTCCATGTTCACTTTCATGTGCTGTGAGCTTCCCTGCTTCTCTTCCCCTTCCTCCTTCATTTCCATGTCAACTGGTATTTCAACTCAAAGAGTGCTGTGTGCATACAACAAGCTATTGCAGGCAAATTATTAATTGCAGACGAACCGATGTCGTGACTCATTTGCATTGACAGCCCCTACAATTTTTACCGTTAGTAGATGATGAATACACACTAACAGAGTTATTTGTGACTTACGTTATGCATATTACATATGTATCACATGGCATACATTTTACAATCAAAGCTATATCAATACCCACATTTATTTGAATATTTTGTCAATTTCTGCCTTTAAATTTGTGACAACCGCACCTTAGAACTCCTCAACACACAGATTTAAAACTTTCCCTGGGGACTTTGTTCCCCACCTTGTCAGGGAATTCATTGTTTTTGCATACACTTCCTTGTCCTGTTAAACATGGTTGTAGTTCCCTCTTGCTGTAATATAAATCCATTTAAATCCGACCAAGCAAAATGAATACCATCAATAAAGGTGTTTTTATTACAAAGGTTTCCCAGTCAAACCTGTATTTCAGAGTCTCCTAATCTCTTAATGTACATTGTTTGGAATTTCAGGGAAATACTACTTCAGATGCACTTATTATGTGACAAATTGTGTTACATATGCTATTATTTGATGAATTACTGGAAATATGCTAAGCTCATGCATTTTAATAGCTTTTAAATAAATATAGGAATATATTTGTATCTCGAAAAAAATTCTGATTTCAATAATTTAAGAGTCAATGTCCCTCTGTCTCTGTCTCCCTCTGTGTCATGTTTGCTCGAGCTCTCAGTGTACATGGAATAACATTTGCAATCATTCCTGTGCTCAGTGACATTATGCAAAAAAAAAAACACCCTGTCATAAACAGACGGCACAATAAGGCAAAATTATTGTTCAATTAGTGCTGTGGCCAAAAAAGCAATCCGTCGAGAGCCAGGATGGGTTGGCGTGACACAACAGAAGCCCCCTGGCCTCATTTTCATGCTTTTCAGAGATTGTTTTACATTGAATGTCTTAGCATATCCAGTTACATGCGGAAAGTGATAATCCGTCTGAACTTCGTCTTCACTTTGGTTCTTGTGGACTAATGAGGCTTCATTTCCGATTTGGAATCAGCACTTTGCTTCCCCTCTTTGATTCGCAGTGTGTTATTACATATGTTGGCTGCCTTTATTCAACAGCTTTTGTTTGGTTATTATTTATTTATATGTTTTTTTTTTTCATTTAAGAGCATTGCTTGACTGCAGTTCACTGACTCATCTCGCTTTTGGATTTCATTATGAACACATTTTTTATCTCTTTTGTTACTTTTTTACTGTTTTAATTTATTCATTGCTGTCATCGCACAGTGTTGGTTGTGGAGGTTCTTAATGAGCTGGAAATACTTCATCAGTTGTCAGTGCTGCTCAAATAATACTTTCAGTGTTATGATTAGGACCATATGATGTGTGAAAAACATGTTTCAATTCGGCTAATCCCTCATCAATATCCCCACAAGAGATTCAAAGCAGGAAAAAAATAAATAAAGCAATTGATCTATGGAATAATTTTTATCTCGACTGCATTCTTTCTGTAGTTAGGACAATTATTCTCTCCGTGATCATCAACATATGTCTAAATTTTGAGTGCAAGAGAGAAGAGACTTGTTCTCATCACACTGACCTCCCCAGCGATAGGAGACACCTACACATCAGCTGTGACTGTTTTCCTTTGCCCATTCATTCCCATTCTCTTTTCCATGCGCTCTGGGCACCAAATCTCGTTCTGCACGAAAAGGAATCAAGTTGAATTTTTTGGCAAGCTTCTGCTTTGCCAGATTCATAGCTGGGTGCTGTCTAAAATGTATTCATAAAATTTGTTTATAAACCCCCAAATTTGTTTAGAAATAAATTTCCAGGGCCAGAATCTCCTGAAAAACTCACTTTTTTGAAGTCAGGCTGGTTTTGACGTGGCCTCTGCCTTTGCCCACAAATGAATCAACTCTGTGGATATCCATCAGGTTGCTGATAATGCACTCAGCCCTTGCCAAGAAATAATCACAGCCTCTTTTGGGTTTGGATTGACTTGTGGATTCCCAGAGCACATACCCTCTGCCAAATGATTGAATATAATGCATGTTAATGAATCAGAATAGAGAGTTGAGCAGCTCAGATATACAAATACAGTGTTCTGCAATAATTCCATTAGAAACAGGCGATGCTATTTGTTGTTTTTAATTAGAAGCGCTTTTTGCGGAACAAGCACTCTTGATTGATAGTCCAATGTGAAGCAGATGGAGTTTATTTTTTTGTTCCATTATTATTAATATTGTTATTCTTTGCAGGATTTTCCATTTCCGCCCTGGTTCCATGAATTGGAGATTAGAACATCTAGAGTTTTCAGGCCTGGCCTCTGCTTCTGTAATGAGTCACATGGAAATCTCAGCCATCCAAGCCTCATACAGCAAAGTCTGGCTGTAATAACTTTCCATTCATAGTACACTACAAGTTTCATTTAAACTTCTTGTTGTTAAAGCAAAAGTCAACAAAGCTCAACAGACACCTGCTCTGTAGCTGTCTTCATTGATTCTACAGCACAGACTCTGAACAGTGAAAAGTCCAGGCAAAACTCATTGTTACGGTACCATATTCAGTAGTAGCATTGTCACGGTCTGGCAATAATGAAATTGAGGCTTCATTTGAATGAGAAAAGACACATCGAGAGCAGGTTGATTTCAGTTCTTTCAAAAAAGTTGTTCCATGGTAGCACAGACATTCTGAGGGAGGAGGGACCCACTTGAACTTATCAAAGCCATACCCTTGCTGTGTTGATGTTTATCATTGATTGAATTATGTAACAACACTTGGATGTAATAGCCTATTCTGGTTTGACTCCCTCCCTGTCTGTACCATAAACTGAGACTTAACTGTAGAGAGATTGTTGTGTAGTGGGTGGTGGAAGACCTACTGGTTGCTCTTTTTTATTTAACTAACAGTTAACAGCTAACAAATAAATACCAAAACATTGATTTAAAAGTCATTTTTTACACAGTATATTACCTTCATCTGGTAGTTAAGACTGTTAATGAGATTTGCATCAAGCCCTAAAATTTTGGAAATGCCAATTTAAGAAAATTGCTGTGTAGAACATCAAGTAAATCTGTAATCTGGAAACCTCAAAAAAAAAAAAAAAAGTGTTTGAAATGTTTTCTTGCCGAGTGTCTCATTCCATAAAACCAAATAACAACCAGGGCTCAAAGTGAGTCCTATCTTGCAAGGCACGGCAGGTGGGTGTCGTGCGGTTGTCATCAGGTTTTCTGTACTTGTTACACTCTTTCTTGTCGTGACCTTTAAACTCAATGCGCTGTGACAGTCTGTCCCAAACCCGGCGTCCAGGTGTCAGCTAGCATGGGAGGTGCGAGGGAGGCGCACATGAGCCACACGGGAAAGGTCAGTTAGTCCTAATAAACTCTTCGTCGTGTCAGAGTCAAGTGACGTGTTCGAGGTAATGAAGCCCGCAGCAGCCTCTGCACAGGAACGTGCGAGTTCCCGGGGGTGGGCGGTGGGCGGGGAACGCAGTGGGGACGAGTGATGGAAGAGACATGCCTTGGCAGGGCAGTGGTTTTGATTCCGAGTCAATGGAGTGGATGTGACGAAGGCCTAGCTGCAGCCAGGAAGGCCCTTCACAGCTGATGCAGGGAGGAGATGCCTGGAACACTCTGTACCCAGCCGCCACATTGGCCGTCTTCTCACCCCTACCATGGTTCCTTCACTGGATGTCTGACGCTTTCTTTGGTCGCTACTTTAAGCATGCCTGCACTGCTACTCACAGTCCCCGCTGCCAGCTTGTGATAGATATATGTCATTGGCTCCCTTATAGCAAACAGTGTCAGTTTTATGAGTGAGCTGCCATGCAGGTATGTGACATGCAAAACAGCATTAACTGAATAAACAAATAAATAATTAAGTAAACTATAGAACTATATCATTGTAACCCTAATACAGAAATCAAACAGGAAGATGAAGAGTTGTATTCTTTTTTTCTGCAGAGATAAAGTATCAAAGAAAGGTTGTGTGAAAAAATATCATGTCATCACTAAGCAGCTTTTGTCAGAATCTTAGCTAAGATGATCATATCTTGGATTGGAATTTAAAAAAAACATCTTATTTGGTGTAGCAACTTCAATACATTACACCACAGGATCCAGGCCTGCTAATTAAAGATAGCCATTCCATTTTCATTCAGTAGCCAGGAACTAACTTTTTGTTAATGGATTAGTTGCAGTACTCATTTAATCATTTTTAGCAATTCATTAGTCATTTGATATCACTGCTATCCCCTCATAGATTTCTGTGAATCTGATGTTTGTCCAGTAGTCCATGAAACATCACTACATGGAATGACGTACAATCTCCTGAGGACTATTGACTCATCTTGGCACTTCATCTATTTTGCAGTGAACCTCAGCTTTGATGCTATCACAGCACACAATTCATGCAAAACTATTCCTCAGTTTGACTAAGGAACAAAGGTAGCCGTGTGCATGTCAGAGGGATGATTGATTTATCATGTGTGCTCAACCACACTGTCACTGCATTGTGAACTGAAACTTGAGCCTGAGCCAAGTCTTTCTCAAGATTTCAACGGACTTTATTTAGCTGAAAACAACTCTTTCTGACTAGTCTTATAAAAGTGATACATGCGAGCGTGTTATGCATTCCTCATGAGTTCTTTGACATCGGGTGGCAATGAGAAAGAACTAAGATTTATTGGGCGGCAAGATAGAAATTTCCTCCCTAATGTGGCATGCTTGGAAGTGCATATCTTCTTAATATTAATTACTAAACCTTCAGGGTTAAAAAATGTTGCTGCCAGACAGCAGCAGAATTGGAAAAGGTTTAAACTGACCAAAGTACGATCCTAAACTGATTTAGATTTAAATTCTACATCTGGTGTCCTCTGTTTTATTAGTCTGTAACAAACAAGGCTCCCAATTGCCCAATAATGTCAAATAAAATGACCCATCTAAGGTACCTTCTTTCTTTTTTTTTCTTTTTTTTGCCAGTATTTAAATTCTGTTTTATTTTGAGAAGAGATGGGCAAAAGTTTGGTCCCAGTGTCCTAATCTGTTCCTTTCCCAAGATGCAGTGCTGGTGAAAACCACTGCAAATACTGTGCCTCAATCTGTCTACCTGTCACACCATCGACCTGCTCTGCCTTTCTGTCCGGCAGTTTTACCCACAAGACCTTGCAACTCCGTGCTCCTTACCTTCTAAAAATAAACAAACAAAATCAAACCTGGTTAGCATCACTTCTGCCAGTGACACGGTTCGCTAACCACCACCCTCCCAACAATGCCCCTCTCTGAATAAAACTCCCTCATGATAATATCAAGGTGGGGCTTGCATGTCCTCATGCACAATCTATGTAGAACAACCCCTCCATATGATGCAAACCCCTCCATCTTTATTTGGGTGCTGGATGCCAATATGAAGGTAGAAAGGAGTGGCCATTTAAATTAGGTCAGCAATGCCAATATGAAAGGGAGACAGGAGTGGTCATTTCTCCCCACAAATTACTGTTAGTGCCACTGCATATATATGAAGAATTACGCCCCCCGCAGTGAATCCAACTCTTAAATTTAAACTCTTATGCAGTACAGAATGAATGAAGAGAAAAAAATGTTCAATCAAGATGGAAGGAGCCTAGGAAGGGAGCCTTCTTGAGAAAAAATACTTACATGTATTTTTGTATGTATATGTACAAACAATGCTGCAGTTATACTGAGCAAACTGTCTTGTTGGATAAAAGTTTATTTGACATCCATTCATTCCTTGCTGTTTGCAGTGAGGATGAGATGCCTGTCCCTCTATTTGAAATCTCGGTAGTGTCTTGTGAATGTCGGCACCATGTTGGTCGAATTCCACTACCGCTATAGTGTGGCAGAAGTCTGATGACTTTTTGTTCATCTCTTACTTTCCATGCTAGGGATAATTCCCTGTCTGATTTCAAAAGAAAGAAGGCTCACCATTCACTCCAGGGGACGGCAGGACGATCCAAAATTACTAGAGATCAATGCTTTTTGACATTACATTTTTATTCGGAGCTCCTTTAAGACACAGAAAGCCAGAGTGCAACCACTGTCAGTGTGTTTAATGCGCTATGTAGAGATATATATTACACATACTTTATATTTGACACATATAACACCTATAAAGTTTGTATAATATGCTTTTTTATTCAAAAATCAATCATGACCATTGTACTTTTTGAACAAAGCTAGAGCAAGAACTGTTCAGGGGCTCTGAGAACTCTGCAGGCAATAATTAGTGGTAAACTAGTGGTAAAGGGGGGTACTGCAGTCACTGCTCTGTTCAGTCAGGCAGGGGAACTGCCATCTCTAGAATTGCTTTCTCGAGTTTCTGCTCCTCACACTACTTTTTCGAGCTGTCACTGTATAGCTCTTGAAAGAAAAAAGATAATACCAGATAGGAGATAGAGGGTTTTACCTGCTCACAGTGAGCAGGTAACCATTTGTCCCATCAGCTGACCATTTGTCGTATGTGGCTAGCATACTAAATAAAATCAAATAGCCAGCTGTGGCATCAGTATTCAGTATCTTATCACTTGCCTAAAGATTATCTGCAGAACAAGCCAATGTTCTACAGGATTATAACAATTTTCCATAGGATTTGCAGTAGCTCTGTTGGAAATGATTGTAAGCATAGTGTTGTGACTTCTAAATTGACTGGACACCACATGTATGGTACCAATGAAAAACCCACGCAGTACATTATAACCAGTGTTGGGAAGGTTACTTTTGAAATGTAATAGGTTACAGATTACTAGTTACCCTGTTAAAAATGTAATAAGTAATGTAACTGTTTTAATTACTTCATCAAAGTAATGTAACTTACATTTTATCACTTTTTGATTACTTTTCTACCAATTGTTTTAAACTGGGCAATAAAGCTGAAAAGTCCTAAAAACATAAATTTAAACCAGGCAGTGTAAACCTCACAACAGTAATCAACACTGATTACTGTCAAACTTTTATTAAAAGTTCTTTAATATAACTTGAATTAAAATTGGAATGTTTTGATTTTAACCACAACCACCAAAACAAATCACAAGTATGTAGATCACAAACAAACAGCGCAAACTGGCAACAACTACCGTACCTCATAGTATGCATAGTTAGGACCATTAATTTAGTCTGTTGGTGCCCTGTAGAAATTTCACAACCTAATGACCTCTCCAAATTAATATTTAATGAAAACACAATTCTGAATTAAGTTAGTGAGTGTTATTAGATCTCACATAGGCTACCTACATCACTATTCAAGGAGGACTAATGTTAGCTAAGATTTTCTATCAAAGGGTTCATAAATGGAGATGTGGCTGTGCAAAAGGCATCTGTTAGCAAGATAGCAATTAATTTGTCATGAATGGAGATTAAACATAAATATGTAGCATACTGGACGGGCACAGACCAAAATATAGAGCTAAATTACATCTTGAACACACATAAATAACATGGTGGGGCAGGAGGTACTTTATTTTATGTGACTGATTGCGGTTACATTAACTTACCTGTAGATGTTTCCTCAGGTTTGACATCGAGCATTTCGATGTTGACAGTATTTTCACCACTGGTAAACAAGATTTACACTGTATAGTAATGTTAGAGCCCTTTTCTGATTTTAGAAGGAAAATATTGTTGATTCTCCAGCACTGAATGGCATTCTTGTCCGATGACATTGCCATGGCAGACTCAGGTTGCAATGCCCATTGATTTGATTGGCAGATGAGAGATGGTGCAAATTCAAACAAGAGAACTAATCAAAAACAACGCTCAAAATTTGAGCGCATACTGCCAAAGGAATGGAGCCTGTCTAGACGATGAGACAGCTCCTTGTAAGTCAACCGATCCTTGATGGTGTTGCACTCAAATTTGTCCCAACGGCTTTGCTGACTTTCGTTGTCTGGAAATATGCCAAAATGTGTGTTTTAACCGAACGCAGGCGACGCCAATGCATGAAAAGTCAATGGCAGGAGGCGAATGGGCGGAGTTAATCACGGCGAAACTGCAAGCGACGCGAAATAGGCAAAATGAGCGTTCGCTTGAGTTAAAAAATGTTCAACTTGAGCAAAAATTTCACCTGGTTGATAGCCAATCACCTTCAAGTAGGGCTAGAAGCCATTCCCCTTTTCAACTTCTCCTTTTCCAGCTTGCTAGCAGCATTGGTGTAGTCAAAATGCTTGCTGCGATGTGGCACAAAATTCGCTTGGTCATTCTTCGGGCAAGCAATCAAACCCGTGCGAGGAAAGCGAAAACAAAAAGATGCAAAGCAACAGAATGAATGTTATATCATACATAGAAGCTTTTTTACCGAAAAGAGTATACTCAGATGTAACCCCTTTGTAAACAACATTTTGATTAGTAACTGTAATTTAATTACATATTTTTTCTCAGTAACTGCAACATCTATTTTGTAATTTAATTACATAACGCCATTACATGTAACTAGTTACTCCCCAACACTGAGTATAACTTCCTGTTACAGTCTTCATAGGATAATTACTTTGGTTGGACTTTCTTTTTCTTGCAGCAGGCTTGTATCCCTACAATTATATATAAGTGAAATCTCACTCTTTTTCATCCCTCACTTCTGAGTGCTTTATCCATTGGTTTCTTTCCACTTACAGTACCATTGGAAGGCATGTTTAGTAGACTGATTTTCTTAATTGTCCATACAGTTACTCTGTCATGGTGCAGCCCGTGAAAGGGATCTCTCTTCAGGGGTAATATCTCTTGTAGCTCTTCCCTTGCCAGAGTCCTGTTAGAGATAATTGACCTTGGGATAATGGATTATGGAGATTAAATCACAGAACTTAAAAAAGTCAAATGTGAGATGTCTCAATATATTGCTTTGTAGATATGGGTCATATCCAGCCATTTATGTTTTATTGAGGAGCGGGGGGGGTAGTGTGATTCATGGCAGAACCATGGTTTTTATGTGTAGGCTTTATGGTTAAAAAGGCAAGTAGAGAAATGAAGCAAGACATGCATACAGTATCTTGCAAGCAAAGCACATCAATGGAAATCCCTAAGTTCAAGGTGGCAATGTGCAAGTGTACACAATCTAAAATGAAATAAGATATAAGATCATTCACACTGGCAGCTCCAGGATCAGGGTAGATAAATAAGGTCAACATTTATTCTTCACTATGAATGTGTAGTTGTAAAAAAAAAAAGTTCTAAATAAACTTCCAGCATCTTACTCTGTTGAAGTGCCTGGCTTGATGTCTCTGACTCTGGAATGAATCACCATACAGTGGTCAATGCAAATCATTTTTTTTCAACCACAAATGGGGTACTCCAGCAGAGGAAAAAGGTGTTAATGAACTCTCATTGGTTTCCTAGAAAGTCACCAGGGTTATCCATCGATTGTGTTCTAGCAATTGTCACAAAATGTTCAAAAAGAGGATTTCCATTAAAGGAAGTTAACAAGACATTCAGGCTTACAACAATGTTTGCTGGCTGTTATTGGTCAAGCGTGTCAAGTCGATGGCTTCTGTTCCCTTTTCGAAAATGTAACTGTTTGCAGTGAAGTCTCCCTGGGCCCAGGATCATGTCAAGAGCAAAAGCGGCAATTGATCTGCATCATCAGAGCTGAAAGGATTTTGTGTACATTTAATTTCCTGTATGCCCTCTGCATTATTTTAGTCGCACTGTCACTAGATTGACAGTTGTCCTCACTGTAGCAACAGCTAAGGTCTGCAGAGCTATCATGGATCTACCTATCCACATCTGCATCAAATGTGGCCTTGTTATTCAATATGGCCATCGCTTATTGTCTGTAGGGTTTTAGTGTCTGTAGGGTTTTCTTCTCAATTGGACCAGTGTTGCCCACCTCCCTGTTGCTGAGAATGACAGTGGAAAAGGAGCGCTTATGACCCTCCAGGAGTTGAGAAGGCCCTGACGCAGGCCTATATTGTTCCTCAGAATTGAGGCCGCATTGGCAAGTGCGTTGACTTTGTGCGCATGACAGTGGACGGCATCTCCAACCACCCCCTCCCACATCGGTCCAGGCCTCTTCAGCCTGCCATTTTGTGGGAGCAGAAGCTGTCCGGCGTCGCAAGCTACTATCTGCGACCCATTCTTCTGTGGTAATATCATAATAGGAGGACAGCTGGCTGCTTCATCTCCTGTCGGCTCACATTTTCAGCCACATCAATAACACAAGCCTCTGCTCAAGTACAGGGGACATCGCACAGTGCTTACACAGCCGGTCAGCCCCCCCCCCCCGCACACACTTACCCCCCATACCCCTCTTCTCTCTCTCCTCCCTCTTACTTCTTCTCTCTCTGTAAACTGAATACAAAACAGTACATGTTGTCTGATGAGTCTTCTCTTTTGATCTCATTAAGTGGGAGTATTTAAAACAGACCTGTACCATAATGGAGTGTTCCACTACATGTTCTTTTTTTAATTATTATTCGATAGGCAATGAGTGAGCGAAAGGTGCGACTAGGAGCAAAATGATTCAGTTAGCTAATTGAAATGTAATGGTGACACGCAAATTTGCTTGACAGTATGAAGAAGCAAATGAAGACGCTGGCGTGAGATCCCTGGATAAGCATCATGTGATGCGGGCTTGTTATCTTGCATCAAATATACATTTCTATCAGCCGTCTCAAAACAAACCAGACACTTCATTCCATCTTTCATGCATGAATCTGAAGGTTAATATGCACGGCTGGGCTAGGACAAAATTAAGAGCACAGAGGAAAAGCCTGCTAAAATTACACCCCTCACCACCCGCACCCCCCCCCCACCCGTCAGTAATTTGTCGAAGAGCTATTGCTATAGATTTAGACATACAGTCCTCACTCGCTGTCATCACCATGGAAACTGAACAGAAGTACGAAGCGTGACGGTGCGGGGGAGCTGGCATCGACATTCTGTAACACAAGGACCAGAGGCAGCATGACACTCAGATGCAGCAGGGATCTGGTATTGCCATAAAAAAAAACAATAAAAACAAACTTTCCGCTATCAAGCTCGATCACACAACATCCCCAAAACAGTTGCCTGGTACCAAAAATGATTTACCGTGGACAGAATGCGATGGAGAAAAATCAGTCATTCAAAGTAATTGCGGTATTCTCTGGGGGGTGTTGTCAAGTTTCAGAGGCAAGTTTTATTATTTTAAAAAAATTGCACTCAGATTGTGGAAATCACTTCAGACTGCAGCCCACATATTTGTTTGTTTTTTATGTAGCATTAAACCTTGTATCATCAGGTAGGATTTTACCTCTTTCAATACTGGGAACTCAGTAACACCCATTTAGTGTGAAAAAGGGTTAAAACTCACCCAACTTGAACCCTCACTTTACCTTAAGACCATCCTATCTCTGTCTTACCTTGACTGACAGAAAATAGTGATTTTGGTATTACATTGAAGGTAATTTACATAACCTATTTTCAAGTCCCTTTTTCAGTACAGGGCAAAAATTACAGACAAGTGACAGGAATGTTCAATCCTGTACAAAACATATTTGTTGCAGATAGCATGAACGATATTTCAAAATCACTGTGCACCAACCCACTGACATAAATGCCAAGATAGACATGGCTAACTCCAGGTAGCATAGTCCCATTATAAAAGATGAAATGCATAAAGATGCACTTTGCGATCGCTAGCCTCAAAGGCTGCTCTGGAACTAAAGAACTTGCTCACTCATCCCAGGCAAGTGAGAGGTGCAAGCAAGCTGTTACCAGTTGGATAAACATCTAATGTTTATCCAACTATTCTCTCCACAGGGTGCTCAAATCTGATATTTGCTCTGAAATTAATTTCTTCCTTCATTGGTGTGCTGACAAGTTTTTTTTTTTTCCTATTCTTTTTTTATGGCCCTTTCAGTACCTATGATATGGCTGCCAGCACTTCATCTCTCATCTGTAGGGATCAGAAACAGAGAGTGCTTAAAGGGCACCCAGGGCTGTTATCTGTAACATTGTCAGCAATTTACCTAATAATTATCATTGAGCATATATATCTAATTGAAGCTTGAAATTAATTTGAAGTTTTCTGGAAAAAGTCATTAAGTGCTTGAAAAACCACCCTGGGGGAAAGTGTTAAGTTGGAGATATCAAGCACATATAGAATCAATGGCCCTTGCAAAGCTAATTTATAAATGTGTTGCAAATCCAGCCAAACACTTTCCCCAAGTATCCAGAAACCACATTCCACAGATAATAAAGGAAAGGGAATAAAATGGAATGGAAGATAAAGTACCTTTTGAGACACTAGGCCCAAGGTCGCATCCAATCTCGACGTAAAACACGTTTTTACAGTGTTCAGCCTTTCATCTCACAGAAGGCATGTTTATCAGGCATAGATTGTGTGCACAAAGTGCTGCTCATGGTTCTTGGTTCATGGTCGCACCCCCAGTATTCTCAATATAGTAGCATCCATCCAAGGTTGTCAATGTATCCATCATCACCCACCGTCAGGGCTTGAGGGTATGTATTATTAGGATTGAAAAGGGTCTTGCCTTAATGTCACTGTGAACTTGTCAATTCATGAAGATGTAATGCATGGGAATAATGTAAAGGCTATGGGGCAAGCTCCCTGCTGCAACAGAGCACAATAGTGGCTGAGTAAAAAGCCCAAGGTGTGACTTCAGCCAATTTACACCTTACTTGAAGGGAATCATATGTAACATTCATAACACCTTAATGAGTTCTTGAGAAGTACCACAGAATACATCATAACTATTGTCATAATTATACTGAAATGTTATAACCAACCTGCAACTGTTTTTCATAGCTTTTCATAACATTTGCTACTGATTTTATGTCAGTAGTGTCCTCATGTTTATTCTCACCTGCCTCGTACATTGTCACAAATTATAAACTGGTCGTGTTTGCTTACGTTAAGGGTTATATGTTAAGGGTTATATAGAGATGATGAATACTGGTGGAGGTGTCATAAGTGCTAAATCAGACCCATTTCAAATTAATAATCACAAAAAGAACTTTTTCTTTGGAATTGTAAGTTATACATTATCAAAATTTTACAAATTTCTGACATCACTGTGAATCTCTTTTTTTTTGTCAGTGTCCTCTGGGTAGTTCCCCTCTTACAGTATAGGCTTGTGTTACATTTGTCATAACCATTATGACTGGTTTGCCTGACTGAAACTTTATACTTACAGAGAGACTGTCCTCTTTTGAACCAGGCAGTGAAGGATTCTCTGACTAATCCACAACAGTACTTATCAGTGCTAAAACTAGAATTTAATTTATACTGATAGTGTTTATTCAAGCTCCAAATGCCAGCCTTCATCATTTATCATCCCCAAGGCCTGAGAATGCATAATGCACGTCCTTCATCTGCAGCAGAACATACAACGATTTCTCTAAGGTAGGGTGGGAGTGGTCCAAAGTGGTCAATCTGTTTGTGAATCCGTGCAGTCATTCGGGTCACGCCTCAACTGTTCACCCCGCGCACAGTGCACACACTTGTGTGAATTTTCACTGAATTAAAAAAGACAAAATATGTCTTTAAGCCAACAGAGATATGAATGAGTTGCCCGCAGATGGCAAAGGGAAAAGTGCGTTGGAGTTGGGTGGAGAGCAGGCGCTGAAGTTTTCCTGCGGGGTGACTCACACACAGCAATAACTCTCCCCCTGCCACTCCTCTTCTTCCAGAGCTGGAAGGAGGAGAGTTTCCGCAGGCCACCGTTGCCGCTCGCTGAATTAATTCTGATTAGGCCGGCAGTAGCAGGGGTCACCCATGTATTACAATGAAATTAAAATGATGATGGAGACTGCTCTGAAAATTTCCAGAACAACCATTCAATTACACACCAATCACCCGATATCGCGCCCTTAATGCAGCTCATTTCCAGCTCTCAGCGCTCCCATCAGGGGCCTGCTCGCTCGGCTGGCCCGCAGGGGAACGTGCCGGCCGCTCCTCTCACCCCCTTCATTTTCATCACAACCTGTCTGCGCTCTCCCCGGGGAGCGAGCCAGAGGGACCTGTATTTTTCAACGGCGTTCTGATGTCCAGTTTCGCCGCACGCTGGGTTTTGTGTGGGCATGTGGGTGTTTGTGATGTGTGCGCGTGTGTCTGTGTGCTCATGCTGGGATGTGAGTTTCTTTCATCCCGATGCATTGATGAATATAGCTAGGTAATATACAGTATTTGCTCTGTAATGCACCTTTGTGCACCTTTATTCTTCCTTTTGCTCAATGCTTCATATGTAAGAAAATCTCCATTTTGACTCATATTGGACTGTCAGCCGGTCAATGGACAATTTTTTCTTTGGGCTTCAAAAGGAGGCTTTTTTGATTCCACTTGTAAGCATATTTTCTGTTTATTGACATTTATTACCTTTTTAATACAGTTCAGAGTCCAAAGCAGTATTGTAGCATCTATCAGTCCCGATCTTCAATACCCAGCTCAAACACAGTGGCTGAATTCAAAAGTATTGTCTCACTAGCTTGGCTGAATCAGAGATGGTCCCCTTTTTTTGAATTTCTTTTTTTTTGCAAGTGTATCAGGTCAGTCTGTAATGATTGAATGTGACAGGGGTTATTGGAATGTGCAGGTTCAATTTTTCCCTTTGTTCTGGTTCAGAGCATGCCATTTAGAGGCGAAAGTGTACCCTGGGCTCAGGCCAAAAAGGACCTTGAGTGGACGAAAGAACCGTGAAGCAGCGCTGAGCACTTTACTGATCCAGGTTATTGAATCCATTTCTCAGGGGCGATCCAAATCATAGGTATATTGATATTGAAAGGGGTCTTGTGACTCTGGGGCATGGGAATGGGCATTATAAAGCTCTTTTTGAAGCCACTGTCATTTATATTATATTTTCCAAACAGTTTATCAACTTTCCTTCTGTGTATGACCCACTAAGTCCCGTATTGCCTGAGTTATAACTATAACTCCAGTGTCTCTCACCCTTGCTGTCTGTCCATTACCCTGCAATGCCCTCTAACAACCTTAGTGGTCATTATTTTAGGCTGATTAACACAAAAGCAACGGGAGGCTTTGAATGGGCCATTTCCTGGGTGAATTGTTAAACTACGGTGGAGTTAACAGGCTTGAATGGGGAAATAATATTTCTAATGCCTCCATTGTATCATGGGGAGTCTCTTCAATATTCAGCAGCCCTGTAATTATCTACCTTATCTACCTCATTATGTTACATTACTAATTAGCAGTGTTGTTGTTTTTGTAAAAGAGATTAGAGAGATTGGCCTGCCTTCAAAAGTACAAAGAAGGAGATGATGGACATGTCTTTTGCCAGGAAGTGTGAAGTGCTATTTTTAATAACACACGTTCTTCTTTCATAAGCACACGCTTATGAAAGCTTCTGCTCTTTCATTAATGAAGAATATGCTTTTAGAATTTTATCTAATACACTAATGCAGTGCATGTTTTGCAGAGTCTGCCCACTGTTCTTTTAGAGCTGGGACATCCCACTGCAGTTTCAGCGTTCAGTTAATCACTCACCAGTTGAGAAAATTAACCGAGATTGCCTTTGACCCGGAGGTGACTTGGAACCAAACATTGGCTGCTCCATTCCAACCCGCAGCCATGATCGGGGCCAGACATCACAGATGGGAGGGCTTTGGAGGCAGGGGTGGGTCGCTTGTAGATGCAAGAGCCATGTGGACATCTGGTGGGTGAGAATATGTGAACCCCCGATGAATCCAACACCTCCTTTGTAGAGCTAATGATCTCCAACCCCAGCATCTGTGCGTGGACGCCTCCGAGACTCTATGTCCCGGCGATGTCCCTGGTGTTATTCTCAGCAATCATTGTCTTGACATGGGGGTTCAGCTCCCCTGCCTACCTGTTGAATCAGACATCCTCTGTGTTAATGCGACACCTCTGAAAGTCCAAATTTGGCAGAGTAATCTTTCCGTTCCTTGTTAATCTGTATCTGCCACAGCAGCACTTTACATATGTATAATGTATGTTAAATCAATTTAGCCTTTTTTAAAAAAATATTGATAACAATAAGAATTAAGTGGTTTAAGTCAACTGTCAGTGTGTGTCTAGAGCAAGGAATGTAACAGCTGAGGATCTATACTTGTATTGAGGGACTTGCTGTAAAGAGGAAAAAAGAACTGCCATGAAATCTCTGATTTGTATTTCAACCAGGCATATTGCTTGAGAAAAACTGCTGAGCTTTTAGCAGGCTTTTAGTAAATATGTCAGCATCTGCAGTACATTGTCAAGAGACATTAAACAATATTCCTTAACAATTTGAAGTATTACAGAGCATCAAGAAAACAAGAAAAGCGAGCGCTAAAAAATAATCTTGACATTGACGATACTCAATGGTAATCAAGCAAGTCAGTTACAAGGAATTACGCCCACTCTCTTTTTGTTGAATAAGCAAGGATTATTTGTCTTCATGAAAGTTAATTTACAGTTGGATAAAACCTAATCTTACCTTAACACTCCAAATACTAAGTAAATTGCTGGGAAGCACCATTTTATTTCATTAACAATGTACAATGCCTATATTGAAGAGAGAGAATGAGGGAGATAATTGGAGATCCAGGGCAACATGTAACAGATTTGCTGAGAAATAATTCAGGAAATGGTGCTTGAATTATTAAATGGAAATACACGACGCAATACATGATTTATAAAAATCGTATGGAATACCATAGCCATATGTTACATGGATCCTATTGAAATTCCTAATGACCTATATTCTTTCCATTCCAAATCTCTCTGGAGCTGAGTGGCACTTTGGATGTGAAAAAGGAGATGAGCATGAGATTAACTGAAATGCATACTCCCCACAGAGGGGTATAGCTAACCAAGGGGATCGGCCAGGAGACAGACCATGCACCCACATGGTGGGCCATATTGGAAAACAGCTGCTTCTCCTCTCTCTTTCTCCCTCTGTCACTCTCCTTCTCTGAGTGAGACATAGTATGATTGCCCTAACTTGGTTAAACAAGATGGTAGCAAAAATGCCATTGTGATCTCCTTTATTTGCCTCTCTGATATTTGGTCTTCTTCATTGAACAAAAGAAGACAATTGTAAGTTTAAATGGAGCCATACAGTATTGCTCATCTCATATTTATTTCATACTTATTTCTCTTTATCAATTTTTGCCCTTAAGAAACAGCTTTCTAGATATCCAGAAAGCTGTCCAGATATCTCAAGTGTATTGAGGCATTATCTACTTGAAGCTGATATCTGGCCATTTTGCAAAGTTAGATTTCATGTGTATTCAAAGAATGAGGGCACAAAATGTATCCATATTACAAGTGACCTTATAAACCATCTTTAGCTGACATAATGTATCAAAGGCTATGCATAACTCCTCTCACAGATTGTGGTGTTAAAGATTTTGGCAAATTCAAAAAAACTTGTAAAGGATGTGGTACTTAGACCTACATATAGTAAATTGGTTATGCATGCATGTACCTACAGAGC
Source organism: Megalops atlanticus (assembly GCA_019176425.1). Classification (NCBI taxonomy): domain Eukaryota; kingdom Metazoa; phylum Chordata; class Actinopteri; order Elopiformes; family Megalopidae; genus Megalops; species Megalops atlanticus. The sequence goes on from CM032878.1 coordinate 10,554,357, forward strand.
TGCACCAAGTATGCACAACATGGGTCAGAGGGATTTCTTGATACAGTAAATTAGTTATACATGTATGTACCTATGGAGCTGCACCAAGCATCCTTAACATGAGTCAGAGGGATTTCTTGATTAGGACACTCATAGCCTACATGAAAATCTCAAAACTGAGAACCAAATTGTTTTTGAATGCAAAGCAATCACAGAGAGTTTCTAACAATGCTGAAAAAATGTAATGGGACATAAATTGTACTGCAGTGTCTCAACTTGGTTGACTCCTTATTTGTAATTGGCTTATCAGTTGTAGTTTGTCACACTGATACATATTCATCCAGTTGTATATGTAATACTTTTATGATCAAACTGCACTAAAGGACGTGCAATTTATATTGCTTTATGAAAGGGTCTGCAATTTCATTCTAACACCTTTTTTGTATGGAAGTGGAGAGAAGTGTGAATTGTTACAATCACATTGTCCTCTCTTTTGTAAATTTGGAGTTCATGCCTGTTATTTTAAAGTCGGTCCATTATTTCAAAATAATAGAAAGATAAAACTTCTGCTGTATTGCCTGAGGAAGTAAACAAATAGTATTCTGTTCAGCCATTGACAAACAGACACATACTGCAGAGCAATAGTATGCATGATTAGTTCTGGAATAAAGTTGTTTAGTTTAGAAAAATACACTTTTTCTTGCTGTCACTCTACCACGGCTACACTACCCACACACCAGCTATACAGTATCATACATTTGTGGATTTCTGTGGACATTATTCTGCTATTTAAAACTGTATGCTTACATGGTGCTTCCTCTGACTTCAACTGTGTTTTAGAGAGATGATAGAAAAAATGATATATATATATATACATTTTCAAATTTTCAAATCTCATTCGATTTCCTCGTTGCAAAGTGGTATTTCTCATATGTTGGTCCTATTTTCATAAACACAGCTTTATTCCTCCAATTAAGTCTCATTTTGGCCTCAACAGCTGTTTGTAGGAGAAATGAAATATTTGTGACTAGTGTAAGACTTAACTGAGATATCAGATAATACTGGAGTGAGACAGGAGACATGGTATTGAATAGTAAATGGTGTTTCCTCTTGTTCACCCTTGATTACAGGATGTAATGGAATGAGGGAGGGGCTTCATTGCAGGTGCTGTTTGTACAGCAGTTTGTTAAGGCCCTCGCTCAGCTATCCATTGGTTCATTTCTTAAGAAGATGAATCTCAGATGTCAGCTGCAGATACCACTGGTAACTAATTAAAATCTCTAAATTTAAAAGCGCGTGCAGACACAGAGATCAGCCGCTTTATTTACGCACATTTTGCTTTTTTCCTGTAGCACTTTTGTGTGCCACAAAGCTCTCATTTATCAGACACAGCGATTGCTGAGAGGAGCTGCAATTACCAGAGAAAGAAATGGTTTATCATGAGGCTTTTGATAAGGCTGGCAAAGAAATGTCCCCTTATATAAGGGGTTCCAGGTGGAAAAGGGATTGACTTCAGATCTTTTAAAAAATGTATCAAGTGCCCCAAATAGGAATGTTTTTCAAGCTAGGGCGTGGCACCAGCTGGAGGTGCTTAAATATGCCACTGTTTTTGACTTGCTATAAATAAACAGAAGTTAATGTCATATTTTACACTAATCCATGTTAATATCCATGCCAGTATATTTTTCGATATACTCAAAGATCTTGAAAACAGATTCATTGCTAAAACATTTTTTGGAAATTCAAATAAAAATAAAAATAATAATAATGAAAAGAACTTATTTTGTCACAGGAGATGCAGTCCCAATGGTCCCCAGTTCGCTTTTGGTAAAAAAAAAAAAAAAAAAACCAGCTGACTACTTTATCATTATCCCTTAAACATTAAAGCAGTAGCTGTTATTAGTTTGGCTTACCTTCTCTTCATACTCACGCAAGTATCTATGTGTTGCTACATTAGCTTGATATTTCTCCATCTGCAGCCGGTGAACCCCATAAACCAATGAAATACATTAGGAAATTAAATGGTCTGTCTCCAGCACATTGATGTGCACTCAGCCAATCTCTCACCAGCCTCTCTCCCTCTCCCTCTCTTTTCAAACTCTTGGCCTTTGTAAGATATTACCATGCTGGTTTGTGTGACAGAGGGGGAGAGTAAGCAGGAGATGGGAAAAAGGGAATACTAAAATATTTCAAGGTGTTAAATGTTTTCAAAATGCTTGGGAGACAGGGATGATGCTACTTTGTTTGAAGCAGATATGATACTTGCTCTGCAGTCACTTTGCAGTTGCTAGCACTACAATGAAATCAGTTTCAGTATTTCAGAGCATGTGTATTATTCAGCACCGATCTGTCCCCAGACTTTCAGCCACTGCTTTATATTGCTGTCTCTGCTACACAAGGGATTGTCATATACATTTTTGCAACCAACTCTTATGTGGGACGGTTTTAATACCTGAGAACATTAGTGAAGTGCGTTGGGTTGAACCAAAGGGCGTTGTCATTTCTTTTGGCGGTTTGTCACTCAGTGATAACCACTGACTGAAGCTCGGTTGGCACACGCCGCTCTGGCAGTCTGGGTAAAGAATGAACAGCATGTGCTTGCATAATTGTACCACACTGTGTTTTCTTCCACACTCCCACGATGCTCATTTCAGGCGGGGAGGGACAGAGCAAACAAAGCACACGGCGCGCGGCGTCGACACGGCCTCTGTTTTTGCCAGTCATAAAGAGGAACGATCGCATACAGACATTTGTTTTGGTTATGTCACTTTTTGTAAGATCTCAGATGGCATTACTCACACCAACAGCTTGCCGATTGTGCGTAAGACTTGAACGGGGCCCATGAAAAAAAATACGAATGACAGAAAAGACACCAGGGTGGGCTCCATTACAATGGCAGGTACTGCTAGCTCCAGAAAATTGGTTGCAAAATTTATCAATTTACTTGACGAGCCTTGGCAAGGGGATAATTCCGACATGATATGCTGAAGGCTCTATACTACTGAGTACCAATGACAATTTTCTCTTGTTTATGTTCAAGTTTTGTGGCCGCCCTGCCAGTTTTCATTTTTATTATTTCATTTATTTATTTTATATATACATATACTCCTGAGTTTCCTTTTTTCCTGTTTTTTCTAGGAGTTACACTGCCAATCCATTCATCAGACAACATCCTCAGGTGAAATAGTATGCAGTTCTTTCAGGGGTTACATGGAGGAATAACTGACATCTTGATGCTGGCTGTATCATTTGAGGGGAAAATTAGAAAAAATGCCTATTACAATTATAAGAGGTACACAAATCTACAATGAGAAAAACATCTCAAAGCAAAAGTGTCCATGGCAAAGTGGCCATGCTGTGGTCAGATCCATAATTCTATCAGGTTATTATGTGTGGGTGATAGCGGTAATCTAGAATTACTTTAGAGGGATTATGAGAAAGCCTATTTGCTGTATATTGTAGGTAAAACAGTTGACAGCGTGTTTATTTTTTTATTCATACCTGGATTCAGGCTGTACCACATGCCACAAACAGAGCAGAAAAGAAAAAATAAAATTAAATAAATAAATAGAAAAACAGATCTGTTTCATGGTTCTTTACAGTGTGTCATTAATGACGTTCCATTCTACCCCTCCAATATATCTGTGACATGCTTTTCTTCTTATGTTCTGAGAACTCAATTATGGTGTGAATATCCCTGCACGGTTCTGTGCTGTTGCATTTGAACCATAAAGGCCAGATTATGTTAATGAAGCAAAAAAAAGCTAATAAAAAAACGACAAGTCATGGAATCATGAAATTGTACAAGGTTTTGTTTGTCAGCCATGCACATTTCATTGCAGTATTACATTAAAAAGGATCCGCTGCTGACTGTACAGCAGTCAGAGATAACCACTGAGCAAGGCTGTGCTGAAAGAAATTACAAAAAAAAAAATGGATGTTACCATCTGCTTCAACATCACGTCAACCAGCGGTTCACCGCTGTTTACATGGATGTGTGCATGCATATTTATGTACACGTGTGTGTGTGTGTGTGTGTGTGTGTGTGTGTATGCATGCTTGTGCTTGTCTGTTTCTGTGGTTGTGGCTCAAGACATCAGACTGTGTGTATAATTTGATCCACATTACTGTTCAACAGCCAGACAGCCCTATGGGCACAGAGAAGATTAAAAGCTTTTTATATATAATGTATTTAATGTTTTTAATTAATTTTTATGAAGCAAGGATGAAATGCCCATGCCACTCAGAGCTTACATTCATAATGTTATAATATTATGAATGTAATATGATCTGTTACATTATAGAACCGATTCGAAAAACTTGGCGGAAAAAGACTTCTCATTTGATTTCTTGATTTCTCACTTACACATAGTGATGTGTACAGAAGCTACAACCTCAGGAAAGTAAAATCCAGCAGTGGAAGCAGGGCTGTGAATGCCTCTCTGGAGGCGCGAATAAGAGGCTATATCACAGAATCCATCAGGAGTGATCATCCAGGAGAGTGCATCACCCAGACAGAAGGGCAAAGAGTCCTCCTCGGAGAACATGAGATTCATTGTGTGTTCTGCCTGGAAAAGTAACCAACAGAATCAATCTGGATGCTGAAGTGTTGCTGGAAATGGAAATGTTAATGCACACCTTGCCTCGGACAGCTGTTTCAAGCCAGTAGCTGCAATGGAAAGAAGTTGAAAGGGGACAGTGCGATTATTACAAAGTCAGGAGGACTTCAGGTAGCTCAGCAATGGGATCTTGAAGTCTTCCTTCTAGCACTGTCTCAATATGTGAGCCACATGTTCTTTCTTCTGGCTGTGTATGATAAATGCACAATACTTAAAAGACAATCCTTTTGGTTACCCTTTTCCCTAACAACCAGTTTCAACAGTGACATGATGAGCACTGTCATGCAATACACCATTAAATAGACAGATTATTAAAAATCCTTTCAAAACCACTCAGTGTTTTCTGTGCAAACTAGATCAAAGGAAAGTTGGAACAATTTATGATGGGACCTCACGAGAGTTCTTCATTTCTTGCAGTTATTTTTGTCTGAATCAGAATCACAAGGTATTCAAAAGTACTGTAGACATGTATCTGGGCTTGTATTAGACTGAGTGGATCTGCTGTCATGGTCACAAGTTGAAGTCTCACATTTGAAACCTCATTTTTTCAGAGCTCTCTCAGTATTTTGCATACGTCCACTCCAAATAGGTTCCGCCTTTCATTATAGTCAAGAACTGCTGCCCTTTCCCCACCATATAAATAATCTACATTCACCCTCCCTCCAAAAAGTTAATCCCCACCCCCTCCCCTTTGGAATTACTTCACTGAGAACCCTTTGAAATATTGTTGTGCCATAACAATAACAGCCACCCAGAGCGGCTTAATGAAATATTTATTAGGGATTTGAGGACTGAGGCTATTTTAATTACCATTTGCTAAAGAGGCATCTCTGCAGATTTATTGGGGGCTTCGCTCTTGCCAGTCAGCATTTGCCTGGTGTCATTCTGTCGTGCGTGGGGTCGTGTGTGAGCCCGGGCGATGCCATTCGCAGCAGCTGCCGTGTGGAACTCAATATCCGTCCAGCAGAATTGGGGGGGGGCTCTGTCGGTTCCTCCTTCCTGCCCCTCCCCGCCGTCCGAGCCGTGAGCTCACATTCATATCTGATACAGTCCAATGGCGGATGCATGATGCGCACCAGGATTTGCCAAGCTCCCAAAAGCACCGGGATGATTTAAAATACAAAAAGCAATTTCACGCTCAACAGTCTATCATTATAACTGCCAACCAGGTTGTTGTTATCACTGTGATATGGATTATTAGCTGAGGACTTTTTTCATCCAAATGAACGACTGACCGTAAACATACAAACCGGCACATATGTGGCCTCACACAATGCATTTACCTAGGCCTTTTTATCACTTCAGATCCAATCGCATGCGATATAGTGGGCTACATTAAACCCAATCACACTTACTCAAGGCATATTTATCAAATAGCATTGATGGCCAGGTCCAGTTCATAAAACTCATTTGAGCCTTTGACACTCACATGACTAAGTATCTAATGGGATGAACTGCATTAAGGGAAGATAAATCCGGTGTCAGAAGGATTAAGGCCGTTTTAACAGCAGTGTGAAGTTAGTCACATTTGCAAATGCTTAACCCAAGGATTCAGAGTCAACACTGATATACTGCGTCTATAGGGCTGGCAATATTCGGCTTCTATTTTGGGCTCAGATTGGGGGCGTTTTTTCTGTGCTTGTTATCCTTTTAGAATAAATTGGTTGCCGTCCATATCTGAAATTAAATTTAGCTAAACCGTCAACATATTGGCACCATCGGTTTCCAGCATGGGCAGATCACACAGGTGCACAAATTCACTGATTTGCAATGATTCATTATTTTAATATTTTACATATTTTCAGTGGTTTTTTTCTTGCTTGCTTGTTTATTTTGTTTTTTTTTTCCTGCTTTCCGAAATAGCACTGGTTTCCAATTCATGTGACCTAGTTATGCCTTGTCACTGCTTTTTGAAACCTGTGGTGCACATGCACTTCAGATAAGTGAAGTGAAGACCAGAGAATATAAGTCAATCAGCAGAATTTCTGCATTAGCCAAAAAGGAAATAAAAATTATACAAGGACTAGTAAATAGAAACTGTATTAAAGGCAGAAAGAGGCCTGGAAAAGGGGGAAAAAGTTGAAATCACATTAGTGGCAATATCCAAAATTAAGTCCACCATGGCCATGTCTACTATCAGTTCCACTGCTCCTTCTCATTTCTTTTTCTCTCAGTAGGAATTACATATGTCCCATGCTGTCCTTGCACTCCAGAAATGTGGGCACAGACACTGATTGCTGCATGTCAATGGTGAAACTCCATATACTATTTTCATTAACCTGCAGACAACAGCGACAGTCCACAGTAACCAAGCCCTTCAAAGGGAAAACTCCCGCACGTCCCAGGCGGAGCTAAGCTTATCATCTGTTCCAGGGCTACAGGGCCCTCATTTGATTAGGTGCTTTATCTCGGACCGCTAAAGAGGGAGAAGGCCTTTGCGATCATTAGCGCGCCACTCAGCACCCATGGGCCTGTTGTGGACAAGGATGATAAGAGCGGACCGTCCGCATGCCCCACCGTGTTTTCCCGGGCCTCGCGGAGCACTGAGTGAATTGCCCAACTGACAGCGAGAAGCTCAGGCCGGGGGCCAAGGATGTTGTTAACATGCCGGGGCTCGTTCTTTCTCCTGCCTGCCTGCCTGAGCCCCACTGGCACGCCGCAGCTGTCTGTCCCGTAATGACTCTCAGAAAGAAATAATTTCGGTGCGGCTTGACCCCGGCGCAGAGCGCACGCGGGGGGAAATGATTTGAGTGAACGCTTTGATAAGCAATGCCAACCTAATAGCTTAGAAAATAGAATTAATTGCAGAGCACAATGATGTGAGTGTCGATCGCCTGTCCTCTGGGGTGCAGACTCGGTGGCGTTTGGGGAAGGAGGAAGGGGAGACGTTTTATTGCTTTATAAGTTTCCTTTAGAGACAGAGAGAGAGGTACCCCCCACTTAAAATATGGTTGTAGATATCTACTTATATGCTCACGTTGATGATAAATTTGAACAATTTGCTGACATTCAAATGCAATGGCACATCTCTGTTGCACATGGCAAAACACTTATCTGATGTGGGCATTGGGCTTCTGAAAATTTAAACCCAACATAGCGACCTTATGCAACTCGTTTTGAACACCATTTCCTGCGTTGCGGGACCACAGGCCTGTCAGTATTATGGACTAACTGCAGCCACACAAACAACAAGGAATGTTTAAATATTCAGGTGCTGAATGAGTAGGTTTGTCTCAAAGCAACCCTAAACAGAAAAGTAACTACATAGGCCATCTCCCTGGGGGAGAGTGTTATGTATATGCACTAAGTGTGCACTGAATGTTAATGTAGACCTGGAAAACCTGCTTTTCATCAACCAGATGGGCTCACTGTTTCTAAGTAAACCTTCATTAATACATAATTAGATGAATGGAAGACAGGACTCACAGTGCTGCAGTCCAGAGATATGCGCCGGGGAAGAGAGGCAAAAATGTGGAGAAAATCAGATTTTCAGGGCAATCTTTCAAGATTTGCATTCTAATTCTATTCCTTCATGCACCCTACAGGCTTACTAAGAAAAGCATCCTTCAGTCCAGTTTTCAGATGCTTTTAGTGGGGTTGTGTTGTTATGCTTTGTGTTCATTACTACGGATTTAAATTACTTGTTTGTTTTGTAGATGCCCTTACCCGTGCTGATTTAGAATGTTTAGAATGTTGCATGTCACTCATTCTGTAGTAACCCATTTGTAGAGCTGAATTTGTGTGAGTGCGATTGAGGTGAAGTATCTTGCCATGGGCGGATAATAGTTATTGCGCTTGTGTCATCCTGCAGCATTTGTATTTTACACAAGCCATTTGATTTTTGTGTGGGCCTACGAGTGTCAGTTGCTGTGCAAAAACACCTGCAAAATTGTGAATAGTGTCACGTTAATACCGTTATTAAATCAGACATTTCAAATTGGACATACAGACACTATCTAACCAATGCAGTTATCCTAAAAACAAGAACTGAGACAGAGAAGCAGAATGAAAAATTCTACATCTGGCTTGGCAAATTATAGGCACTCTAATGTATTGATTGTCATCTTTTCTTTGCTGGGAGGCAGTTGTCATTCAGCCCAAAAGAGGCACAGTCTCTCTGGGCAAATCCCTGTCTGCAAACAGTCACTTAAAGATATTACTTGAAATTGAAAAGAAGCTACTTGCAAAACTAGCATTTAACTTTTCCATGGCATCCTCGGTCCCAGATTAATTTTAACTCCAGTACATTTCTCTGTTGGCTTGCAAGCGTCTGCTGCTCTAGTTAACATGAATAAGTAATAACGGCAGGAGGAGAAACGCGGGGAGATCAGTCTGCCGTATTGTCACTGATGGTGAGAATAGCTGTCCCGGAGACGCCTTCTCTTGTCGTCTTCACCGGGAATGAATGGCTGTCCAGGAAGAAACCTTCAGCCCGGCTCCTGCTGGGAAGCAGGAGAGGAGGAGAAGGGCCCCGGGCAAAGTCCTGCATCCACAGCATTCAGCGCTTAATGCACGGTGCTGGCCGCTGCCCAGAGCACTGAACACTAGCCTATGAGTGACGTCTTTAAAAGCCCCGGCTCTATAACAGCCAGCTCACTCCCAATATTCCTGATTAAACCTGGATGGACACTCCGGCTGCTGAGCCAAAAAGCCTTTTATTTTTTAAATATTCATCACACAGACACAAATTTAATCCTATTTTCGGGGATGGAGAAAGGGGAAGGTGGTGGGGGGGGCACTGCAGGGGCAGGGGTGTTTAAACAGAGTGCCCCGAAGGAGGAGGTGGTCACAGAACAACAACAAAAAAAGCAACCGAAAAACAAAAGAAACACAGACAAGTTTCTCGCTGTTGTTGCTGCTGGTGATTGTTTGTCTTGCCCAGATCACCCCAGGGTCATCAAGGTGCTCAGAGTTTCTTTCTGTTTTATTTTGAGCGGTGTAGGCATGCGTGTGGGGTGCAATGTAACTTAAGGCTCTTATTTTCCCCAAACAGAGTTAGCTTCAATCCCATTGAAATCAATGGAAAATTGATTGCTCAATTTTACTTAGAACGGGTGTGTGACAGATCCATTATCACGGGCAATGGGACTGACAAGGTAACACAATTAGGTCTTGTATCCAGATGGGGTCGATGGCAATGAGTTTAAAGGCACCAGTCTCCGGTCACTGGCTAAGCAGTGTGTGCCACGGCTCCCAATAATTGTGCTTTCTCAGAACAGAGCTGGCAAGAAAAACTCTTAATGTTGCACATTGGAAAGCGCCACCATCATTATAAACCCATCCTTGTGTACACAATGAGAAGGGAGGGCTTGCCGTAGCTCTTGCCAAGGCGGGTCTGTCGGAAGTTCCTCCAGCCTCAGAGTTGGGCTGGGGAAAACCCAGGTCGCTGCAAAAGCCAAAATGCGATCGCGCCAGCCATGCATAATGGTATCTGCATCAATTAAAAAATTAACAGGAGAGCACACATGATTTAAAATGCTGATTTAAGCTGCCCCCCCTCCCCACACTTCCTTCATGCTGCTGCCACAGATATGTGCAAGAGAGCTGTTTTTTTTTTTTTCTTTTCAACACAACCGAGGGATAAGCTCATTTCCATGCAGCTATAATGCACTCACCATTTTCTCCCTATTTCCCTAATTAGGCAAACATACCCTTAAACTAGCCGTTTGTTCCGCTGGCAATTTACGATGTGGCTTCCTTGATGCGGACCCCCTACTAAATGCATTTGCATTGTCTGTTTCCGCACAATAACCGAAGACTAAACTGAATACTAAACACTTGGAAAAGAAAAAAAAAAAACCACACCAAGCAAAACAGCCACAGAAGCACAATGCATGAATAAACATACAAATTGGACCTCGCATAAAATATGTATTGAAGATCTCAGGCTGATTATTCAAATGCCACATCTTTGATTCCATCATTGTGCTTTTGAAGGCACTCCTCTGTGCTTCATCAGACAGGCGATCTCAGCACGCGGGGCTCCCGGCAGGTCTGTAATTTAGCGCGGCGGAGGCAATCTTATTGGAATCCAATGGAATCCTTGGAGCGATCTGCTTTCGCAGTCAATGCTCAGACATACCGATTTATTACGGTCCATAATTTCTAAAGAATGGGTTTCAAGAGCCAGCTGTGAAAGGGGGCTTCAATAATCAATGGAAGGAGAGCGTGATTCAGGCCATCCAGTCCTTTTCGGCCAGTGCTGGACACTCCTCAATCTTACTTAATTGCCCTCAGGAACATACCGCCTTGGAAATGGTAGAAGTCCAATCTAATAGCAATTCGGAGGCTGAAATGGGACTTCCACTGCACAGCCCGCTCCTGTAATAAATTCAAAATTGTTGATATTCTGGCTGTTTCATGAGTACATGAGTACAGCTTTGAGAGGACCTGGGACAGTTGATATTTACATACACGCACACACAAACGTACACACAGACGCATGCATACACACAAACATTCATGTACGTGCATACCCACATACACACATATGCAAGCAGACACATTCACATATTTATATAAATGTCAACCATTCCAATATCTCTATGCTGGATGTTTTTTCAGCTCTGTGACTTAATTCAGCTAATTTATGCCACCCAAGTGAAGAGGTTAGCCATATCATTGAGATGACACCAGTCGTGCACGTGTGCATATGTTTACTTGTGTGGGCACACACACATGTAGATTTATGATCACACACTGCAAAGAAATCTGCTGAAATGGTCAGAAGTCAATATCACTTAATTAATTCGAAGCGCCGGAGCACGAAATAGGGAGAACCCGTGGAATTCACAAAGTGCCTGTAATGTAATAAGCAGTTTCCGCTTAATGGAGTCAGGGCTCCATTTAAAAGAAAAAAAAAAGCTATGGTATCCATGCACATTCGCTTAAGTGTTTCCACTTGCATAAAAATGAGTTCTGTGGATCGGGTGGCTCACCATCACTGATGCTAGCTTGTCCAGATAACCTTTTTTGCTGCTGCAGATACTGTATGTCCTTTCCACAAACATTGCTCCATGTGTGTGTGTGTGTGTGTGCTCGTGTCCATTTGCATGTCTGTTTGTGCATCATTGGGAGTGTGTGTGTGTGTGTGTGTGTGTGTGTGTGTGTGTGTGTGTGTGTTTGAACGCAATTTTGAGCTGGTTGTTTTGACAGGGAATTGTCTTTCAAGTAGGAATAATTTATTAGCATAATCAGTTGGACATATTTTGCGTATCGTTGTCAGATTAGTAAATGTGTCTGAACCTCAAACCACATTTGCATTTTGTCGCCCTTCACTTTCACGGGCTCGTAGTAATATTCGTATTCTGCAGCCCTCTGCAGCAAGGTTGCCTCAGTGCAGTCAGGAAGAGACAGCAGTTTAAGTCCTTATCCCCCACCTCTAAGCGAGCATCTTCCCTCAGTCCAAAAAGAGTAGAAAACCCATCTTTCCATCTCCTAATTCCAAATCCCCCTTGACGGAGAAAGAAGTTTTATTATCTCTCAATCTCATTATCACTGCAGTAAGCCATGTTTTCTCCCCGGCACTTTAGCAAAGCACTCTTGAAGATCTAATTTTAGTTTCAGATGAAAAATAATCATTTTGGTCCTCCTTGTTGTCTTGATGATGCTATTGTAGCGGTGGCAGATTGTTTTTGTTTACCGAGGGGATTTTGCCTCTCTCATCGTTCCTTCATCATTGCAATGATGGTCATATTCACATTTGTTTTCTGCTTGGTTAATTTAGCACAATTTAAGATGTCGAATCTGCATGTAACAATGAATACAAAACCCATTAAAAAATAATGACAGAATGAATTATTATTATTATTATTATTATTATTATTATTATTATTAAAATCTTACAAATGGCCTTTTCCAGGGCAACTGAAGGAGCATTATAAGAAAGAAGAGCAAAAAGTGTCATTTTATTCAAAAAGAGACGAATTTTCTTGTACTGGATCGTTTTATTACCTTTGCCTCTCAGATTGCACCTGTTACAGTAATATGGAACGTAAATGAAGTGAGAAGGTGCTGTGTGAATGTAACTTATCGTCACAGTGAGCCCGCAGAGCACAGTGTGACGGACAAGCCACTGTCACCTGGTAAAAGCTGTTATTTCATTCGGTTCACTGCACACATGAAGATGTGCTCTAATCCAGTTTATAACACTCTCCTTGGCAGGTTTATAAGGAGAGAGCCAGGTAGAGAATATGGGAAATCAAATAGTCATACCATTTTGATGAATTATTAAATGCAGTAATCCTTCAAATTTCTCATTCTTTTTGGCAGCCCTAGAAACAGAAGTGCTTTTCATTCACTGACAGAGTGAGAAGCTCCCACCAAAGTAATGACAATACGTATACCTTTATTTTACCACTAGACAGCAAAGATTCACAAACAAAGGGATCCACAAAAGTATCTGCAACCCTTAAACAGTGCCTGTTCAAAATTTGCATTTATACATAAGCATGTCTGTAGATATTTAAGGTTTTCTGGTTTTCCTTGAGGGCAAAACAGGGTTCCAAACCAGCATGACCAATTCAGATCAATTTTGGTTGATTTTGAGTTTTCTTGTCTAACCTCTGTTCCACACTGCTGCCTTGTAGCTGGTCTGTTCACAAGGCTTTCATAATAGTCTCGCTTGTTAAAAAAAAAAAAAAAAAAGCTGTTTACTAAATATAGACCACAGACTCCTCTAACCCAAATTCTTTTTCTCTCTGTCTACCCCTTTCATCCCCCCTCCCTCTCACTTCCACAGATTCCACACCAGGTGAGTGCACTGACGTTCTACAGGTACGAGCAGCCCATAGTGGACTACTGCCAGGCTCACCAGCCTCTCCACCTCAACATGGGCTTTGAGGGCGCCCCCCAGGGACTGGAGGACCTGGGACCACGAGAGCGCGGCACCATACAGACTATTGCCCTTCCCTCTGTGCCTGCAGCCTCTCTCACAGACCCTCGGACCCCCCCGCAGTGAGATCTGCTGGGGGAGGGGTCCACTGCCCCGTTTCCACCCACTGACTGGGACTGCAACCCACTTTTAGATGCTGACCAGACGGGTGTGGCCGTGGAGGAGTGGAGGTCATTGCAGGAGGTGTAGGGGCCTTATTGGTGGAATCAGCTGCAAGTTTCCTTTGAGCACACTGGCTGCATTGGGTACTTATGAACAGGGTGAACCTAGTAAAGGTTATCACTGCAGTGGTGGTGAGCAATGAAGCAATGAATAAACTTAAGGGCCATGCCTGGGTGTTGTAAGAAGCTGTAACTCCCATCCAAAATCTTACGACCTTTTTGTGACTTCTTCATTTTAGAAAGAAGTGTCATTTCTTTTTTTTAACAATTGGTGGTGAAATCATCTCCAGCTGCCTGGAACTTTTAAAAATATTTAAATCTAATTCAATTAAACATTATTGCACTTATTGCCTCAACTATATACAGCTCCTTATTTGAGGAATTAGTGCTGGCACTTTCCCAGTGCTGTGCAAGTAATTAAATGGAATCTGCAATAAACAGAATCTAGAAAACAGTGAGACGAGGAAAAGAATTGCAGAACAAATTAAAGTTAAACAGAGCTCAAAGGTTTCTTGCTGTTGTTTCTAATAAGGTTTCAGTTGGTGGTCGTACATGCAGTGAAGTGTTTGCCATTATTAGATTATGAGGGGTGAGCTGTCCAGATTAAATTATTCAAGGTGGCGTGCAAAAATTTAATGTGTCTATTTGAATATGGAAAATGTACAGACCATTTTTCACAGTGTTTTGTTGAAGTGCAGTTACAACATAAATGTCTTACCAAAGACAAGTACCATTTAAATGTACAAACTATTTTATTTCTATGTCTACTTTTTTGTTTTTGGATTGTGTATGTCATATTTTTCAATATCTGAGAATACTCAGCTCTGTATGACTCAATAGTTGAGTTGACACCTTGATATAATCTTTGGCAAGCAAAGGACTGGTCAATCCTTTCTTAGCACTCAAATACAATTTGTGAGGTAACCAGCTTTATAGCTGACTGAATTCAATCATAAACATTCTAATGCTCAACCTTGTTGGCTCCTTCAGCTGTAAGACCCTTGAAAGGGTTAAAGCCTCACTGATGCAATTTACTCAAGATTGCTCACTCCTAATAATCTAGCAGTTTAAATATCTGAGAAAATATAAACTGCCTGACACCCAGAGATCCTAACACTTGTGCAAAGGGCAAAAATTGGCGATTCAAATATTTTGAGAGTTTAGAGCTTTCGTTTTCACATCTCCCTTAATTGACATAGTAATTATCGAGATGCTTTCTTACGTATTTCCCCGTTGCCCAAGTCTTTCTATGGTGGAAAGATGCCTGTAAAATCTGCAGTGAACTTGTATTCCCTTGTAGACTGGAGAGGTCTGTGTGCAACATGGTGAGTTATATGACGAATAAACACTGAAGGTCACCTGCAGCAAGCTGTCCAACAGTATTGACTGTTCTCCGTGCTGTCTGTCACTTGTGGATTTATTGTCAAAGCTCCTTTCCCCAATAGCCAGTATGTCCGGCTCCACAACGTGCATTCGGCGGTGGAGGACGCAGGACAGGAAGGAAGGAGGGACATGGGGGAACACATTGGGTGTCTACTGTGTGACCCTACAAAAAAACGGACCCTCTTCGGGAAGCATTTCACATTCCTTGAGAAAGTCAGACTTTTGAAGACTGAAGGAACGTCAACACAAACTAATACGAAACCAATATCAAATCCAACTGGACATGTGAATCTTGTAAATACAGAATAATAAAGTAAAAAAAAAAATATGATGTCTTTGCTTCTTCAGAAACACAACCTTGTGACCAAGAAGATGAGCCTTATCTTAAATCCAGGTGAGCCAGGATAGAGAGTGGTGTGTATCCTCAGAAAGGATGTACGGTATGATTTGCAATATTTTGCAATATTAGCTCGCTGGTTTAATGATGAATACATTTTTTTTCTGCATCTTTACTCCATGTTTCATTATTTCTGTTAGTCAAAGCATACTGTTGACAACTTGGCATCCTGGAGGTTGTAGATCAAACTCAAACTCAAACCAAAAAAATTCTACCCATTCTTCAGAAAAATCACTCTGATCATTTGGGTTGTAAAAATACTTTGGAAGTACATTTGCTCTATCCATTTCAATACCAATGTTGTTGTGGAACATCATGAAAGTTCTGGAAGTGTTTAGAATGTTTTTTGATCATGTCTATGATAGCAAGAGCAATTAGCATTTCAAAAAACTGTGTGGGCATTAAGGATTTTGTCTCAGCATTTGCTGTATTTTTTAGAATTGTCTTCAAAGGGGTCCGAATGTATGAAAACTGTTTTTGGAAAAAAAATACAAGAAACAAAAGAAGACTGTTATTGACATGGCAATATTCTGTGGCATATGAATTTAGGACTGACTGAACAAATCAACATCTCACAAATTATGGTGGAAAAAGTATAGGGCTAACTAAGCAGAAGGTCCATCTCAGTTAACTGTAAAGTGCTCTGCACACTAAGTAGACATGTGCTCTTCTTTGTATGGAAATTAAACTCGGTATGATATTAATGAATTTGCATAACCAATAATGAGAGAAAGTAAATCAACAGCTGTTTCATAGGAACTGTTCATTGCACCCCTGACAGGCAGTTCCATGTTGAGTTGGTGTTTGTTGCAATCATCTCCATACACGGGGTTCATGGGGTTCATCCAACAACACATTCCCCATCTTTGGGAGTCCTTTTGCAGCAGCATAGTCATCAAACTTCATGCATGCATTTTGTTTACTCATAGGATTTACTTAGGCTTGGTGGAGTGATGACACCATTCTCTGATGCTAAGTAAAGCTGCCCATACTGTTCTGCTTATTGTAAATTGAAATCAATATAAGTATGCAAGAACAGTAAAACTCTGCCAACAATCAATGTGCATATGTAGAACAAAGGGGAAAAAGAGCAGATCAATTTCCTTTAAAGGAAATCATCTAAATGCTTCTTAATTAGTTAGTTTGGATATTTTTCAAATATACATCAGAGGCTGTAAAAGAAAAGAGCAGGAAAAAAGAGGAAGATAACTTCTGTTGCTGTGAAGTGAAAGCCTTATTGATCATTTAAGACCATTTATGACCGTTTATGATGAGTTTATTCATTATGATTTGCATTCACACCCAAGGGAAAATGTACATGATGCCCATTGATGTCATTCAGTTACCTTTTCCAGAACATCAAATTACAGAACATATATTCATGTAGATACTTTGCAAGTATACAAAGAACAATGTTAAGTGTATGGTGGTACCAGTAATGTGTATGAATTTACACATACTATATCAGTAAACTTAGCATACACCTTATATTCTACCCTGACACATCCTTTTAATGTGTTACATTGATTTCATACCAATGCTTACTTACTCAGCAGTTATACAATATTTAGGTGATTATAACTGCATAAGGATTATGTACAAGTTGTCACTACGGTCTGTAATGTTTGTTTCGCTCTTTTCTTACTGTTGTTCTTAGCAGACTGTACGTGACTTGAAAAAGTCAGAAACCATATAGAGCATAAACCAACATACACAGCAAGGAGCACATACAAAGCAAACAACCACCGTTCATGTCCAACTAACAGAGGATGCATTTACTCAGCTGGCTTGTAAAGTCCCATCCAGTACATTGGTGAAATGACATTTCACAATATTCAAATGATTATATGATCTGAAGAATTGTGTGCATTACAAAGTTAAGGACATTATATTTGTGGTTCTGATTATCTGATGTCTCCTCTTTATTTTCTGTTATTTCCCATTTTGAAAGCTTCCTAGAAAAGCTTGCTGAATGAAACAGCCTACTCAGTGCTTTTGTACAGTGTGTCTGACATATCCAACCAACTGAACAGCTATAAGGCCACTTTAAATGTGCATATTGCACTGTATCTTCCACACACTTGCATTGATGTGTAGGATTTGACAAAGAACTTTCAGTCTTTCCCAAAAACAAGCATCAATTTCCTATTCTTTGCACACCTAGTGTTTCCCAGGCAAGTTCTCTTGAACTGTTAAAAACCACTATCAGCAAGGGGCCAGTTTAAGAAATACCCCCTCCCTAAAGCTGTGGTGAAAGACCGTCTCCAAAGCTACCAGAATCCCTCTCTCCCTTATCTTTGTTCCATACAATGCAAGGATAACAGGATTTTCCAAGCTCTGCAAGAGGGGTACCTCGATAGTTTTCCATTTCCTGTTTTATTTTTGTTTTATTTTTTCCTTCTTTTTTTCCACAGTGAGCTCGGTTGGTTTTTGTTTGAAGTGTGCAAAAACTGACTGTATCACCTGCAGCAAAAGTTGGCTTGTGTATTTTTCCCTAGCCTTTGTGGAGGGCAAAGCATCTAGCGTCAAGGCTCTCAACTTGCACTTGGAAAACAGAAAACAGAGTTTGATCATGTTACTTCAGAGCTGTCATTGTGAGCCAGCCAACCCAGATGTGCTATGTGCTAAAGCTGTTTTTTTTTTTTGGGTTTGAATCCTGCTGGGAGCTCACGTTTTGCCAGAAGGAATGAGACCAACGGTCTTGGGCATTGCAATGAAGCGTACTTTTCCTTCTGTTATCTTTATTCATAGAAACAGCAAAATGCAGATCCCCAGAGAGAGACAGAGAAAGAGAGGGTGAGACAGAGAAGGAGGCAGGATCAGCATGAAAGAGAGAGAGGGAGAGAGAGCTGAGGATATCTGCTAGGGACCTGGACACTAGGGACCTGTAAGTCACTGTAAGTCAGCGCAAGTCAGTGCAATGCTGCACTGTAAGACTTGCAGCATTGTGGGTATATTAAATCAATTAAGGTTTTTTTCCACTTCCACCACAGTACTGACACTTCATCATGCACATGCACACATACCCATCAGTAATATTGGGTTTTTGAGTAAGGCAGCTTCTGGTACCAAAATATGATTCTTGTGTTGTTGTTTTTTTTGTCTTGTTTTGATTTGGTTTGGCTTGTTTACTTATTTGTTTAGTTTCCACCTTTTTGCACGGGGGATCTTTCAGCAGTTTTGTCATTGTATGGTGTTCCTGCTGGGTCAAACATCTGGTGTAACAATCATGTTGCATTGTTTTGTGTGGATATGGCCTACTGTTTCCTGCAGAGGACTTGCAATTTGCAGTCTCTCTCAACAGCCCCCCCCTCCTCTGGTTCTTACAAGATAAATCAAAATGGCTCCCTGTGTACTGTACTGGAAAGAGGGGACAAAGGAAATATACTTTTTCTTTTTACAAGACAGATTTGTATTTCTAGCTTATTACATGTTACTGTGTCCCTGTACCGCAAATGCAGTAATGTGGCATTTGCACTGTAGAGCTCTTTGTGTTTTGCCAGCATATCCAGGAGACGTAAATAGCTTGTACCGCCCAGGGGTTACTTACCAAAATAAAACTTCTTTTACTACCCATTATTCCTATGAGTCCTGTTCTTAGGGTGACCTTTTTTTTCTTTCAGCTAATGTTCCCCTCGGAACAAAATCAGATCAATGTTTCTCTACATGTCTTAGCATCTTTAACGTTATAGTTCCCGTTATAGTACATGTTAGTAAACATGCTGTAAGGATGGCTTTTCGTGATTTCTCATGGAATCATCTCTACAGTCAATAAGCATGGAGCAATTACAGAGTACAGACGTCACTATAAATTATGGCTGAGAGGACACTTTTTTTTTCATAAATACTACTCTGCTTCTAATGCATCACTTGTCTAAATTTATAGACAAACCATGTAATAGTCAGCCATTCTGTCATAAAATTGAAATGTGTCATTCTTTTATATTAAATTCTATCCCATTCTATTCCATGCATAAAAATACAGTATATGAATACAGAACATACAGTATACTGTATCATCTCAAAATTTAAATAATCTTATGAAATACATTTTTACTGCATATTTTGTTTATGTGATTATCTGGAAATCCAAGGTGTTCTGGTTCATGAAAAATGCATAGCGAAAATGTATAACTTCTGCTGAGGCTGTCTGTTAAGACGGTCACTCATGTTTGTTTCATCTCTTAGCCCTGCGCGCTAAGATATGAAATCCACAGGCGCATTTATAAAAACACCCGCATAGCTGTTGCAAGCTCTTTGAGTTTGGCCTCATTTCCCCCCACGTCATTATCTAACACTGAGACCTACTGGCAGGGGCCATGAGAGGGCACTCGAACAGCCACGGGGCGGAGGACGTACAGTTATCTATTGGCCTTGATAAAACGCGGGTTTATTGTCTCGAATTCACACTTTGCCTTTTTTTTAAATCCCACCACTGTTCCCTCAGCTGACAAATGATATCTTGCTTTTATGACGCATTCCCATGTCTGTCTATGTAGACACTGGTTGCGTTTAAATCAGTGTCTGTGCTCATGTGGTGCTCAGCCAGATCAAAATACACGGAAGGACATGTCATTTACATTCCAATATTTTTTTTTTTTGTAGCTGGGAGCTTTTGAGCCATCTTTGTTTCACTTGCTCTGATGTCAGTTAGTGTTATCTTTTGTCCTCTGTGATTCAGTGATACACTTTACATATGTGAGAAATAAGAAAACAGATTTGACAGCAGTTGAACAATTGCATGGAAACAATTTTAATTTTGGCTTTTTGTACACATTCTTTAATTTCACCCTACTTTTCACCCCAATCAATGCCTTGAAATTGACATTTATCACTGTAAATATGTTTAAAAAATGAGGTAGGCAGTATAATCATGCCCTAGATGTCCGTCACAGAGGTGAAATGCATCCAACCAGCTCAATTTACTCCTCATGAAATCAGCTGCTTTTTACTTTTTTATTTTCAATTCATTTTTGGGCGTAAGAGGTGTGGTTTAGCCGGATGTAAATACTCTCAGACTAACCGTTGCATAGTTTGTTGGCTTTTTGTTTTCTTTTTTATTTTATTTTTTTCTATTCAGCCTGAAAGTGGTTTCCTTGCAACCTGGTGCAGTGCGAAACTTGGCTCTTCTCTAAGTATATTATTGTCAGAGATGTTTTGTAAAAATTTTGATGATGAAATTAAAAAATAAAGAAATTTAAAGATCCCATACATAGTGTGCAGTTCTTTTTTTCTTTCTCTTTAACCACAGAAAAAATGTTAACCTTAGGAACATGATATCATAATAGTTTGATTTCAAAAGAACGAGTCTACTGGAATCATTCATCTCAGGTTTCTTCAAATTATGTCATTAAACTGCCATTAAATGTAACAATTACAAATGAACAGCTAATAATTCTGTTATTATTTTACGAAAGAAAAAGTCCTGTCACTAGTGTATCAAATTCAGATGGCACTGTATAGGCCTACAAAAATGCATGAGAACAAGACCAGACCTCCAGAACTTCACCCTGGTAGGTCTTTTTGTTCAGATTTTCCCCTCTGTTGAGCTGTTCTGTTGCAGTCTCTGGTCCCGCCATTTAATACTGCTTTGCGTCTTTCCAACACACAGGTCACAGCAGCTGTCAGTCTAAGGTTTGGATTCCACTGGGGACCGTAAGCCTTCAGGAAGCGTTAGTAGAGGGTAAAACTCCAAATAAGGAAAACCCTTGGCACTGAGTGATATCACCACAAATAAGCACACAGTAGTTCACTGACCTTGCAAACATCTCTCATAGATTTATAGTCTATTACTGAATTGTTTGCCCTTTTTTAAATGACTTTTCTGTTTTCTTTTAGTATTTCAATGAACCTATGTATGAACTACTCAGAAATTATTCACAGCAATAACATACACTTTTAAGTGAAATTTTCTGGTAGAGATGATGAATGTGCTGTAATTGGAAGGACAATTGTGCAGTTTGTATTTAGTTTCATATTAGGCATCTCCTTACTGTTAAGTTGTAGTATCCACTTATTATCATATGTATATATGATATATCCAATTGGTTCAATCATCTTTTCAAATTGGCCAGCTGTACAGAATTAAATTGCTGGTACAGCGATAATGGTGATGATGAAGTTACACTGAATGAATGTTTATTTTTGAACACTTCCCCTTTTCATGTAAAACGCCTTGAAAGGGACACATCTGTCAGTCACTCTGATGCGCTGCGCCCTCAAGATATTCAGTGGAACATCTGTCATGAAATTACTACACACCTAAAACAGAATCCAAGCGCATCCATTAAGTCTTACTTAGTCTATGCCACAGGCCCAATGCATCACAGTCATGCAAGAGGCCAAAGCAGACAACTATTGCCAAGAATCACGTCTGTGCCAGACTGGAATCCTCTCTCATGCTCAACCATTCATTGTATAGATTCCAGATCTGCTCATGGCCAAGACTAAACCAGCATGTTGTGTTTTAGTACTCACTGCCAATTCAAAAGTCCATAGCCGACGCAGCTACAAAAACTGTCTCACTGGTTACCTGCAAAGAGTAGACAGGGCAGAGTATGAGTGTAGCGGGGGTCGCCACGTGTTCCTCCTCCCCTCTGTCTCTCCTCTGTCCCTGCGCACCTGGCCATGTCATTGTGGAGGACTCCAGGCAGGGTGGCTGAGAGAGTGTGCCTGATTTCCCCAGGGAGCCGGGGCAGAGTGGTGCCAACGCTCTCCGATTACCTTGCTGGTGCAGACTGAAGAGACCAAGAATGGCACCAGTCCTGCTCCCAGGTTATTTTTAAACCCGTCTGACTCCTCAACAGGAGGTGTCCTCCTTCAAAAGCGTCTCAAGGTCGGCGCAAAGGTTTGTTTTCAAGTTCAAGGTTTCATCTTAGTGATTTTTTTTTTGGTCGTACCAACGTTAAAGTGTGTCTTTGTTTCTAATTGCCTTGGGTGGTGTTGTACCTCACCATGGTAAATATAGCACGCTGTGACCCTGCCATCATGAGCTTCTTCAGAGATGAATAATGGATAACAATGGCTGACACTCTGCACACGGTGAAAAAGAAGGTACTGTTAATAGCCAACATGTACAGTTTAAAGATGAATGAATTGATTGATGCCTTTTTTGATTGCTACTTGTTTTAGCACATTATCATATGCCAAGTTGTGCATCAGCTACTTGCTGAAAGGGGAGATGATGTCTATTGTAAAACATGTTTCATTGGTCAATGTTAACTTAATTTACTTGACCATTTTCAAAATCAGTTTCAGTTTTTCAAAAGACCCAATAAAATGTGATTTTATTTCCTGTAATTACAGTCAATATGCTTCTGCTGTCAGCCAGTTGGAGCCACCACCAGACAAAAGGATACGTTTCTCTATCAGCACAATCAGCATACTCATCAGAGTGGCCTGGTTTCATCCACATATGGGCTGTGCTGCTTGACTTCTGTAATGGCACAGAGGAAAGCAATAATCATAATAACAGAGAGAAATGCAAGAGCTGTACATCTGAGCACATCCAGCTGAACCCAGTTAAACAGTCGGCTGCACAGCTGAATCGGGTCAAGAGGATTCTGAGAGCTGCCTCTACTTTTTCACAAAATGAGGCTCTGTGGTTGCACACGCAAAAGGATTGCATTATTACAAGAGCATCCTAAATGGAGCTGATCTGGGAAAAGGGGAAAAAAAACAGGTATCAAAATGTTACATTCTTACATGTCAAAGGAAAACCAGAAAATCTCCTTTTGATAAATGTATCACTATAGTTGCTAAATTGAAAAAAGAGAGATAGCCTTGTGCCAAAATCCTCTTTATTCCAAAGGTGAAAAGCTGAACATAACTAATGAAAGAACACATTTCACATTTCTAGAAGGTATTTCAACAGTCTCGCTCAGTGTCTCTTAGGCTGATGCAAATGTGGACGTTAAATGGAAAAAAGGTGGTTTGCATTTTTTTGTAAAAATGACAGAAGTATCTAAGAACCCAAAGCCAGAAGCAGATAACCAGACATTGTCTGAATTCTATCACTGAAAGCCTTGAATCACATTTTATTTTCCTTAAGCCCGAGAGGAGACCAATCTTGCATCACTTGAAGGCGTCCAATGTGTCATAGAAGGCATCAGTAGAGAAACATGACTAGTGATAAGCTCTCCTTTTTTGTTGCTTTGAATATTTTAAATATGTTCTCTCTTTTCTAAAGGTCTGCTTTGACTCCTCGTGATTCAAACAAAGTACTCTGACTGACTTAGTGAATCACTTTTTTGAGTGCTATGCTGTAGTTACATTGGCATATAATATGGTTGTTGCCAATGTGGTAACTGACCACCAACGGCAGGCCATACTGTATGTCCAGGCTGCACCTTGCCCTATTTACTCAAGACAACATTTTTTCAAAAAGGGAGAGTCCATTCGGTAGCTCAGCTTGTAAAGCTGAAGCAGAAGCTTCAAATGTTTGGCCATCAATTTCACTCTTCGGTGCGTGGTGGGCTCCCATTGTAAAACAAAAAACAATATATACACAGAGAGCAATGAATACAGAAGCAGGACAGCAGAGCCTAAGCACTCTAGACTCAGAAGATACTGTATTGTTGCACCGACACAATGGCTCTGCACCTGTATGGTCTGTGTACAATTGTATACTCTGTACCTACACACCTGTATACTGTACAACTACATAACTGTACTTCTTCAACCTCATACAGTGTTGGATCTATAACCCTTCCTCCAGCTCGAACATTTCAGCAACTTTTTTCTTCCCTTATCCAACCCTGTTTTTCTGGAATCACCGACTGTACATTGCACAGGCTTGTCTCACTGTGATAACCTTGCAAGGGAGCGCTGAGGCAAGGTGAAAGTAATATTCCAATACATGCATACACAGGTACAGCCAAATGCTATTTTTTTTTTTTTTTGCATGTCACACAGTGTGCCACAGGGAAGTAGATTCTCACTGAATCTATCCACTGATGTATTCCCAGCAACTCGGAGGTCCCTGAAAAATCACGGGGTGACTCAGATAAGGGCACCCTGACTGATCTAGACAAGGGAACCCTAACTGACCTAGCCACCACTATCCCCACCAGAACAAAGACAATTTGTTCTGCAGCTGTGGGATGCCGGTCACTGTCAGCAGAAGATACCAGTTATGGACCCAGGCTTTAGGACTCAGTCTGTATTCAAAGCAAAGACCTTGCCAGCTAAGCCACTTGGGACCTCCGCACATTTCAGCAACCTTCCTTAGGCCAATAGGTGCGGTCACTCACACACCAATGTGTATGTTCTCACATGGTTCAGGTACCAGCCTGAACCATGTAGGTATAGGTTCTCTCAGGGCATAATTTCCATCCGTCTCCCAGTTAGAGGTAATGTGTCAAGGGGTGAAATTAGCTGCACCAGTTTTGGATGTTATGCAGGTCAAAAATGCAGGCCAAAACCACCAGGCTGGAATAGACATTTGACATATTACAGCCAACGGCAATCAAGTATCATGCGGAGTGAGAAATTCTTAAGTGATGCTTTTGGGAAAAAAAATGTTCTGTTCAGAACACTCAGTGAATTCCACAACTTTGAAAAGCTTGAACTTTTGGGTGGCATGACACCAAAAGAACAAAAGAATTGTAACATTTTTGGTAATCATATCCCAGCATCATTTGACATTCCTGAGCACTCTGTCTGAACAAGGCAACGTTTCATATGGAGATGAAAATCTCCAAACCAAAAATAAAAAAAAGCTTTTCTAAAGATCTTTGGTGAGTGTGTAAGGACAAATGTTGGATGAGGTCATCTTTGGCCTGAAGTCATGTGGATGCCCTCACACCTGACCATCGGACAAGGTTGTTGAGACCCCCATGGACTTCCTGCAGTAGAAAGGGTCTCACCTTGCTGGCGGACATCCCAGGAGTGAGACTCATAGGGCAGAACAGGAGGATCATGGGAAGGGAGGCAGAAAAGGCCTAGCACAGAAGGAGAGAAGGTTAGTGGGAGTAAACTAGAGAGAATGAGCTTGGTTATTCACTCTAAACTAGGCAGGAGATTTATCACAAAGGAGTAGAAGTAGGAAGTAGTAGTTTCAGAGCTGCTGCAAGGGAAAGAAAAGAAGAAAAAAAATAAATACATCCTGTTGGTTCTGCATTTTATAATTTTACACAATCTCATATAATTATACATTCTGTCTTCATCTTTGTTTTTTGTTGTTTGTTTTTTTTTTTCCTTTTCTTTTTAGTAGAACACTTAGGAATGTTTGAGCCTGGATATGAAGTAATGAAGTAATGCTAATATTAATCTCCCACTGTCACCGCAGAAAAATGAAACTGTCTAGTTTTACATAAGGAGTACTCTGATTTGAAAAAACTACAACTAGGCCTGTCCTACCTAACCTGGCAAAGACTTGAATAACATGATGTCATAATTTAATTCACAATTAAAGGTATAATTTCAATGTTAACACATTAAAACCTAATTGTGCATGAAGTCTGTAACATCTACATGCACGGTAGCACTTTCCAGCTTTACAACTCCTCAAAAATGCAAGTCTATTTTCAGAATACAGTGGGACATCCTTACACGTTCGGAGGCAATATGAATGTACAGATGGAGTCCTCTGTATAAAGAATGTAAATCACATGAAGGATTCACTGGGTAGGGGATTTAAACCTTTCCCACATAATTGCAGGATCAGTGTCTAATTATCAACTGTAATCATGCAGCTAAATTACTGTTCTCTCGCTTATTACCTGAAGTGCTGGTATCACAATGCTTCTCTTTGCGGCTCACTGTGCTGTATATTCAATTAAAGCAAAGTTAATTTCCGCCGCTGAAATTAAAATGAGAGGCAACTTCAATCAACTCTGAAACAGGAGCAGTGCAAAGTAAACAAATACTGGAGCCTATTGGTTTAAGATTAAGATGCACCTATATGTATTTTAAAGGGAAAAAAATTGGTGTGTATGTTTTAAAGGCCTAGACTTCATGATATATAACACAGGTATTACTTGCATCCCAGAACAAGGGTATCTCTTGTTTTTAAATTGATGAAATAATGTTTGTTTGTGTGTGTGTGTGTGTGTGTGTGTGTGTGTTTGTGTGTGTGTGTGTGAGAGAGAGAGAGAGAGAGAGAGAGAGAGAGAGAGAGAGAGAGAAGGAGAGAGACTGTGTATATGCTGGGCTCTTGTAGATAACATGATGTATGCATCTTCATGACTCCATCGTTTTAGACCACATGGGAATCCTGCCACACTCTTGACAGCCGGTTCTACAGAATGAATTAGCTGTGCCGAACATTAGAGGCAGTTGTAGTCCACATAGATTACAAACAGTGGGCTTTTTCAGCAGTGCTTTGTCCTTCAGTTATGATTTTGCTATTACAGAGGCTAAGAAAAAATATCACACTGAACATCCAACATCACTTTCATTTCATTTTTACAGCAATATGCAATTGCCCAGCAGACATCTGCATTTACCGGATGAAGCCCTGAAAAATCCAATCACAGCAGCAGATATTCTTCACTTCGTTTTGTGGATTGAAATATTTCTCTTTTTTCCCCCTCTCTCTCTTCTCTTGTTGAAGAATCGTTGTACGATTTGAAATGATCCAAAAAAAAAAAAAAAAGAGACAGAGCATTGTCTTCTGAAAATCAATAGCCTCTCAAAAGAAAATAGAAGCTGATCCTTGAGGTGCTTGATTGAAAGATGGTAGTGATTGTCGAAAGAAAAATAACATTCATCAGACAAAGCTCTTTTGTAACTTCCTCAGTAAACAATCAGACGTGAAATCATAGACTGTAGCCACAGCTGCTTGTGCTGCTATTTTTACGCCTGAGACGGAGAAATAAGAGGCCTGTTCTATGCATGTGTTGATGTGTCTGTTCACTGCGTGAGGAAGCCTGTAGGTCGAAACACATTTAGGCACAGTTTGCTTAGTGTGTGTGTACAAGCCAGTGTACCGTACTGCATTAGCCTCAATATTAGCCCTTTTTTCTACACAGTGTATTTTTTAAAAGTGTGGTACCCCTATATTTTCAGACAAGCCAAAGCCGCTAATACTAAGTGGTGAAAAGTGCTGCTGTTGGCTAAAGGGATGCTATGCATTCAGCACGTGGCTGTATTCTTACTCCCTATAGCCGTCCGACAGAGCCTGCGTAAGTAATCTAATCACAAAGCTTAGAATCCAGTATACCATCAAAAAAAACCAAAGACCAAATTTTCTTCAGCACCTGGAAATATAAGTGCAGCAACATTTTCCATATTTCTTTTCACGAGCCTGTAAGTTAATGAAATGTTATCAGTGAGAGAAGCACCAAATCCTACAATTGGTGTTGCCACTCCTGTGGGACACTGTGGGACTTGCAGTGTATAAAATGCCTCCTGGCTGCAGGTGAGTGGTGTCACATGATTGCACGCACCCCGCTTCAGCACTTTCTTCACAAATGGAGAAGAAAATTCTCTATTGTTAAAGTATTAATTTTTGGTTTGATGAAGTGCATTATTGTCTTTTTTTTTAGATTCTAGTTTTTAACAGAGCCATCGCCTCATAATCAGGACAATTATATTTTGGTCAATTTGGAGTTTTATGCGATCTTGATACAGGCCCGGCACTATGGGGGTGCTTAGGGGTGCATTGCACCCCCAGACAGATCTCAGTGCACCCCCAGTTGTCTCCCTATATCTCGATGTCTACATAGCATTTATGACTTTTTGTGCACCCTCGTGGATTGCAATTGCACCTGTCTGTATTTTCTCCTGGTGCCAAACCTGTCTTGATAGCAGAGCACCTTTTTACGTTACTGTGGCCCAGTGACACTCTTTGTATTTTTCCACTCTAATCTTTGGAAATTATCTATCAGCGGAAGCCAGTTTATACAATATGTGATATTTTGGCTGTAAAGAAAAAATATAATGGCCAGTATGCCATGGGCTTCTTTTGGAAGTACTACATGCCATTCTCAAAATCTATGATGTTGTATCATCACAGCCACATTGTGAAAACATTATGAATTAGCTGGTGTATTCATCCTCATCAAACGAATCAGAGATGTGTAGCATAACATGGTCCCTCAACATCACAGTCCAATTTTATTAAGTGCCTCAGATGTAATCAATGATAATCCCAAGATGAATGTATTGATAAACACTATCAAAATTAAGCATGGTGTCTGGTGGAGAGAAGATCTCCCAGAATTGGCTTGACCTCTTTTTGGCCCCAGGGCCTGCTGCTAGCAGGCAAATGACATACAGAATAACAACCTGAACCTTTGAAGAGCTGTTCGACAAGCAGGTGCTGGATGGATCATTTGGCCCGCCAGTATTTTGCATCTCTAATAGCCTGCGAAGCGTTTCTGCTGTGTTCTCGGAATCAGGCAATTAGTTACAGACAGGTGTTAATTGGCTTCGGCGACTGGGCAACGGAGGTGCCTCATCCATCCCTTTGGTGGATGGGAGTTT
The DNA here is from genome assembly GCA_019176425.1 of Megalops atlanticus. Taxonomy (NCBI): domain Eukaryota; kingdom Metazoa; phylum Chordata; class Actinopteri; order Elopiformes; family Megalopidae; genus Megalops; species Megalops atlanticus. The sequence goes on from CM032878.1 coordinate 10,583,217, forward strand.
TGGCTCTTAGATCTGCTTGGTGTTTTAATTCATTTCCACCCATCATCTTTCATTAGACATTTAATCCCAGGGACCTTTTAGCCTTTTGGCCTTTTACGCTCACAGTTGTTTTTGTGGGAATTGCATGAATGGCAATAATCTCTGACTAGCAAGCAAAGGCTTGAGGTGAACACAAAGCTTAAAAGGACTGAATGAAGTTTCTGAGTGTCTAATGTTGGGCTATTATTATTTTTATTATTGGGCTACTATTATTATTATTATAATACTATATATTATTTGTTCAAGCATAAATCAATCAGTATGACATAGAGAGCATGCAACGTGAATTCACAATGAGGTAGAATAATGTAAATGTTTGGATAGTACATTCTGATATGCATTGGGCAATGTTTGATGTAGTCTTAGCTGATGCAGATATTGCTTTCACAGTTTTACATTTTGCTAAAATGTTACTTGCCTTCCTGATGGAAAGAATTAATATGTAGAAATATGTTATTAAAACATCCTTTTCAAATTAATAGAAAAAATATTGTGAGCTCACAATCTTAAGATAATTGTGCATGCTTGATATGTCATTCATTGTTGCACAAATAAAATCAATTCAGTAAATATGAATTTCCATACAATGTGAATGCATGCATTGGAGAAGGTGGAGATTGTTGCTGGTATAGATATAAATGTAGTGATCTTTGGATAAGAGTCAGATGCAGCAATCACACCTGAACATAAGGCTGAGGTTGTTGACCCTCTATCTGAACATCATAAACCAGGAAAAAAGGTGGAGATTGGTGGAAGAGGGAACACTTGACATGGAAAGGAAGTGTTAAGTGGGATTTTTCTACTCATAAATAGAACCATCTTTTTTCTAGGTTTGCCTCTACTTGCACGTTTAACCAGGCACCCACTTGAGATCTCAGCACTGTGGTTGGCACTGATGCTTGTTTATATGCAGTTAGTATTGCCTCATCTGTGCAACTTTTCATGCCACTTTACTAGACGCACATTGTATTCACACCTTGTAAGCTTAATGATGATAATGACTCTTAAGTGATGATTATATAATGTAATAGTGTTAATGCACAGGGATTGTCTGAAAATTCTCCTCTGTAATCTTTTTTTAGAAATTCAGTATGTTATCTCTGCTATCTGTACTGAAACACATTAAAAACCTGAGCTGGGTCTGAAGTTTTGCTACAAGAATATACTTATAAACAAGCAGCATTAAACATTTTCCACACGCTGACTCACAGCATTTCTTTAAAAAAAATTGGACAATCTACGTTTGTCACATAATCATGAGTGTCACTCCTTACAGAGGTGCAGGTGCTGAGACGAAAATCATGTTTTCTTTGTTGGACATGCAGTGTTGACAATGGGTATGATAACCAATAAAAACCTTCACCTGGGAAACAAAAACTGCAATGTCACAGCTGCCAGGAATGAACAGGTGATGAGCCATTGGCCAACTACCAGCAGAAATATCAGCGTCAAGGGTGGTCAAACACTTTGGGGTACGTTGGGGTACGATGCCCATTTTAGGATATTGTCAGCTGTCAGAGTCAGTTTTCAGACTTATTAAGATTTTTGTCATTTGTCAGTAATACTCCTATCTGAATCAGTGTCAGAGCCGGTCAAACTTGATGTGCGACTGAGTCAGGCAAACTTGATATCTGACAGAATCGACAGAGTCAGACGAAGTTGAGTCAACTATAACTCCCAGTGGCTTTGAGGTTTGACAAACACAGACTTCTGACTAGAATAAACATGATAAACCAACTTTAATATTACAATGTGTTGATGTTCACTGTTGTTTTCAATGCTAATAGGATACTACTAAATAAATTAGCCACAGCCAGGGAGCTTCAAGACAACAACACAAACCACCTTGCAACAATTATTGTGTAGTATCTGTATTATTGTATAATTATGATAATACATAAAAATACACAATTACATTAAATTATATTCTTAAAATAATATCAGAGCATGTGTGTAGGACAGCATGGTGGCAGTCTGTTACCAGTTCACTGAAATATCTTATTTAATTAAAAAAAAAAACAATAAGCTTTTAACATTTAAAACAGCTATGAATGTCAACACTCTTTTATTAGTTAAACATATCCAGTTAGATTTTCTGCATATTTTTTAGAGGAGTCCTTATGACATCTATACCCAGTTAGGTGAAAGGAATACCAGATGCTAATTAGGGGCACACATTTTGATAACTGCCAATTCAAATATGAACTCCACCACTCAAATTAAATCTTCAATTAATTGTTCAATATGAAATATGTGGATGAAAAAGTGAAGGCTAGTCAAAAGGAACACCAGTTTTGGAAGAGTATTCGACACACAGACCAGATATGGCTCACCATGAGAGGATAAATAGAAATATAACACAAAAAAATATAGAAAATAATATATTGAAAATAAAATTTAGATTTTATTTTTAGGTTTTTGTAGCTAAATCAATATATTGAAAATATGCAAATTATTTCCTTTTTGGTATATTGCAAAACATGTCTGCTTTAATATTCATTTAAATGTATTTTCTATATGTTATTGGGCTGAACAACATATTTCACAATATATTACAATATATTTCATTTCCATTTGGGGCAAATGATGTGCACTGTTGATGTAAAACAGCATTGTCCATGAGAGATCAGAAAAAATTGTTTGAGATTAATGTTAGTGTCCCAAAAAAACATTTCTCAATCATCTGTAATCACCACAAAATCTTGCTACTCAGCCGAAAGCTTAGAAGATCAAGGCTTCAGCCTGGGTAAACTTGTCATCACATTTTGTTCATTTTATACTGAGGAATTTCTTTCCCTTTTCTATCCTTTATTGCTTTATTTTTTTCCAAGAAAATGAACAGTCAGTTCATGTCAGTCAAAGCATGTCATGCCAGTCAAAGCACACAATGTACCTGGCAAAAGATATAATCAGGCTGCAATTTTTGTAATCGCAGCAAGATGATTAAAAATGAAAAAAAGGTTAGTCATGATATTCTTGCAGCCAAGTATCTCCCAGATTTCTTTTCCCACTCCCCCAAATGGTCAGCCATTTGCAATGTTATCATCTCCTCTTAAATCAGCACCAAAGACTATGCAGGTGTTAACAAGTGTTTTATACCAATGCCTTGTTCTGCCTCACCAAGCATTTATCGTCGTTCTGGGACTAGCACTGACAGGAGAGATGAGAAGACACATAAGACTCCCTCTTGTAAGGAAATGGAAAGTCCTGCTTTGACACAAATCTATTCTATGATCCTGGAGGGCATCTTCTGCTCATGATAAGACAGAGAGCATGGTGTCAGAAACCGGGGCATTGCATTATAAAAAGGGATAGAATTATGGGCCTCGCCAAAAGCAGGACAGATGAGTGACAGTTTAAATTGCAGCAGACAGTCATATTGTACCCATATTGACTAGAATGCAAATGGTGTTCGTGTTTGCAGAGCAGGGCCCCTGTCAAAAGCATGTTTAAGTTAAAATCATCTCATGTCCTCATGCCCCGAGTCGTTGATGTCTTTTACTTTTGCAGGAAACAATTCCCTAGCACTGCAACACTAGTCTCCTTTGGGGTTGAAAATTAGACATCAGTTTAACTTCAACATCTTGAAGCTGAGTGGTATCAGGAGAAAATTACAATAAAATGTCTGATAAAAAGGATTTTTCTTTTATCTGATTTATATCAGTACAATAAGTAATGGGTACAGATTTAAGCATTGTAAAATTCACATGTATTTGATATGGCAGAGAATTGCAACTTTATTCATTCTTGCAATAGCATGTACTGTAAACAGGGAATAACAAGGGATTACAGAATTTAACTTGTGTATGAACAGACTCAGACTACTAATTTCAATTTATCACATGCAGGATGCTTGAGTACTCCAAATGTGTCCCGCACATTAATGTGCTGATTGTTAAAGCACAGTCCTCCTGGCCTGTTTGTCTTTATAAATGGGCTTAAATTGGATCATCACGGCTTTGGAAATGTAGCATTTGGCACTATTAGAATAATGACAACCTGTCTTGACAGTATTCTGAGTGATAGGTCTATTGGACAAATTAGCTCATCTTTTGGTGTGTGTAAATATCCTCCGTCTTTATGTGTATTTGGTGAACAAAATGTCACAGAAAGGAAAGATAATCCCAGCCCTGTTTCAATAGCTCTATTTATAAATTTATGTACTGTACTTACTGTGTGAAATTTATACTTGAGGTTGCTAGGCACAAAATTTAATAAGCAATTGTTTGGTGACATGAGAATGGGAGAGCCAGAGATTGGTGGAAGGCAGCAGAGCTGCTGCACAACAAGGAGATTTTTGGCGAGTGAGGGGCAACCCACATTACCAACTGGCCTGAAAGGTATGACCTGTCACATACAAGACAGGAGCAAACTACACCCAGAATGACCCCTTTCAAATCCTCTCTGCTAATTCAACAGGGGGGAGAGACAGAGAAAGGGGGAAGGAAGAGCAGGAGAGAAAGAGAGAGAGAAAGATGCCAAGACTGTCGCAGAGCGTGGGAGGAAAAACACAAAGAGGGAAGAGCAGCATGGCAAAGGAACAAGCAAAAGAAAAACGCACTCCGTGATTATTCTTTGCTTTGTGTGTGTGTGTGTGTGTGTGTGTGTGTGTGTGTGTGTGTGTATGTATGTGTCATGCTTTATCCCTGTCACTTGTATGTGTGGTAGGTATGAATGTTTATTGTATCCCAAAACAGCTTTTTTTTTCTATGTATGCTTTCAACCCATGGCCCTCCCACATCAAGACGGTGGTTCTCAGAAATGGTCTTAGAATGATACCTCCTTCCTCACCTTTCCCAAATGTCACAGTGCAACCCCTGTTCCATCTATTTCTAAAGGCAGCAAAGTACAGCTTGTTCCAGGAGAGGCACAATCAGGTGTTGTGCCCGCACAATGATTGGGTCAAGGAAATATGTACTGTGAAGATTTGATAAATAACATCATTCATCCCAAAATCCCAGTTTGAGATGGGTTTCAAAAGATACAACATGTAGGCCAGAATGAAATAGTCAAGTGCAGTCGATATTGGCCATGAAATAAATACATTTGCATAATTTCCCAGTCATGATTGCCTGGAATTTGTGATATTTGTATCCCATTTTTAGAAAAAAATCATGACAGGAGGCATTTGCATCAATGGAAGCTTTTTTTGGTCTTATTCAATAGTGACCTCTTTTCGGATTTACCTTGGATCCTTGGAGCGTACCTGATACATTTTCTCATTTTACTCCCACTTTCCACTTCTGCAACCTTGACTTGACTCCCCTCTAGCAACAGTTTGGTCGCACAATTGCAGTGATGTTTTCATCTTACTGGAGCTGGGTTTTCCACATGCATTGCCTTGACATTGTGCTATTTGTTTGTCAAACATAACAGCAGAACTTGCAATGTGGAATTAACAGGATCATTTTTTGTTTGTTTTGCTCAGCAAAGGCACTGGCTTTGTGTGAAGTAAGTCCCATCTGCCCCTGTATTGTCTTCTGCAGAGGATACTCTGTTGGTGTACATGATAACCCAGAAATCTCAAGATTAGGAGAATTGAATTAAACTGAAATGCAATTAATGTTTCTCCCTGGTGTCGCAGTTAAGAGCAGCTTACAAATGATAAAAGGCAGGTACCTAAACAGCAGAAAGTTCCTCACAGAAAACTGTGCCTCTTATTCCAATATGTCTGTGTGTTGGCCAAGAGAAACGTTGATGTAAATATCACATGATTCAAAGTCTTATTGTTTACTCCCCTTAATGGGCTGATCCCAGGAGCTTTTCATAACTTCAGGACTAAAGTAATGATGCATTTCAAAGCTAAAGACTGCTCTTAAAATAGCAAAGTAAAAAATACATTTTCTTAAAAGGTATTCCATCAACACTGGGATTCCTACTATTTAAAGGGGACACAGATGAAAAAATGATCAATAATGTACTCTCAGTCCTCATCAGTAAAAAAAATTGTTCACAAAAATAGTGTATTCTCAGTGTAATTTAATATACTATGTATGTCTAGTTAGAGCTTGGCATGGATTGTTTTCCTGAAAATTCAACAAGCATTTGAAAATGAAGTCAATGGAGAAGGCCAAGTTAGTGCATAAATTCCACATTCAACAAATCCTTCCCTTTTCCCTTCCAGAACACTTTTATCCTCATTCCAAGAAAATATCCTCCTATGTTATACAAGAACGTGTGAATAACTGTCACAAAAAGGCAGAATTATAAACCAAAGTTTTTTGGAAGGTTTTTTTTTTTGAAATGCTGAAAATCATGACACCCAGTGGTGGACCTGGCACACTGTTAGAACCAACTTTCCACTGAATTGGAATACCGCCCATTGCCTCTTTGTTTAGTTTTCAAAATATCGATCCATCCATTTTCAGTAACCACATTATGCTGTAGAGGGCCGCGGTGAGCCACAGCCAAACCTGGCATGCACTGTGCACAAAATGGGATCGCACCATGGATGGGGAAACTACCTCACCGCAGTGCACCGCAGTGCACTGCCACAGCCCCCCCCCCCACTCCAACTACCCCCACCCCACCCACAACCCCCACACACACACAGAGGAAAATTTAAAGTCATCAGTTCACCTACACAGTAGATCTCAGAACTGTTGGAGGACCCTCAAAGAGAAGATCCAGGTGCTATGGGGCACCATCGTACCACCCTTAAAATGTGAATAGTCTCCAAAACAAACCTTTTAATCAAATATCACATATTTATTATTACATATGCAATAATAAATACATTACCATACACCAGAGTACAAATGAAACACACAATTGGGACACAAAACATGATGAAGTGACAGGTTAATCTTAAGAACCACCCTGAGATATCCTTGTTCTGCTACACAAGGTGTGTTTTTATAGCAGCTTATAGAAGTGCTTCCTTAAAGGTTAGGGCCATTCTTAAGAATATTCTGGCGTTTTTTTTCTCTCTGACTCTTGTTAATTTTAATTTATACCAGCTCCAGCATCTACTATGAGTGCAGACACCAACCTACAGTTCTCAAGGATCCAATTACTTTCTGACTTGTTTTACAGCTCCTTAGACTTAAGTATCATGTAGCGAATTGTCAAACTCAAAGACAGAAATAACAAAAATAAATGGTCCCTCTGCATACAAAAGCTCGATAAAAATCTTTTTCACTTCCACTCTAGTGTAGCATTCACCAAAAAGCATTCTAAAAGGTCTCTGCTAACCGTTCCAAGTATAGTGGTGGATCTGCACAAAGTTCACAACTTTAGAGAGAGGATATGTATGTGTGTGTGAGAGAGACAGTGTGTTTGAAAGCAAAGAATCCCTGGGGTTGTTCATACAACTAATATCCACATAAGAGTTTAGCTTCAAATTGTCATACTCTGCTCACCTGTTCTGTCTCAAGATTTGACACAATAGTAACAGAAAGCAGAAGAAGGTGAAATGCGAAAGAAACACTACAGAAGTTGTGGCTTTTTATGTGTGTCTGCAGTGGTGCAGTCAAGTTCAAAATAAACTTGCACCAGAAATATGAACCAAAAAATTTTTCTGCTGAAAACATCTTACTGAGCACTTGCTTACAAAGTCATTCATTATTCATTTTCAAAGTATTTATTTTCAATCCTTGATTTTTCTTTTTCACTTTTTTCATCAAATAAACTGCTTTCTCTCATGACATGGTGATGAATACATTTGTAATTAGATCATTAATACTGTATTGTTTCCAAATAAAGAAGTATGCCTTCTTTATAATTTTGAATTAACATTTTAAATGAACATTAATTCCTTTAAATTAAAATCAATATTAATATAAATGGCAAAACATAGACTAGTGTATTATTTATCTATTTCACTAACAGTAAAATAAATGACTTGAGTGCATATCTAGCTTTCTTTTGAATGTGCTCTACCAAATGGAGAAATGTAAAACTTTAAGATTTTTCTCCCCACAAGAAAAGTTTGAGAAATAGGAGCAAATATCCAGGAGAAGGAGATCAGGTTTCACTTCTCAATATAGGTGCCCAGCTGATGCCAGCTAATGTCAACACACCAGGAGTAAACTGTTAACTACACTATTCTGCTTTTCTGTCCATTCAAATTATTCCATGAGAGCAGACTTAAATGAATACATGTACTGTAGCTATTCTCTGATGGGATGAGTAGAGTGCATGAATGAAAATATGGTAGGGTCTGATGTTGATGTGACTTCAGACTTCTTGGTTCTAAGAACTCCAACATGGCCTATGCCTGTCTCTTTGAATTTGATCACAACAGCCTCTTAGTGAAATCTGAAATAGTGAAATGTGGCTCTTACATATCACTGTTATTCACTACGAGTTCAGTAGTATTTTACATGGTAATGTTGCTCTTGTTGCAGTTTTGAACAGAGATTTGGCTGGGATATTTTCAAAACTTCCCTCTGTGGGACTACCAGGAACTGCTAAACCGCTTTACAGGTACTGTATATTAATAGCACTTAGCTGTTTCCAGCATCTCTCCCGGTTCACATTACCACCTGTTTCTTTCAGTTTTTGTTTTTTATTTGTTGATGACATCCCCAAGAGGTTAAAAACCTCAATCTGAAGGCCAGGTGTGATCCTTTCATTGGGGTTCAAAGTCAAGTTGAAATAAGTCAGAAGTGATACACTTCAATTGTCAATAAAACACCCTCGAATTTCATTTGTATGAAAATGTTGGTCTGGCACTATTTCCATGTGCTAATACTGTAACTCTTACTTTTTATTTTATGCTATTATTTTAGCACTGTTTTCCACTTGAGACTCATTTACTGTTGTACTGCCTGTTCTTTATCTATGTTCTTGTTACACTTGTTGCTTTGATATGCATTTTACTAAAATAAATAGACAAAAAATTACAAAGATTGCACTGCTGAATTTTTGTCGTTACCCAGGGCAACTATTCATGTCAATCCCTGAATAAGACCAAAATCTAACAATCTTACAATAATCACAATAACCCTTTGATAAACTCTGCTTGCAAAAGCATGTACTTGGGGAAATGTCTAAATATTAGACTTCTTGGAAAAGCCAACCACAATCTAATCCTTTGTGTAATTCTTTTAATACAAGGGGACTGATTTCAGAGACTGTGTGATTTGATAAAAACTTAAAATGCCATAGTTGGATAATATGTTCCTAATTCAACAGGGTATTTTTTTCACATATCATCCTAGAATGCATGTTTTTAAGCAGGTGTCTATGGTGGTCTCATATATAATGCACACACATACATACATGTATACACTGTCCTACCAAAAGTTATGAACAAAACAGGTCTTTATTCCAAGAAATTAATAGTGTGTTGACTCAACTTTGTCCTTAATGACTGTTTAAATGTATTGTGGTAGACAGTGCTCCACTCCTCCTTTAATGCATTAGTAAGCTCAGCTACTGAAGAGGTCTTGGCCTTGTCCTGATTCTGCATTCCAATTCATCCCAAGAACATTCTGTCAAGTTGAGTTCAGGGCTCTTTGCTGGCCACTCGCAATGTTCCGATGTTATTGGCTTAAAACCATGTGTAGTCACAGCTATACGCATTCTGATTTGACTGATTTTACTGATTTTATTGATCACATGGGGTGTCCTATGACTTTTGCTAATATAGTGTACCTACATACATAAAGTCCATATGCATACAGTACATACATAGGGTGATAATTAAGTGGCTGTGTGAAAAATGTATTTATTTCAACATAAGAGTATAATATTCATTTCACATGTCCAAGAAATGAACCGAACAGTCTATTTTTTCTCCTTTTGGGTTATACCTGAAACTGATATAAGCAAAATGTTATCACATATATGTGATTTTGAAAAAAAAAATGTTTTCAGGCAGATGCATCGGAACTGTATAAACACAGTACTATGTTCTCTACATAGCTCTGTCAGTAAATATGCAAATGATGCGGGGGTTCAACAGGCATTCTTCCAGGGAGGAGTCACCACACACCCGGTCCTAGGTCAGGTGGCCACGACGGAGAAGTAGAGCAACTTGTGTTCGGCTCCCTCTGCTTAATTTACAGGCATGACTCTGCGCTGCGCCAAGCCCGGTGGATTTATTGATGGAGGAAGCAAATCTGTCAGCCAGCTGCGGCAGCATCAGCACTCCGCCCTTTCTACCCTGGCTCTGTTTGCTTTCGAAGGGCTGCTAATGCATCGCAATGAGGCACACACCAGAGATGGACAGGTATGACCACACCCCACCTGGACTCGGCGCCCGGGGACAGACTCGCTGCACCGATCGCAACCATTGCTTTCATGTACAGTACAGTAATTAGTCTTTCTCAGGGTCCTTGGGACACATAAATGAGTTACTAAATTATAAATATCTGTATTAAAAAAGGTGCCGATCTATAGGCATCTCCTTTTATTTATTATTTACGCCTACCTTTTCTTCCTCCCTTGTGCTTCTCTTTGGCTCTCCATCTCCATCTCTCCTCGCTCTACCTGTGGCAGGGGAGAGAATTCTGCGCCCGAAATCAAAGTGCGCTCAGCCAGAAAAGGCCCCATCAATCTGAGCCCGTCACATTGATTTACATTTCCCTGACAGAGAGCAATTTATGACTCGTGGAAATCCAGGTTTCTCTCTCTCTGTCTCTCTCTCTCTCTGTTCTAAGGCTTGGAATCTATCAGGAGTGATCTTATCAGAATCACGGTCAGAGGAAACCACTTGAAGGGTCTCCATTGATCATCTTCACTCAGCTCTCCCATATATTTTTAGTTGCAATTAAACCAAAGGCGGAGAACATTAAGACACACTGTTTCTTTCTTCCTTGATGCACAACCACCACTCTCACTCTCTCACCCATTCCCCCTCCCCTCATCTCCTCATATGTACTTGGCCTGTAGTCCTTTGATCTCTTTGTGTCGGCTTGTTTCTGAGGAAGAAACAGTTGTGCCCTCTGTTCTCGGCCCTCTATGTAGCAACAGGATCAACAAGGAATACAAAGGAAGAAAACAGTCCCTGTAGACATCCAGGCAAAGCCCAGCACAGACGTGCAGGTCAACCTCTCTGTCATCCCGGACATTAGACTGGATGGCTCTAAATCTGACACAGGCAAGCGAGTACATTGCCGTCAGATACAACACACCACTAACAACGCGAAACTGGGACATGCAGACAAGATATTGAGGCCAATAACTCCTCTCTGTATGGTTGAAGTCATGGAACAAGGTACTTCCTGAACTTGCTTTTTTCCTGTGATCCATGTGCACCCTCCAAATAATGACATGAGTTATATTTGCTATCTCTGTAAGATATTGTTTTATTTTTAAAGCCTGCAGCACAAAGACTTCTCACCTGCAGCTGCAATGATAAGCTTTCAAGATTTCTGCCAAGACACTGTGATTTGCACATGTACCACCTCTGCCTGAGACATGTTTTTTTTTTTTTTTTTGCTCTGCATTCGAAAACAGCCAGAGTCTGCATGAGCCGGGTTGCATCATCCTCAGGATCATCCCGTGCTGCTCATGACAGATCACATCAAACCCTTATAAGAGTCAATAACACGTCCATCCATCAGCCCGCTGCACCAACCCGAACCAAAAATGAGTGAACCGAGTGCAGGAAAGGTTCAGCTCTGAGCCACATATTTTAACATCCCCTGTCATATCATCAGCAATCTGTTTAGTCAGCACTAAAGAGGAAATACATCAAACGAGAAGCAGAGGATGCTGAAGTGCACCCAGACTCATGATCCATCATGTGCATTTCGGCACAGATCCATGGACAGCCGTGACAACCAAATTGTGGCTCTGCTTGTAACGATGGGTTTAGGCCCCTTTCAAACGGTAAAGACCCTAAAATTCACCACTGATCATGTTACCATGTGATGATTCTGAGGTATAAAGGAAGAGTCTAAATTTTAATGCTGTGCAGCAGAACCCCTACCCTAGTCATGTGGTGGGAAATGAAGGAGTTGGCTGGTTGCAGTATAACCAGTATGGAAGAAGGTACAATTGCTGTAATTTAGGGGCACCCGTGAGTCCTGCTTTAAAAAAAGATCTTCTCATGATCTCTTGGCTGTATGACAAGAGAAACACAGACAGTGCAATTCAAAATGTTCTGAATACCGCCAGGTCTTTACAGGGGATTTCAGGCTGAATTTGAATTGTTTAATAGCCGCTATGAAGAACCCATAATCGTACATGGTGAGATTGGCCCTGATGAAAGACTGCTCATGTTCCACAAGGAAAACATGCTGTTGCCATGGTATCTGCAGCTGCAACTGTGTACAAAAGCATGCAGACCCTACGTACAGTTGATACAGCCAATCCCTCACACAGAGCATCTGTCAGGCTGTGTCATTGTGGTAAATTACATTTCCATTATATTAATACCAGATTTATGTGGAACTTATGCACATGTGGAAGCGCCAAAATTAAGAGTTGCGCTTTCTGTGCAAACCTAAGTTCCCATCCCCACTGCTGCTCATTCTCACCTAAAATATACTGTCAGAACTCAGACAGGGACTCAGGCGCAGACAGGGAAGACTGGTACACGAAGGGTTTATTAAATCCAAAGTGTAATCCAAAAACGTGGTCAAACAGGCAAAGTCCAAAACCAGAAAAAAAACACAGCAATCAATACCAAAAAGCAGATCCAAGAATACGAAGTCAAGGGAAACAGGCAAGTCAACAGAGGTGGCAGGCAGAAACAGAACAAACAGCAAGTAGTGTAACAGAAGACTGACACGAACTGGCAACGAAACAAAAGACAAGCAGGGAAGATATGGGGCTGGGCTGATGAGGAGATGGGATGCAGGTGTGCGGGCAGGCAGGTGGAGACCATCAGGTAATCATGTGGGCAGAGACAGGGCGGAGGGCAGGGCAGGGCTGGAACACAGGGAAACAGTAAACAAGAGCACATGGATGGGGAAAACAAAAACAAACCAGCTTAAGACGCCACAGTACTGACAGATACATTGATTATAATGGTGAAGGCCCAAAAGGAACAGCTGCCGAGATTTGTTTTTCATTAATTAGGAAATGCAAATATGGTTTGGAATCTTGTGTAAATGACAGTCTATGTCACCTTTGTTTAATTACGTATTGTTTACATACAATGAAAAATATGGTTTTAAACCCTAGCATTTTCTTTCAAATACTCCCAGTTATGACGAGCTTTGCTCCTAGTATTTGGAGGATAATGAATTACAATAAAATATGCCATCATGAACATCATGAGCAGACACTGCTGATAATATAAATGACAAGAAATACCTTTCAAGGAACAAAAAGTGCCTGTTCTCTGAATGATGAGGAGGGGCTGACACCATCAAAAGACTTTCTCGCCTGCGTTCTGGTCCAGGCAAGGCATTTAAGACATTTCCCCTCTTTGTAGATCTTAATGATGAGGTCACAAGGCACATCAAAATCAAAATCACTGCGGCGAGAAAACCAAAAAAAGGCCTGTCTGTGCTGGAACATTTGAAGAGACAAAAACTGCCCAAGAGCCTTATTTTTGTTTTGTTTTGTCTCTGTGGTAAGTGAGAAATCATCATGGAACTTTGCCATGGGGCTTAAGTAGTCCTTGTATTAAAATAACACTGTAACATTTCCCATGGCGCCCACTCTAAATGTGGACACAAACAAAGACGTTTCATGAAGAAATCGAGCTGTCAGTGGGGCAAATGAAATGCATCAACACCCACATAACCGCATTTAAACATTAGGCGGGGTGAAAGAGCATGTATTAAAAACCAAGGCTCTAAATAGCCTTCCTGTGAGAAAGATGCCACATTCTTAGAGCGAACGGACAATGTAAGAACAGAATGTTTAGTCGCCCACAGAGAGAGGAATTCTGTGAAAACACAATCATATCCAGTGTTCCGTGAAACACACAGATCTGGGTCAATAGAGAAGAATACAGAGGAAGAAATAAGATCAGTTTATTGGCAAACAACCAGGGAAGGCCTACAAGCTTGGCCCACCCTTAACCAGACTATCAAAAATTAAAGCATCCCTAAACCGTCTGGTTTCCTCAGTATGCCCTTGTCCAGTGTGCTCCAAGAGCATGGATTCAGGGAGAGGTATCAGCTGTCTGAGGTCACAGACTCGAAACCACCATCTCAGCTGAGCCAAGATGCCCAGAGGCCTTCTGCTCCAGCTTCTCGCCATATGTCTCCCAAGCTTTCCCCTGGGCATGTCTCACATTGTGCCTACGTTTCATGCATAAGGGGAGAGGCAGGGTAGCTGGGGTTATGACATTTTTGTTTTCTGCTGATGGCCCGCATCATGCTGTTGTGTGACTTTTTGCTCTTGCAGGAGATGCAGGCTGACATGGTTTCACAATGTATTTTCACTGGCCGGATTCCCGTATGCTGACATCATGAGAGAGGCCTTGCAAACCCCTTCCAGCCTCAGACTGGCAACGGCAACATGTGTTCCGTTCTGTCAGTCAAAGGAAGGGAAGGAGCCTGAGTTAACAGTGAGAAATCACTATTCATACTTAAGTCTGAAATTAAGAACAGTTCAACTAAAAAGGCTTATTTGTCTGTAGAGGAATACTGTAGATGTTTGCAGATATTTTCACACAGAGGATGCTAGAACGTTGTAGACTTAAGTATACTTACTGTTATAAGACAAAAGTTGCTGAACAAAAGGAATATATTGAGTTCCCAAGTCATTAACCAAATAACTAGCTGTCCTGAAAATTGGCTCTGAAAGTGACAAGGGAACAAGGCACATTATAATTTGGTATCAAAATGTTGGACAGTGTGTACTTGGGAAAAAGAAATCAATGTAAAATCTCTATCTCTACCATGGCATAAATCTATATTCATACCACATGTCACACATTGCAGACACAGGAAATTGGAGACTCCGAGCCTTGTTCTTCTCATTTGAACTGTGTGACGGAAAGAGCTAAAACCATAATAAGTGTTACTCTTTTGTGTGGTCACAATCACAATTGCCCAGTTGAGCAACAGTAACAACAATATGTAAATGGCTTTCATCCTTTCTACACCACCACACCGTTGCTGTGGCAATCCATGCGGAATGAGAAGACACCATTACTTCAACAGTTTTATTAGACAGGCAAAGAGCCCATACTAAAGTGATGCAGGGCAGGCATGCATAATCAATGACCAATCCTTCTGGTTTCCTATTTTATTCTCATGAAAAAATATCTCCCCGGCTGAGTGGATCTAACAGTAAGTTTAAATCAATGCAGCAGTCCCCGCCACTTTAAAATGTATGTCCACCCACCACGCCTGCTTTCTCACCACTTGTTTCAATAGTCATCTACTTAGTAGTCAGGCAAGGGTCAGGCCACAAAACAGACTGCAAGAATAACACAGGGAGGTGACAACTCTTTGAATGCACAGAGCCCTTACGTGACAACTTGTCCATAATCAGTGTATCCTCCTGACTCTTTACTCATTGGCCATAAAGTACATTCCCTCCTGCATAACATCCTTTTAGCTCCATTGATTCTGCTTTTATGGTTTTCCCCAGTGCCTTTAAAACCACGCTGTTCGCCTTAGATTTACATTTTATGTAAACTTTTACTCTTCCCAAAAATAAACCAGTGCCCAGCAGCAGTCGTTTACAATATGCTTTTATTGTTCAGCTCGCCTTCCTGTGATTCGCAAACTGTTATTGCGAGCCAAATGAAACCAGAAATCCAATATCCCCAAAAGACTTCGGCGGGATTTATTTGCTGATTAGAACATCTCTTGTTCTCTCCCTGTCCTGTTTCATTAATGTAGGAGGAATTCATTTAAGTTCATTATGGGCGATGGGATCGGCGAAATTAATTAATCCGCCATTCAGAGACACAGAAAGCACGAGGAACATGCGGGCGATATTCCATTAATGTTCTTTTAAACAGGTTTATTAATTTGAGGCTGCAAGCACCAGACATGCATGAGAACTCCTTAGAGCAAAAAGATGTTGAAGCTGTTTTTAATGGCGCCAACAGACAGTTGGGTGGGTGAGACACCATGAGAGAGGCAGCTGCCCGATAATATAAGATAGCAGGCTCATCCATCTTTTGAAAACTTCGGATACAGCCACGCTTTGTGTATACGCAGAGCTCAGCTCAGCCACTGCTTTTGCAGAAAAGTGCTGATTTATTAAAACCTTCACCTTGCAGCAGTCACAAATTCTCGCCCCAACATTATAAGGGGGATGGTCGACTGACGAGCGAGGTAACACCTTCACGGGGCGATAGATTACTCTGGGGGGCAGAACAAATGCACTGACGTGCATCTTGTCAGAAGAAGTCAGTAGCTCTCTGAGTGCCCACGTCTGTTATGATAGACCACCACATCATCCACTTCACTAGTATTAAGATTAAATTGAGCATGTGTCTTTAAATTGCTATTGCATAATTTCTTTCACTGTTTATTTGTTTATTTTGCCTCAGCATCTAACTTTGCACATTGTAAGATGACTGTGCATGGTATTCTGGCAATGAGGCAGTAATTTCAAAAACTCAGTCAAATCAATATGTAAACATTCATCTTGGCTACCAGTGTCTTTACAGGTCATATACCCTGAAATAACTCATCAATGAGTGGTCAGTTTAGGCACAGTTTAGACGCTTTCCTAGTTTATAATCCAGTGAGCAGTTAAATTTAACAAACAAATTTCATGTAAAATATTTGAGAAGTCACATGTTCAGAGAGTCACATGTTGGCACTCTTATTCCTTTCTGTCAGTCTATTGATTTTCAGTGCATGGAAGCACAGTGGCAGAGCAAGGATTACACAGGCCTTCCTACACTCCAGCTATTACATTTTAACTTGCTGTTTTTTTTCCCCTCTCATGCTCCTCTGTCAAGTGTTACTTTGCCTTAGGACAACAGAGGGGAAGACTAGTGATGTCATTGAGGACAGCAGCGATTAGCTGTCCGGGGCCCGCCGCTGGTAAGGCCGTAACAAGCCTTAGATGGATAGAAGACAAGGTGTAAGGTTACAGGACGGGAACATAGCATTTCATTGCAGTCTGCTGTCAGACACACATACCATGGAACAGCGGCTTATCGGTTTTCAGGGGGGAAGCCTTATTTTCCACATGAGAAATAAAACCACATCGAGACATGCAGAACAGGGAAGTTATCCAGGAGGTGCTTGAGGAACAGTTCTTGACAGATCGGCCCTGTCATGTGTATTTCTTTGATTTGCCCCCTTATCCCGTGTGTACTGTTTACGCGTGCTGAACATGGTATATCACACCTCCGTGCAGGCAACATTTTGTTGTTTTTCACCAAGTAAAAGATATATTGATGCTCTTAAGCATAGAGTGTGGTCTGTAAACTCTGTCCCCATACTTGTGCTCAGATTTCATGTAAAATACAAGTGACCTCCACTTGCACAGCGCAATGTCTTCCTGCAAACCCTCTACTAAACTGGAGTGTCAGGAATTGGAAAATAAATCTCATTTTCACATAGATGCAATGTTATAGGTGGGGGTTACATTCATGAGTATGGGGTGAATATCAAAATTTTCACAAAAAGTCTATATAGATAAGGGACTAAATCGCATGTTAGACATACATTAATAATGTATAAATATTTGTACATTTAAATAGCATACTTACACTTTAAATATAGTTGGTTTGAGAATGATGCAAGGACATGACACGTAGAACAGCGAGACACAGGGTTTTTGGACAGGTGTTAATTTAGCTACAGGGCAAGAGAGGAAGTCCGCCCGCTCAAATATACAGCTCCGATTTCACTGAACAATAAAAATAGTGCAGTTTAATAATAAAAGCAACACAATTCATTTGAACAAAGACCTCCCAACAGGGCAGCAATTTTTCTCATTCTCTGTCTCACTCCCCAGGCTAAAAATTTTGGTAGATGAAGTGAATGCAGATTATTATAACATGGATTCTGCCAAAACAGGGACTTCTTGCATTTGAAAAAGTGTGTGATGTGAAAATTTTAAATTTTCTGAATTTATTTAAATTTTCTGGAGGTTTGCTTATGTTCTGTTTTTCTTATGTGGAATAATAAACAAATGTATTGAATGCCAAATTCCGATTTCAGATCCCTTGTGATCATTCCACACAAAAACACAGACAATCCCTATGCAAATAACAAAAACTAGACGAATGGGACCCCGATCATAAAAAAAATTGTACTTTTGACTTCCTTTCTGCGTTAGCTGTTTTATGGCATCCCTCCTCCACCCCATCTACCCCTTTGTTTTCCCTATTTCTGATGTCCACACACAGAGGGTCAACAACCTCAGCCCACACCCAGGTGCAATCCCTTCACTGGATTGCAAGCCAAATAATGTTCCACTATAACCACAGCTACCACAACCTTCACGCTTTGATTGTATGGAAATTTGCATCTTCTGAATAAACAATTTTCTGTTGTTTTGTTTTTTCTTTTTTTTTGGGGGGGGGTCTTTTTATCAGAAGCCCTGAATGCAGGGAACAAAGAGAAAGTATTGATGCACTTATCACTATGTAGCGAGCTGAAAATCAAAAATCTTTCTCAGCCAGAGTCTAATAGGCCTAGTCAGGCCTACCACAGCTGTTCCGAACTGATTATTTTCCCTCTGGTTGAGATTGGTTTCCCGCTGAGCTCAAGGCAGGTAGTTACTGACAATTTTGTTTTATGGAGAAAAAAAGATAACCATCCTCTCTCTCCAGGATAACTCACTGTCTGTTACCACAGTTATTTCCCTATCACTTGTGCTGCGCCTCATCATAGCTCCGTGACCAGTTAAGGAGGCAAATGCACTGTCACCGTTAAGTGATATAAAATATGATCATGATATTATTTATTGATAGGCAGGCTGGGCAGACTTGCAGTCTGCAGGAATGTGGCTGTTAGATTTTGTACAGTCACCACATTTTATAATTGATTTAAGACACTGATCTTCCCTCATACTTTGCACGGAGCATAATGAATCCACTTGTCACATCTACGTTCTCTATAGACATCATCTTCCTGTCTTATTTTGTTGAACCGTGGAGCAAAAGTATCATCCCCAAATGTCTCCTTTGAAAGGAGGAAGTTCAATCCTTTTCACTTAACTTTGTGTTTACCTGGATTCGCCTTTTCATCTTTATTTTATATAAAAGGCTTTGTCCTTTCTGTTCTGTAACAGGCAGTTTCAGTGTTTTCATTTGCTTTTCATTTTCCCTCAGTAATAGATCACTGTTGCTATGTAATTATTATTTGATTTGATTCTGTTCATTTCATTTTATAAATTCCTTTTGCATCCGTGTGGAACTATTCAATTTTTCAGTGGAAAATAACCCTCAATACATGACTGTTATTGAAACTGTATTGGAGAGAGGTCAATCAATAATACCGTCATGATTTCAGGTACTTTTATGCATGATTGTTCCTTCTTTTAATCGATACAAATGATTGAATGAAGGTATTACAATTTTAAGCTGCAACATTTATTTGAAGTTAAAAATTTGCTGACAGTTACTGGCAACAAATGTCCAGCATTTTCCTGATGTGCCTCCCTGAAAGCTTTGTGACACAGAGCAGACCTTTCTCTTTTTTTTATTTGGAAAAGCCACATGAGTGTGCAAAGAAACAGTTGGAGAAGACTTTCAGATTCAAAGAGCTTGCTCAGCCAGAGACCCAACCGTGAACAAAAAGCTCTCGCTAACCACCATTTGATTGAATGTTTTGCCAAGAATACACACATGGAGGAAGACATGTAAGAATTGCCCATGTGACAGGCACAAACGGGCAGGTTAATAGCTGTTTGTTTGTGTGTGAAGGAAAGGGGGGGGGGAGAAGGGGGGGTGACAGATGCCAGCAGTGAGATCTGGCTAATGCTAGGTGCTGTCGGGAGATGGCTGAGATGAGATGTCAGCCTCTAGAGGGGGGGCGAAAGAGAGGAAGTGGTTCTTCTACTTGACTGCCTTGTCACAGTGATATAAAAAGCTTTCCAGAGAGCCCGCCCCCCACCTTTCTCCCAGGAAGTGTGTCCCATCTATGGGGGCCAGGAGCAGTCTGTGTTCCATCAGCTCAGAGGGTCCTGGCTGCCCTGTCAGCTCTGGTAAGCGCGGAGAGAGATTCCAGGTGTCTGTCAGCCCAGAGCAATGACTCTCCAGACTGTCTGTTCATCCTCCTTAGACAGCCCCTGCCCCGACCCACTTTAATTACCGCTCTTATCCATTATATTTCCGGATAGCGCCTAACATAACCTGGCAGGTTTTTCAATTGAGTAGTGCGCTGCACAGCTGAAAGACACCAAACCCAAACTCGGCCCAGCACCACAGCATGTGGCCGCCCTAAAGGGAGTCAGGAATAGAATGCTGTCCCGTGACAATCAGGCCACTGTAACTCCCAAGGGCTCATTGTAAGATCTACACAATGCTTTTTTTTAAAGGCATTTGCTTTGCAATGTGAGCATGCTCATATCCCCAGACTGTCCCTATCACTTTTACACAGGTGTTCCCCCACTTTTACCATGCAGTGTTTTCCTGGGCTTCCTGTCATAAAACAGATGGTGTGAATTGAATCCTATTTTCCCATAGTTGCAAAATTAGAAGCGGGGTTTGTATTCCTGAACACAGGCTACAAATCTAATTTTTCATGAAAAAGGCTAGGAAAATATTGGATTAAATCAACAATTCATAAGATATAAATAGTGTACAAATATTTGTATTTTAAACTGAAGTATATTTGCACGTATATCAAGTACAGTATAAATACTCAATATTTTGACACAAACTGCATGACAATTTGAAAATGACAGGACACAGAATGATAACCAGACACAAACACAGTCTTCAATCTAGCATGTACTTACAGTGCAACTGAGCAAGCATGCACACATATAAAAGAAAAAATCTCCAGCTTCCCTCCACAGGCTCACTGAATGAAAATAACAGATTAAGAGAGACAATGCAAGCTGAATTCCTTTCATCTGTCATTTTACCAGGTTTATTTGGTATATAAGATTAAATTAAAAGAGGGAATTAGAGAATTATCTTATAAGCCAGAAATGTCAAGATGAAGTTCAGTCTAATCTGAATGACTGCAAAACTTATTCAGCCTTCCATTAAAAGATGTGTCATGCGTGTATGTGTTATGTATGGCTTTTGCATTGTACATGTTGACATATATTTTACTGAGAGGAGATCAATACCAATGAAAATGCAGAAGCAGGGACAAAGTTAGTGTATTATTTTACGAAGAGTACCACAATTAAATACCTGCGAGTGAACATCTAACAGATGTTCATGAATATGTGTGTGCGTGTATGTGTGTGTGTGTGTGTGTGTGTGTGTGTGTGTGTGTGTGTGTGTGTGTAGATGTAATAGATGAGCAGACCACTCCAGCAAATAAACAATTGAAAACAACTTTTCCAGGGAAGATTTTTTTTCTTTATCATTATTGTAACTACTTGAGAGTCAAAAAGAGACCATCCTGCATGAGTTCAAAGCTGCAAAGCCAGCTCAAGGTATTGCATGACTAATTTTATGTGCTAAGATTCAATTTCTGCAAGATACTGTTTTATCAATAATCTGCAGTGGAGACATCTTCAGATTGATTTTGGCAATTTACAGGCTGAAAACTTTCAAAGCCCGAAACAAAAAGGCGGCCGTTTCACAGCCGTCTGTGTAATACCAGTCAAAAACAATATGCAGTTGCAAACACGCCTCACCCAGCACGGTATACGAGGACATGCGGCCTTGAAAGCGTTGACTCAGCTCTTTAGAACAATGTTTTCTGGGGAGGCAGCCAAGTTATGAATGTAAGTCACTTCCACTTCGTCAAGCTGCACCACTGAGGTATTGACAAGGTGAAAGGCTTGGACCCACTTTTGACGAAATGAAAGAAAATTGTTGATTGTCCTTTCAGAAAATATGACTTTCATGCATTCAGCCCAGCAGCCTGGTTATTAATCTTTTATCCAAGGAAGGCTCACACAGCTTGTATCACAGAAAGTTGTCTGGTCACCTCCATTACTTTTTCTGTTTGTTTCTTTTAACATTTTGAAGTATCTTTTCCTTTCGTATGGGTTCAGGAAAATGCTGAAAGGGACATTGTGCCAATTCAGAAAAGAAGGGGAAAACACTGACACATAAAAACTTAGGAGCGTCTGTGAATAATGTTTCAAAGGAGCAAATGAAGTGGTGGACAAAAAGAATGCAGCCAAACCAAGAAGTTTAGGATAGCTTTTATCTCATAAATCCGGTGCAAGTAGGAATAGCTGGGGTCATGAGGGGACATATTTCCAATACAGTGACAGTGTCAATCTAAGAAATGCTTCATGGACAATGACTACAGCAATGAAAACACACTGGGTGAAAATGTGATTTTAATAATTCGATCAGTTGTATTGCTGGGCAAAGAAGACACATTGTGTGTCACATTAAATGAGCATAGCTCCAAAATGTTCCAACTTTTTTACTACTGCTTTCAAGGTGCAATTCCAGGGGTCCAAATGCCGCATCGTGAAAAATCTACAGTTAACCCCCGGTTTTATGATTGACACAGAATGGATGGCAACATTTAATCAGAGCGCAAAGTGTGATGGAGGAACATTGTCAGCTGTGCAGGAGTCGGAGAGAGGACCGTAAATCTCTGCAGTGCACCGCAGCTCTGTCTGGTGGGCCAGCTGGAGGGAAGTGGAGTCAATGGGCAATCAATGCAGCATGGATGCAGAATGAATCCGGTGTCAAAGTGGAATCAATTCAGAGTGGATGTGAATGGAGTGCTGGATGTGACAGAGAAGGAAATGTGCAGGAATCTTCTGCACTCAGCTTGTGTCACCTCCTCAGATTTAGGATATTGTGTTGTGTCTGCAATTCAGCATCTTCATGGATAGTTCTTGTTATAGACTCCCTCCTGATATAAGTGGTGCAAACATTCAAATCCCATTAATTTACAGAATATTTGATGTTTTTTGCACAGGTGCCAAACCAAGAACAAGCCATGAGCTTGCCATAAATTGAGATGTGTTTTTTTTTTCATGAAATGTAGTTTAGAACAGATTCTTGATTCTTCTTATGACATAGCTTCAACTGCAAAACAAGTACTCATGGGGAATTCTAACAGAGCTAAAAAGTTAATTACTCATAAGACAATCTCAGCAACACTATGACAGTAGTACCTCACTTATGTGTTTCAAAGACTGCATTAATGAAGGGCATGGTGGCACTTTTTATGGTCTTTTTATCTTGTTTATGGCAGGTGAGATGGCTGGCTGCGTTTATGAGTTCAGAGTCATAAATGGACAGTTCTGAAGTCCTGGAGAGTGGATGGTTGGCCCACATTCTGAGGAGATTAACTGAGATTAAAAATGCTTAGTCTCTGGCAGTTCTTTGTTGGGCTCCTAGCCACAAAGGATGGGGGCACAAAAGGTCACCTTGAGTGAAAGTGTATTGCTGTCTGGACTTTTGTCATCTGTGAGTACTTTTCTCTACGTAACAAGCAACCATTGAGAAGACCAGACACTCAGTGCTTTTTGTTACCTGCCACTAATGGAGCACTTTATTCCCACAAAAATGATTTTTAAAATTATTACCTTGAACCTCTGTACCTCTTGTTGAAAAATTGAGCCCCTGAAACAAACTGCAGGAGATGTTATCTGCCATCAAGTGATCTCCAAATATTTTGGTCATGGAGAAACATAACCAAGTTGCTTGTGCAAGTTAGTGTCTGGCTGTTTTGGACAAACTCTGTTCAGTCCATTTTGTAAATGTGAGGAAAAATATCAAACCATCTTGAAAAAAATAATTAAAGAAATAAAGCTTTTGATGCTTTAGAAGTTGTACAGTAACAGCAAAGTTTCTGTACACTTCTAAGTGATTTCTTGAAAGAGAGGGAAAAAATCAATAGCATTCCTCTTGTGTTTCCTCCGAGCTGATGAAGGTAGCGGGAGAACAAATACGCAGATAGATCAAGTTTGAAATCAGTCGAATCAAATCCGATCCAATCCATCCGAGGTGATTGAAACTGGAGCACAAATCCTGCTTGAAAGTTCATCTTAAATGTCAGAAAAACTCAAAAGTGCACTGAGGTTAGATAAGGCCTATTTTGCAGTTGTAGCCATTCTGCAAATTCTTTGCACAGTTTCTGGTATTGTTATTTTTCAGTGCTTTGGAGGATGATTCCAGTTGCCAAGGCAATGGCATGAAATGAATCATTTCCCTTAACTGATGTCACTAAGTTAACTCTGAGTTATTTACTACAATGTCATATTGAGATGTGTGACTCTAGAGTGCTCAACCAGTGCCTTCTTAATAACAGGAACAAGAAGTCCTAAGAGTGATGTGGGATAAGTAAATAATATTGTTTAAACAAATAATACAGGTAATTTCCATCAAGCCAATATTTTAATACAATACACCTTCTGGTGAAATATTGTGCATTCATGTAAATGCATAAATGCAGTATTGCACCCACTTACAGTTGTCATTTTGAATTAAAATATTTGGTGAAACGGCACCAACCATCAAACATGTTCAAATCCCATCTTAAGTTGACCCATGGAATCCCGACTCCCCATTGAAATCTGTGAGGAAGATGGATTTCAACTGAAGTCAATGAGATGATTTGTCTGGTTCTGACAGGACGATAACAGCATTATGATGAGAAAATAGCCACTCCTCCTATATTTGTACAGACCTCATCCTGCTGGGGCATTAACACAGGACCCTATGATGACCAGTGGATTGTAGCCCAAGTTCAGACACCTTATAGACAGCCAATCATTTTTTTTATGAATACTATTCCCTCCCTTTGAAACATTTGATCAGTGCATCCTATTTGTTGTCACTCTCTTAGAGAGCACGCTGAGGGCATAGATTCTGACAATAAGGGCAACTACAAGCAGTTAGTCAAAGTAATTGCCCAGTATGATGAAGTTCTGGCAGGGCATTTTTAAATTTTGTAAATTGTTGGTTTACGGTATGTCCAAACAACTCAGAATGATCTAATTGGCTCCACTTTGCTACAGTGCAAGAGAGGCCAAAGTTATTGCAGTTCCTTTTTGTCCTTTTGACAGATAAAATTACTGACATGGCCTGTCATGCCCAACTCTCCATTATCCTAGATTATGTAGACAGGACTCGTTACTGGAATCATTCAAGAATGTTTCTCTCAGTTTTTTCATGTTTCAGATGGTCACGATGCTTATTCATTTTCATGCCTTTTTGTGGTGTTTGTTTTCACTGGCAGCGGACAGTTGGCAGTAAGTGGAAAGCATTCAGTTCAGGAGAGACACAATACACAGACAGAGACAGACAGTTTCTGGAGAAACTGTCTCATGCTGCTGTGTATTGTGTCTCTCCTCAATCAGCTGCATTGTCCTCAGATAGTTAAAAACTTTGAATGCTTATCAAATTCTCAGATTGCAGTGGTTAAGGAATATGAGATATTTTGTGTTCAAATGAAATGTTGAATCCTGTGTTACTGTCCTCCTCCATCCTTGTTTTAAGGTCTCTCTTGCATGGACAAGGATTTCATTAAGTATGAAATAATTTTTATGGAAATTAATATTTTTTAATGTGCCTGTAGTACATTATTTGTCATGGCAGTAAAGTCAGATGGATCATATAAAGACCAGCGTTTTCCCCGCAACTCAATAAACTCTTATGTTTCTGTCCAATGTGTGTTTTTGCCTCAGTGTTTATGTCTTGCAGCCATTGTGTCTTTCTACTTCCACAGCTTTCTCACTGCATCTTGAGATAAAAGGCTGCCGAAACACGTTGCTGAATGGTTATATGCTATTGGTTGTGGCAAGTCCATCTTTTCAGCTTTGTTCAGGAAACTCGACAGTAACCTGATTCTGGTGTATATTTCTAAAAGTGAAATAATGTGACCATGCTGGTATCCGTAGTGATAATCCTGAATATAAATAAGAATAACGATGAGGTGTCCTAACATGTGAAATATGATAATGTGTATAAATGATTTCAAATTTCAGCAGAAATACAGTTACCTAGGTGAGGCCATAAACTGTTCATTTTCTCCTCATAGCTTGTTATGTAAATTGTTAAGTAGGTATGTCAATAAGGCATGTCACAGAAAATTGCTTTGTTTAGTTTAGTTGTTTTGTATGTAAGGGCCCAGTCTCACAAATAGATGAAAACCTCCTGCTGCATTTGGTTTTGTAAAAACGCTGCCTGAGAGTTTTGTTCTGTGGCTGGTAACAAGGTCCAGCTCTCCCCCTCAGCCACAGCTGTGACCTGTGGTCTGTGCTGCCGACCCACAATGATGCTGCTACCAGATGGGTCCCAACCCCCCCCCATAATGCACTCCGAAACCTGTGTCAGAGAGCGGCCCCCATTGCCAGGCGTCCGCCGCCATCTCCGCTTAAGCAGGCACAGCGTGACAGAGATGAAGGGCTGCGGCCGCCCGTGGACGTAATTGCGCGGATGCACGCCATTACCTGTTCTTCCCAGGTCAGCTCTCATTATTAACCTAATGGTCTTGAACAAACGAGCTGAACAACGTGCCTGGGCCACGACTGAGCACACTATAGCCCGCTTACGCCACACGTCACTGTGGCAGTTACCTGCAGGCAATTGGGGCCTGAAGCGCAGGGTTTCCTGAACTGTACAGATTCATGATTCACAAAGGAACTAATGTACTTTTTGTGACCTAGTAGTGATAAGTGTATGTCTTTTTTTCCCTAAAATCATTAAGAACAACATGGTCAATAATACTGCAGTTTTGATCATCATAGACAAATTATTCAAATATGTGACATTTACCATCTTATTTATTTATCCATGCTGTCAAGGTGCACCTGGTAGTTACATTGGCTGTGATGCTGTGATGACTCATCTGGATTTCACTATGGATTGGCTACAAACAGTTATATCTCTGTTCCATTTTCTGCTAAATAATATTTTTTATGCTCCATCATCCACTGAAAAAAATATATATTTTTTTCAGTGGATGTATGTATATGTA
This sequence comes from Megalops atlanticus, assembly GCA_019176425.1. NCBI lineage: Eukaryota > Metazoa > Chordata > Actinopteri > Elopiformes > Megalopidae > Megalops > Megalops atlanticus. The sequence goes on from CM032878.1 coordinate 10,610,114, forward strand.
TATATATATATATTACATATATATATATATATATATATATATATATATATATATATATATATATATATATATATATATATATACTTGCTTTGCGAAAGTCCTTTTTTCCTGAGAGACTCGCAAGTCTTGTGCATGCAATCCATCATCATCATCATCATCACCCTCTTACAGTTTTATTACTTATACATCCAGTAACTCATTTAGACAGGTTTTTCAGGGCTACCGAGGTACAGTACATGTGGTATGTAATCACATGTAAGTGTAGTTTCCAATTTGAGTCATTTGAAATATATAACAAACGCCCAAGGTGAAACCGATCCCTTACACTTTCATCCCCTGCACAGTAATCACCAGTAGTTCCCACCTTAGGGCCCACCACACTAATCACCCTTTTTTTGCTCTGAAGCTGGGAGCAGGTAATACTTCCACCTAGTTCTGGTGGTTTGCTGTAAGTGGAAATGAGGCTTAGAGTCTGGCGCTGACTCCGACCAATGTAGTTATTCTGACTCGGTTGTTTGTTGTCAGTAATTAGTATATCCTAAGGTGGCTGAGCTCACACAGATCATCAAGGTAAAAAAAAAAAGATCATGGAAAACCACCTGAATCAGCCTGGTTCCTGTTCTACAGTGGTAACTGGTGTGGCCTGTACAGGATAACTGGTCCACCTTCTGATGCCGCAGCTGTTGCACTGGGCACGTATCTCAAAATTCAGACACTGCAGGCCTAGAGCTGTGATGCAGCCATCAGTTTGTTTTTTTTTCTGCCACCTGTGTTTCTGCACATGGCCCTCGCTCCCAATGATCTCACCATAAATGCAACTGCTTAAAAGCAGACCCGCTGCATTTGCGGCAGCTCTAAATGGCCCACCGGGGCCTTGCTTTTTTTTTTTTTTAAAAGGTGTTCAATTTAATTTGCTGCCACCGTTGTTAGATTTGGGTGCATCCCAGCGTATAGGAACACATTAACCCACATGGCATCTCCCAGACAGAGGAATGTGTTTTATTTGTATTAAACAATGCAATTTCTTTTGATGCATCAGCCCAGGATGTCTCTGTGCTTTTAAATCCTTTTAATAGCATTGCGGTGCTGCCTGTTGAGGAGGGAGATGCATCCAGGATGAGACTTGAACTCAGTGTGGAGTACCACTTTGTTAGTTCAATGCTGTTGACAATTATAACCATTAGTCTAATAGCACTGTGCTCATCTTGTGCTGTATAGTGTCCCCGCATTCACATGTCTCAGATGGGTTAGTGTTTGTGTTGTACCCTGGCACTCTGAATGTAAATTGGTCCAACATTAATGCAGACACTCAGACACTACAGAACTGGCAGCCATGATGGTCTGATGTCTGTATTCTCTCTCACAGACTCAAAACAGCGGGACAGCAGGCTTAATCAACTCAGTTGTCAAATTGCTCCTCAATGCAGGCCTCCAACCTTCCAGATCCAGCTACACTCACCCCCATTACTTACAGGATAAAAACTCCATTTCACTCTCTCTCTCTCTTTCTCTCTCTCGCTCTCCCTCACTTCCCATCCATAACTGGCTGATTAAAAAAACCCACTGTCCAGCAACCTGATTGCAGCACAGGGGAATGCAGACATCAGGGGAGAGCAAACCCTCATGGCTGCATAGCTGAAGGGACCGCTTCCCATCTCCCGGGCAAAGGCTCATTAGGCCGCAGGAGCATCTGGGTAGCCATCCGGAGGGCATACCCCCCCTCCTCCTCTCCTTCTTCTGCAATTCCAGCCCTTCTGAGCTCACTTTCTGCACATATACAAACAACGGACTGGACCCTGGCTGCTAGCGCCAAAGTCTCTGTCATGTCTCCTCCTCATAAGTACTCAGACCGTTGGAGAAATGAATGTGGAATGGTTTACATGTGCACAGCTGGTGACATGACACATCAGATGCTCTGATACTTCAAACTGGGACGACAGAAATCCCATTGCACAGCTCTTTGGGTCCATTTCAGGCTTTATTGGGCACACAGAAACCCCTGACGACGTGTGAAAAAACAGCAGCGGTTGTATTCGGTGGTTCTTTGATACCACACACATCTTATTCGCCACCAAAATAAGTGCAAAGGAATAATCTCACACCTGCCACAGGCTGGTGCACAGGAGGCTGCAGCTGGCAAACGCGAGATGGATCGCAAGTGCCGCTGCAGGCATGCCAGGCACAGAGGCGCACTTTTCTGCCGGCTGGCCACCTGGGATAACTGCTTGTGGATGGGTCTTCATTTATTTTGTTATTTGCATTCCCCCAAACATCTCTATTCAAGGCAAGGGTGGTGGTGGTGGTGGTAGGATGTGGGGGGCGGGGGGCTGGGGGTTGGTGCGGGGGTGGGGGTATGATGGGGGTGGAGTGAGATGTTCTTCACGCAGAAGCAGCAGCACATGAAATATGCAGCTGTCCCAGTTTTTCGGAGCACACAATTAATATAATGTTCCCCGACAATCCTGTTAGCTCCTTCTAATCCGGCTCAGAGTGGCATACTTCCCAGATCAGCCTCAGCGACAGGCCGGGGATTACCACACCACAGAAGATATAGCTGCGCCCCGGACACCCTGCCTCACCCACCTCCGGGCCTCTGTCCCCATCCAGCCTGGAGGACAGAGGGAATTGACCCCACAACCTTCTGGTGCAGTGGCGTATACTCTTACCCACTGGTCCCTGACAGTCTCCATGGGCTATTTTCCCCATGTGATGAAGACCCTATGTGCGTATCCCATGATAAGTGACTGGAATTAGCTCATTGAAGTCAACGTATCTCATGTGCTGATAAGTCAGTTGAAAGCCACTGCTAGAGGTTCAGTCAAATTTTGCAATTAAACTCCTGTCACACTCATGTTTCATTGGCATATTTAGATTTTTTTTTTTTGCCAGTGACCTGAACAGCAAGGACATCTTGGATGAAATTAGCAACACAGCGCTGCCCCTTGTCTACATTCCTATGTGTATGTAGCCCATTTGGCGCTCAGTACACACCCTGGGGTGGACCTGGCACGGCACCCACTGTGATGTACCCTCATGCTAAACGTAGGTGAAACATAACGTACGTGACACGTTGCAGATAAGCTGTGTTCCCCTGCTTTGCTTTCGCACCATAGGGGTGAGAGGGCTCGGGGCTGTGTGGCTACGCACGGCTGTGTCCAATGGCGTCTTTATCAGCTGCCCGCAGCTGAACTGTGCATGCTGAGACTCGGCTGTTTTGCCCTGAATGGGCGAGGAGTTCTGTGCTTTAGTTCGGCACAAGAAAGAGAGGCACCCAGATGCAAGGACTCACAGGCTAGCAGAAGCAGGGCTCTGTGGCACACAATCCCAGATAACCCTGTCTGGAGGTCTACAGTCACAAATGGTGAAAAAAAATAAATCTTCCAGTGTTTTTTTTTTCATTATTTTATTTTATTATTTATTATTAGATTCACATCTGTTGGGGAGATGTATACGCGCTGGAACTTTTTCCGTCTGGCTGCTGTTCCTGTCTTCATCTGTTTTGCTTTGTTGGCGGTTCCTGCTTTTATGCCTTACACAGCCATTCCCCGGGGGCTGCTTCAACTGTTCCAGACCATCCATCTAACTGTCCACGGCTGATGCAGACACCAACAAAAAAGGTACATATTTATATTACAAAAGCAAAGGAGTTGCGGGAGGAAAAATAATGGACAATACTACTGCAAGAGCCCATTGTAACCTAACAGGTTATTGTGTACCTGTGAAGTGAATATTCACCACACGTATGCCGGGGAATGCAGTGCATACAATTAAAGCTAATCGTACAAATTGGCCATTTAGGCAGCGCCGACCTTACGCCCGATGACCATATTAACTGCATGCACTTTGCCTGATACCCTACTCGATTCAAAAGTGCTCTGGGAGCTTTTAGTGAGCTCTTACCCGCACTAGGGCTCACCTGAGAGTCGTTGCAAATGTGTGTGTAGGTGGTTCAGGTTGAAGTCACAGCAAAGGGCGTTCGTCGCTGCGAGCACCTCGCTTGACAGCCGACTGATGGATTTGTCACTTAATTTATTTTTTAGTAATGCCTGTACCCCTTGGGGTGGGAGGGGGGTGGTGTTCGGCCACCAACCCAGAGACACCTCTTTGTGCCATCACACGCATAATAGAAAAACACAGGATAAAGGAGCAGAGTCTGTCTTATCCGGGGAATTAGGTTTTTTTTAATTTTATTATTATTTTTTTAAGGGCTGGGGCATACAAGCAGACCAGACTCATTGCATTTATCCCTCTTCTCCTTACCTCTGACTTTAGAATCCCTTCTCTGTATCCCATCTGCCCCGTTATTTCTCCCTCCTTGTTCTCCCTCTTCGGCAGTTTCTCCACTTGCACTTTAAATGCAGGCAGAGGCAGCCCTGGGAATAAAAATGCAGATTTCTGTCTCTTTCCCTCCTTTTTTCACTCGCTCATGCTCGCTTATATGCAGTGCAGTGCTTGTAAGATGACAGCAGTGCTTAATTTTAACATAAAGGTATTTGCCAGAGTATTCAAGAAATGAGTTATAGATTTTTCCTTGCGTGAAGCGGTAAAGTGCTAATAAGGCAACTGGTTTCTGAGTTTATTAAGGGGGGCTGGTAACTGCCGGGTCTGAAACATGAGGGCCATCTTCTCATGCGGTGCTTCAATTTAGAGGAAAAAAAGGTGAAATTGCTTTGATTTAGTCTGGAGGGGGAGACGGGAAACTGACATAATTTAGATGGATTAACCAGAAGTTGCCGGGCTTGATATTGTGGTGTTTTATCCATCTCTGTCACTTCTCATATAATTGATGAACTTATCAAAGTCACCAAAGGTGATGTAACATAATGGAAAAAAACTGAGCTGAGGGACATTTAGTACTGCGGGAGGATAGTGTTCACTTACTTACTTAAAGAAACGCAGTGTTCTTTTTCCCCTGCCCAAGATGATTCATTCACTGTGGTGGGGGGGATTGTGCAAGGTTTAAAGTACATTTTCCCCACCGATTCTGCACGCCTCTGGGAGTTCAATAGCTGTTTGACAGTATGTGACAGAGTGTATGGGCATTATGAGTCAGGCCTCTGATGCAGATCTAAGCCTCTGCCACAATTTGGCACCCTTCAGAATGCATGACAAAATGCGTTTCGTGAAAAGGTCCGCTGGCACGGGGGGGACTTAATCATATAGAATGCTAACCCCCTAGTGGGTTGCAATCAATATCGCCGGAACTGGAAGTCCTCTCGTGTTATTACAAGTCTAGATTCCTCTAAAGTTTGTATTTTTTTTTACAGAGCACACATAAGGGTTGTGAGTGTGGGTATTTCTGTAGGCTTATTAGCATTGGCTGCTATCAGTTCTGCATGGACTTCCTCTGGTGCTGCTTTCTGTCTCGCTGGGCCTGTACTCCTTGGGGGACGGGATTCGAGGCAGCTGAATTGCTGGTGTTCTGAGCGATCGTTGGTTTCCCAGGGGATGCAACAGCAAAGGCTCATTTTCAGCTTTGGAGAGCACCTTGCCTCCTTCGGCATCAGTCCGTGCCCACCTACTCCTCTCCCTTTCCCTCAGTGCATCTCTCTGGTGTCTTTCCTTTTCATATTTTCTGTCTCTATATTCCTTTTGTTTCTCGCTGCTTGAGTGCAACTGGTGAGAATGAATCAGGTTTGTGGTTTTCAGCTTGTGATTGACACAGCTTTGGCCTTTGACTTTAATATAAACCTGCCTCTAGTGGTCATTGTTGCTCTAAAACACCACTTCTGAGCCATCATCTGTGGATTTCATCAGCACAATAATTTCCAGTGGTTTCCAGGCTTATTTTTCTTGATAAAACACAGTACCTCTCACCCTCATGCTTTTTATTTTTACTTTGGTGATAATTAGCCTATAGAATTCCGCACCTTGGGGAAGTGTTTTTTCTTGTTTTTCAGGGGGGGGTTCCCCATGTGGCAAAAAACCCTACAGGCAAATTAAGAAACCGAAAAGAACAAATAAAAAACATTCCAATAAATTCAAGGCACAAAAGAGTGACACTCAACAGAGATGTAACCTTGAAGAAATCCCATGGCTGTGATAGCAACAGTAGTCATGGCAGCACGGGGGAATTGAGGGAGGTCTTCTGCATTTCCATGGCAGGGTTTCTGTCTTCGCCGGACTTAAATAAGAAAACTCCCAAAAAAATCTGTGGTGCGCAGTTGAGGATCAGCCCAGGAGAGCCCTCAGCTTCTGTTGGAAGTAGGTCACTATAACCCAGATAACATTCCCCTCAAGACATGCATCTTAATTAAACCACACTGCGCTTAGCAACAACTGGATGAGCTCGGTCTCCAGACGCCAATAAAGGCAGATGAACGGCGGCGCTTTGGAGAGCGAGGCAAAGTTGCGGCACTTAACCCCACCCCTTCGCCTTTCCCGCTTCCCCCACCTGAGGGGTCACGTGCCTCTAGCCTTGTGTCCATTCGAACGCTCAAGGCGAGGTGCTGGAAAGTGCTATCTCCTACAATCATTCCTTAGAGAGAGCAATTAAAGGGGATGGATGGCTTTGTTAGCCATGTTAATGCGGCCAATTAAACACTCCAAGTTAAAAAGGCAGCGGTGGTGCTCTCCAGGTCAAGCGCTCGAGCAAGGTGCCCACAGAGAGAGGGAGATGGGAGAGAGATCGAGCATAGGAACAGAGTAGGTCTGTGAGTCCACTCCACTGCAGATAGAAGCCCTCTGTCTCGCTGCTCTACAGACCTACTATGGATGATAAGGCATGGATGATAAGCTTTGACCATTAGACTTCTTCCTTGGTCAATAACTTCTTGATTCCATCAGAAATACACGTATTGTTGGACTGTCTTGTACGATGGTTAATCTGCTGTTTAACTACTATTTTGTTCAACCTTTACGGCGGTGAAGGAGAGAGTGGAAATGTTTTTGCTGACTCATTATCTTTCACAGGTTAACTATCATCTATTTTCACATGAGAACTGCAAATAAGAGCCAGCAGTTAAATGACTTCCAGATACTCTCCTGAGTGTCCTAGGTGGAGCTGACTGGAGACAATGTCAATGACCATCCCCAAAGCTGTCCCCAAAGCGGAAATCTTGACCTGCCAGTTATCTGGAACTGTACAGCTGCTTCGCAAACATTCATTTCCCAGTCAAAATACATTCATTTGGAAGGAATTTGTTCAGCCACATGATGTGAGTATAGTCACAATAAATTTAGGTCCTCATCTCTCCAGACTAATAAAGTATATTGCTTTGAACATAGGGATGCTAAATTGACTATCATAAACTGTAAAACAGCTTCTGATTCATTTCTGATTGATTATCAGATAACTAACAGAAGCGAAACCTGGAACCAATTACCTTGTGTTCATCCAGGTGTGACCACGCCGTTGAACACCCTCCCTTCCCTTATCCTGTTGTGGTGGATAAATTAGCACCAGTTCACCCATGCAGTTGAACTGCAAAGATTGTGTTTTAAAACTCCATTAAGGAGCAGCATATTGCTAATTTTCTCCAATTTGAATGCTCTCACTCTCTCTGTTTCCTTTGACAGTGAGCACGGCGAAAATAGCTGACTTCTCCTAACCAGCATGCAAAGTCATTAACATTGCTCTGTCAAGTCAGTATGAGATATTTCATGCAGCTTGCCACAGTTCCTTCCCATTAGTATTCAGACAGACGTAAAGAACAAATGAATACGTACTCTCTTCTACGGAAGCCCTTTGTTTACACATGTAAAATTTGCGATAGATTAAAGGTGTAACAGAGTGTGAGTGTCTCCATGCCTGAGCTGAGATTTTTTGCTATGCCACTTAAAGATCTAAACAGAAACTATAATTCGAATCCCTCATGATCAAACCCTTATGCAGTAGGAGCCCACCCTCCTTCATTGGCTTTGGGATCAATCAGGCCCCCATGACGTCTTTGCTCCAGTGTGCGCATTCATCATATATCTGGATGTGGCTGAAGGACGTGTGTCATCTGGCCGACTGCTTCATTCTGCACCCACCAGTGCATCCACAGTAGCATCACTGCGGTTCATTGTGGGAAATCCATTGCCTATTGTTAAGCCAAAATCCAGGCCTTGTTTAGTGCAAGTGGGTGGAATGCTAATCAATCATGTCTGCTCGTCAGCAGGAGTTGACATGGCTTGTGTTCAGCTTCATATGGCCAAATGCAGTTTGAAGGGTCTGGATCCTTAAATATACACTGACGGCATGGGTTAAAGTCCCAGTTTTACTTTTCTCTTGCCCTCCCGGAACATTACAGCACAGCATGTTAAAATTTCTAATCAGCACAGGCAGCCTCCATTTGGCCATTAAACACACTTTGCTCAGTGCAAGGATGCCTGAAGTGAATCATGTCCATCAAAGTTGAAAGATTAATTTAATTTAAAAGAAATGTTTAAAAAGAGTTTCAAAGAAACGCTTTATTCAGTTTTTAAAAAAAAAAAATTCTTTTACCGCTAGAGAACCCAAAAGCTTTGCCAGTGTCATCTTAAAATAAGAAGGCCTCAGTGCTCCTGTTGTTCTATGACAGGGGACCAGTTTTAACCAGATGTTGGATATATTTAGGTCTACAGCTGTTGATGCCATTAATATGTCTCTAGATGATACCCATTAATTAGAGCGATCGTTTGGGCCATGCTGTATTAGCAGGTGCTCATTCTCTTTGTGTTCATCAAGGTTGAAGCAAAATGAAAGTGTTGATGCAAGGGCAGAAACTTTCAAATGATCTGTTTCATACAGCAGGTGTCATAATAATGGGTCTTTCAGATATGTACTGGAGTATAATGACATATGAAAACTGCAAAGTAGCAATTTATTGGTAATATACATGTCAGATTTAATCTTGAGATAGAAGGATAATCAGGGTGATTGACAAACTATATGTCCTTTGTAATTTGTGAAACTCCAAACACAATCCTACAAGCAGAACAAGTGTTTTAGAAGTATCATGATGACTGGGTGTGATTCAGAGGGTATGTAGCCAATCAGGCATCAGCATTGATTAATGTTTAGTCTTTTTGTATGTCTGCATTGTCTCCAGATATTGCCAGTCTAGCCATGCACTGTATGCCTTATGAACTTGGTGTAAATCATTACTGTGGAATACAGTATAAACCTTCAGCTGCAGTGGAGTTCAAGCAGCCCGTGAAATAATGATAAATTATGAATACATGTATATGCCATTATAAATGAAATATTCCCATAAAGTAGTCACCCAGAACAAAATTCAGAGGTGAATGAAAATGAGTCCCTTACCAGTTCTGACATCACAAACAAAACATGTTTTCAACAGTATTTAAGATTCTACTTCCAGTTGGCATTTGCTTTGGCTAAAATAATTTCCTGTGTAATTACAGAGCACACACAGCCTGAACATCCGAAAATAGTCTGAAACCAATGATGTAATCACAACAGTGCACACATTTCCTGCAGTGTCACAGTGCTTAGCAGCTAAACTACTGCAGGGAAATCTGGACTCTGTGGAGATGGGCCTAATTTGGAGGGACTGATGGCTTCTGTTGGACAGGGTTCTGTTTGGATCTTCTCCTGTTTCTCATCGCCTAAGAAGAACAGGCTCTCTCTCTCTCTCTCTCTCTCTCTCTCTCTCTCTCTCTCTCTCTCTCTCTCTCTGTGTCTCTCTCTCTTGTTTGATTTCTCTCCTGTTGATATGGCTGTCTTGTGAGCCCCATCAATTTGACAGTCTTACCTGAGTGAGCAGAACATTTTGGCATGTGTAACTGTGTGTTGAATCATGTGATAATACAATAACCCTTTTCCAATTTCACAGACTAATGACAGGTATTAAATACTCTAATTTAATAATTACGTGTATCTGACTGAATATAGCATTTTACTTTCATAGGCCGACAGATTGCTAAATTCAAAAGAATAAAAATGCAATTCCATTGTGGTTCACTTTCATTTGACAGCAATACTATTTATTCAGGTTTGGTCAACATATAATTAGTACTGGGTGCAGTGGAAATTTCCCAGAAAGAAACTCAAATTCAGTCTCCCTGCAATTTTATTCTACAAGTGCTACCTCTTTTCTTTTGTTTTACACTTTTGTTGGCTTCATTCACTGACAAACTCATGATACTGTATGAGTACAAGCCTGGTACATGCTTAAATTTACTCTCAATGTTCAGGACATAGCACACCTGTACACATAGCATAAAAATTTTGATGGCTGAATTTTGGCCTGAATAAAAACATGACAGAGAGACTTGAGGTGTGTGGTGCTCAGTGTGTGAACTTCTCTAGACCTTGTGATGTACTGATGTACTAAAGATTCCTGATGAGACCATATACTCTGCTTAAATAAAGTGAAACATATTTCTTCTGGTGTGGAGAATGAAAACATTCTCCCTGACCTTATCCTCTACTTCTATACTTCACTTCAACCTCTTTGCAATTGGTGGAGTCACACCACCTGTTTCCTTGTTATTTTTCCTATACTATAAACAGTAACCTTGTTGCTTTTTTGAAGGCCCTGTATTGTGTTCCCAGAGTGACCATTAGTTGGCATGGTCCAAATCATAAAGTAAAATTCTGTAAAGTTGAACAGATAAAATATTTCCAAATACTACAGGTTTCATGGGGAAGATCATGTTTGCCTAAATGCCAGAGAAATAAAAATGCATTTGAAAGAGTTTTGAATGTTGGACCAATGGATTTGCAATATAATCACATTGCAATACCCATTGTCAATCATAACCAAAAAATTAAAGACCGGTCTGGCAAGCATAAAAAGAGAAAAGTCACAAAGCTTTTACATTCATAAAATTTCTGAAATATAGATATATAGTGAATAAAAAAGATCAGGCTATTCCATATTGTTATTGGCACGATCTATGAGTGTGGGGAGACTCATTTAGTAATGAAGGTATTGGAAAATATTAAATATTTAGCATTTATTCAGCTTTTGGATTGCTTACCATAACAAAGGCATCCAATCTCTGTGTTGATCACTCAAATGAAAATTTATTTATGGGCAAACAGAAGTAAAATAATTAGCTCTGGTGGTTGTCAAGTATTTAATAAAAAACTTGATGCTGGAGTGTTTATTTCATTGTTAATGGAATTTCAGACCCAGCTAACCATGCATCCACAATACAATCAAAACTAATTTCTGCGGTCCCTAGTAAGACCACGATTTTGTCAAAAGGCAAATTAAGGTAGAATTGTGTATTTTGTGTTGAATATCTGGCTGATGAAAGCAGACATTCCTTTTTTAGAGATAGTAATGTGTTAAAAATTGAATCGTATATGTTTTGATGTATGTCTTAAGGTCTACCATAGGCCATATTGATAATGTATACTTTAAGCCATCAAAATCACATAAGACTTTCAAAAATTTTAGAACATGTAATTTATTAGAGAAAAAAATGACTGCAGATATTTTTGGAACACTTAGTGTTCAAACCCATATTCAAACTGAAGTATTTTAACTATTAAGGCAGCCCATTTTCTGGAAATATTAAAATCTCATGTGCCTTTGACTTCAACTAGTAATGCTCACACCCAACATGACAACTATCACAGAAATCATACACCACTCAACAACAAATGCTGGATGCAACTCAGCAAATATATATTTCTGATATTTCACAACTGCCCATATTGGGTGCCATACACCATCCATTCCTTGTTTGTTTGAGAGACAGGCAAAAATATCATTACATGCAAATGGAGATGAGGTGTGGTATTGCTTACATATATTAGCATGACCAAGGGAAATTATGAAGAATTACAATTAATTGCAATGTAAATTAGAACATATTACTGGTCTTTGATGCTAAAATTCACAGTGAGTCCATCGGTCTGGACAAAAGATTTCCTAGAATAGTCATTGAGTAACCTGTCCCTACCCCCATGCTATTGAAGTGCTAAATGATTCTTTGAGTGTGTGTGTGTGTGTGTGTGTGTGTGTGTGTGTGTGTGTGTGTGTGAGAGAGAGAGAGAGTAAGAGTTTGTGTTGTTTTGGTGCACAGAGGCTGGATAGAAGGACTCTCTGAAGCCCTGGTTTATGCTGTTATCACAATAAGTTATGCCAAAACCAAAAACTGAAAACCACCGAGAGCTGGCAGTCTCTTCTGGATTGGAGACATTTATGTGATGTGCTCTTCCCTCCAGCTGAGTTCTCAATTGCTTCTCAACCCTTCAATGAACTATATCCATCTGACAACTACCCTAGCAAACAGGATCTAATTAAGAAATTGAGCACTCATTAAGGCTTCGCTTCAGTAATTGAAAACTTGGTAGGAACTGAAATCGGCAAGAGGCAGGGGTCCATCTTCATCTTTGACTTCCCTGCTGTTAACTTTAGACAGTACAGGAAACAGGCTCTTTTTGTTATTAGACATGAAGGTCCCAGCCTCCCACACAAACAGCAGAAATTAGAAACCTGAGAGATTCCAAGACCCCTTTGTTAATTTTGTCTCAATGAAGGAAAACAACAAGTAATTATTTGTTAAAACTTCTACAAAGAATTTTACTGACTTACATTGTTGTTATTCACTGATGTGCACAATAAGCACAGGAGGATGCAAATGCCTTTTCATTTATTTTAAATTATGTCCATCAGGGCTGATCATTCCATGCAAATTATCAGCATTAGTTCACAAGAATGATTTAAGTGTATTATCATCTTATGAGGATGAGATGCTCAAATTAATTTTACAGCAAACCAGAATTTTTTGAAAATACAAATACTTTAGAAGATCAAACTGTTCTTGTGCCTGTTTGCCCACTATATGCACTTTTGTACATCGCTTTTCATAAAAGCGTCTGCTAAATTAATAACTGTAAATGTAAATGTAAACTGCATTATAACCATGGCCATTACTTGTGGGAATAGCTGGTTGAAAGGAACTCTTTCAAGGGGAGACGTAGCAAAGTGGAAGGGGTGGCCAGTAAGGCAGTAATTAGACAACAAAGGCAACCAGCAGAAGGTTGACTCAGCCAAAGGCGTTTAATTTGCCCTAGTCTGGGGCAAAGGGAAACCTGCGACACTAAACACAATTTATCAAACCTAAACGGCAAACCCAAGACCACTGGCATAGCGACAAGTGAGCCATGCAATGGTTGCATTTCCAGACCTCATACAGGTAAATTAAAGGTCTTAGTTATTAGCAATCAGTAACTAAGTTATTAGTAATGAGCTACTACTGCTGGCATGCTTATGTGATGTTGGCACTGTCCATGGTCCTGCAGCATACATGTGAGCAGGGCTGCTCTGTCCATGGTCCTGCAGTACTCCAGTGAGTGGGTCCCCATACTCCATGGTCCTGAGGTGCAATGGGTGTGCCATAGATACAGACATCTCTCCTCAATCCCCCCAATACACCCTTCCTCGTGCCATGGAAGGTTGAACAGATGAACACATGCATTACTGAACAGGGTCATGTGTAAACTGAATGCAAACATTGAAAATGAGATCGTTCTGGGAGCAAAATGTAATTTCAACATTGTAATCAGTCTCCTTGTGACATAGACAAGTAAAATAATATGGGGAGAGTTTATTGGCTTGGAAAGCATTCTATCATTTTGATCGTTTTTTCATAATTTCCTCTACTCGCACCTTTAGAATACACTGATAAGCCCTCATGTCATCATTTCTTAGATGTGTTGCCAGTGGATCCACAAAAAAAGTTTCAACAGACAGATTTTTTGTCATTTCAGCTTAAAAGTTGAGCAAAGGAAATTAAACACACCGTTGGTGCAAAGGGTTGTTTGTAGGAAAGACAGTTCTATCACTGAAGTTTATTTATATGGGTTCATCTGTAGTTTCTGTTTAGGACTTTTTATCATTTTCTACCAAATGTCATGCTGTAAATGTGAATTCCTAAACACACAAAATTATGTTAATCCAAAATATGTTTCATTCATGTTTTCACTGATATTCCATTTTCATGTATTATGCATTTCCTTTCCCTTAACTTACCTACAAACTTAATAAAACATCTTAAATTACATTTAAATCAGAGATTTATGAATCTGGTCCAGGTTCATCCCTGAAAAGTACTGCTTACACTAATAGAAAAAAAATGAAGGGCACACTTATACCAGTTGTTTGGATGTATCCCTACATCATAAGAAGTTGTTTCCATGACTGTTGCTAGAAGAAAAGCACTTTATACAACAAAAATTACCATACAAAAGCCCTTTACCAGTATATAAGTATAGCCCCTTGAACATTCTGTTTTTGCTATCAGCCTGTTAAGGCCCTACCATTGAGGTAATCTGCATTGTGCTGTTATCACTTGGACACACACACACACATACCTGACACGGACAAAGTCCAAGCATGTACATAAAGATCTGTATAAAAATGTTCTTTGTCTTAAATGTTTTTCTGTTGTTAAAATGGAATTCATGCTTAGGTAAGACATCGCTTTCATTACCTGGAAATTCAATCATATATACCGTAGAATGCAAAGAAATACCACTTCAGCTCAGGAGTTGCAGTTGTTTCTTATTTATTTATCATTATCGTTTGTCATAAACATTTTGGACTATTTTTAGTCCTGTAAAAACCTATGATTAATGTGCATAAAGGTTATTGTTGAGATTTTTAGACGTTAATGTCTGTGTGCCAGGTCGCAATAAATCTTGTTGGATTCTTGCACCTTTTGAATCGTAAACCTTTGCATTGTTATAATTGCATTCACCTGTCAGCACCTCACCAAATATCATCAAATCAGAGATGATGTATTCTAAATACAGGAGTTCAGCATGGTTTCGTTCGCTATTCAGACAGGCTATCCCGGTGAGTCTAGTCCCCCTCGTATCAGTATTCCTTTATTTAAATTATATTGTCATATACTTGTGCGTGTGTGTGTGTGTGTGTGTGTGTGTGTGTGTGTGTGTGTGTGTGTGTGTGTGCGTGAGTGTGCATGTGTGTGTTGAAAAACACAGTCAAATGCTTTTGGGGACGTTCCTCCTGGGGAGAGATGTGACAGTTGCTCTGCGCTGCGCCAAACAGAAGGCGAGAGTGGGTGACGGTACCCCACGGTTATTAATCATTGAGAGGCTGCTCGTCCTCAAGGCCTGCTCACCGTGCGTGGCGGAGAGAAGGAGGCTGGGGCGCATCATACCCCTGCAGCGTTGGACAGAGCCAGCACTTTTTAAATGTAGTTAAAAATCCCCTCTACAGAGTCGAGGGAACATACAGGCAGTGTACAAAAAAAAAAAAAAACAAGCCGCCCTTCTGTCTTTTACAGCCACGGCGAGCTGACTTGCGCCATGCCCAGCGGGAGGCGCGCTGTTTAATGATGCTTAGCGCGAGACAGCCGTATACCATAATCACTTGATCTGTGACCATCGCCGTGTCCCGCTCCCAACCTCTCTCTAATGATTAAGCTTCACCCCTGTAAGGTGTCGCGGAAGGGGAAAAGGCCTCGCACTCACCGCCCGCCCCAGGAACTCACCTTGGCCGCGTTGAAATCCGCTCACGTTCCCCTGCCTCTGTCTTCTGGCAAAGTGCCGTTTTTCCGAAACCCCTTGATATTCAGTCTCTCGCTGTGTGGAAACAGCGGTTTTAAAAAAAAAAAAGAGGCGCCTGTTGAGCAAACCAGTGCTGCCTCTGTGCTTTTGGGAGGCATTGTTAATTCTGAGCTCTTTTTGTGTTTTTGACTAATGAAGACTAATGAATGCCTAATACGTCAGCAGCATGGAGCGATTGCGATAAAAAGCCTGCCGTGTTGTGATCAGACACTCCCAGCAGGCTCTGCGAGGAAACCCGCCAGGCCATGTGAGCCCTGAGCGAGCTCGGTTGACGTTTCGCAGCTTGTCAACACCCTCTTTGACCTGCTTATTTCCTAGGTGATTCTTAAAAAAAAAAACATTCACTGTGCATTGTTCACATTTCTGGGTTTTGGGGCATTTCGGCAGTCCTCGGTAGTCTTGCTTTGGAGCTATGACCTGTTCCAGCGCAGGTCCAACAATTAGATTATGTAGTGTGATGGCAATATGATTCAGATTGCATTTTTCAAATAATCTATGCATGAGTTAAAAAAAGAGGCCGTATTGCTATAGCCATAGCCCAGGTACATCTTGGACACTGTACTGCTCCCTCAACCTAGTTTGTGGTTTAGTAATGGTTTGTAATAGCCCCCACATAAAACTATCATTTGAGTCAAGGTCTCAGAGTGTATTTGTGTGGGTGTTGTGCATTTGTATATGAATGTGCCCCTCTTTGCATCACCCTCCCATTGGCTGGTGATTCAGAGACAGTAGCCACAGAAACGGATTAGTGCAACTGGAA
The DNA here is from genome assembly GCA_019176425.1 of Megalops atlanticus. NCBI lineage: Eukaryota > Metazoa > Chordata > Actinopteri > Elopiformes > Megalopidae > Megalops > Megalops atlanticus. The sequence continues at coordinate 10,626,355 of CM032878.1, forward strand.
AGAGACCTCATGTGTTATTAGCAGTTAGTGTGGGTGGGGGTTATTTTAGATATCTAGCTATCAACAGTTTCATTTTGTATGTTACAATGCAGACTGTCCCCTCAGTCAATCAAAGCAGTCTTGAAATACTGAGAGCCAGAATTACATATGAACCACCCCTGAGCCAGTGGAAAACCACACTTACACTACCTCATAATTGCCACAGTAGAATGCCACAGGAAAAACCCTGACTATTCTGAGAAATCTAGTCTAACACTGCCAAGGCCGAGTCATTTTTATTGTGCACTTTCAAGTGCTCCTTTGACCTCAGGATGTTATTAGCTGCCTGAGTTCTTCATTTTTTTTATGGCTTGTTGAAGGCCTCCTCAAAACAGCTTATTTAAGCATGCTATTGGACAAATGCAGGTATCTCAGGGGTCTGTTTACTTTCCTAAAACGTGTGGACAATATATCACAATGGTCATGAGGAAATGATTGATTTGATTTGTAGTGTAATGAGGACATGGCCTCTGGGAAAAGAGACTAAAGGCATGATTCAATTCAAGGAATCAAGGAATCTTTATTGTCATTGTAGTTCTACAATGAAATTTGGTTTGGGACTCACTCATAAAGCAGCTAAAACATGAGAATAAGAGCCGCTGCGTACGTGCGCGCCGCCATATTTTCTCCTGAAAAGAGTTTACTGCTAGTGGCTCATTGCTCTTTGTTGCTGCCATGTTGTTTTTTGAGGAATGCAAAGTGCTCTTGAAAATCAAGCAAAGGAAATCAGTGAAGAGATGCTATGACTTAGGAGGAAAGACACCTGTCCAACTGCGACCAGCTAATAGAGCAGAACCATTTCAAAATGTACCATAAAGAGAGACTGGTGAGAGAGTCAGGAAAGAGTTCACATTTTACTCCCAGACTTAAAGCTGGACTCACTTTCAAGATGGCTGGGAGTTGTAATTTTATTGTTGGTTTTACAGCTAGGACACATCAGAACACATACTGATTTTGCATGGTCCGGAGTTGTTAAGTATTTAGGCTGGGTCAGTTGAGAGTAAAATAAATGAATGAATTCCTTCTCACTGCCCATCTGTTAGCCCAAGACCTTATTTAAGCCCCCGTAGATGGCGCCAGCAATAAACAGCTATGTTATAATACATTCACCATAACAGGTTTGAGGTACTCCCATAGGCATTCATATACAACGTCACGCAATTCACTCTCAAACACGCACACATCACTACTGACTGAGTTTGGCAGTATCTCTTTCAAAAACCAATTGTCTTGGGCCTCTTTGGAAGCGGAAGTGCCCCATTAATTTTCCTTTGGAAACGGCAACCTTTCTGTTGGCAGAGCAAGTTAATTATCGATAATTAGCCATGTAGTTCAAGCCACTCTACTGACTGCTTGGAAGAGTTTTTGATTGTGAGGGGAGGAGCTGTTGTTAGTGCATGAATCCAGTCTGTGCTGACATATAGCTCTGTCTACTGAAGTATTGTTTTAGGTTTTTTTTTTTTTAAAGTAGACCCAGTCTGATGAGGTCCTCATGGGATATGTAGTTCTTCCTGGCAATAGGAGTGTAATGTACACACAAGTAAATTAAACTGCCCAGAGTGCATTACAAGATTTGTGTGCATAAGAGTGTGCATAGTTGTGCATCAGCAAAAAAGTGGAACCTTATCCAGTTTTTCATTTAAAATATTAAGCTCATCTTATACATCTTACTGGCTAGATTAGATTTAAATAAAAATTTATGTGACTACTTATGTTCAATTATAAAAAATCAACATGAATGACTATTCTCCAGAAAAAAAAAATAGTACACATAATTCTCAAATTTAAAATAAATTCTACCCCGGTCCTTAAAATAATTCTACTCAAAGAGAAAAGCATTTTGTCTCAGTTTTCACAAATACGGTATACGTATTTTGAAAGCAAGGGTTCCAGTGGTCAGTTTGCTTGCATTTGAAATCACTTTCCTGCCAAACCCATCTGCTGTGTTCTGAGCTGATCTCTGCTGGGAAAGAAGACAATTCCATTAACTCCACAATGCTGCTTGTTCCGCTGTAGGGCATAATGCAAATTTCTGACACACATACGGCAGAATTCCTGGAATATGTCAGACATTTACATTTAGATTCAATTACAGAACCCAGCCCAGTAAAAGATGATATTATAATTGTCATGCTAAATTTGTCTCTTCCGAGGCAGGTGCCTTCAATTTTTAAATCCACCTCAAGTAGGAAAAAAAACAACATTGGGGAAGAAGGCTTCAGAAACAGGTAAAAGTGAAGGCTTTGTGGGAATGCAGTTGCTAACTATAAATACCTTGGAGAACAGCAAGTCTGGGCTACGCATCCTTTGTTATTTCTCCCCAGGTCTGCCTGCTGAGAGGAGGGAAACCCAAAAGCACTCTTTTTTTACAGGCAATTTTATTAACCGTCAAGATTCAGCCGGACATCCTGTTGTTTAATGACATGTGGGAGAAAGTCCATCAGAGCAGGCCTTTTAGTAGTGGGGACTGCAGAAGCCAAATTGGGTGAGTAATAACAGTGTAGGGGGTGGAAATAAATGAGGGCTTTGTTTGAGGCACGCAGTAAGTGATGCCATTTACTTTTCAAAGTCAAACAATGGAAGGAAAATTGAAAGTTGTACTTTCAGGGGTTTATTTTTATCGCAAATGGTTGATTTTGTGTTTGTGAGTGCATGCATTTGTGTCTGTGTGTGTGTGTGTGTGTGTGTGTGTGTGTGTGTGTGTATTCCAGACAGCCCTGACAAGCTGTTGTGAAGGCTGAGCTGATCACCTTCACCTGCATATAAGCAACATTCAGTGCCTGCGACAAACAAATAGAGGGATTCTGTTCTTGAGCCTGTCTTTGAGGGCAAGTTTGCTTGTCCCAAATTGATTTTGTGGCTTTTGTCTGCTAATGCAAATGCATGAAGGCCATCTCCTGTGGGAGTGTTATTGGAGCACAAATGATGATGAACAGTTTATCCCATGGCATTATCAATCAATCAATCAATACACTGTCATTTGTTACAGCACATTTTTACAATCAAGATTGTCGCAAAGCCTACTGTACATAGTGCATTTTCCAGAGGGAATTAAAAAAAAAAAAAAACAGAATACCTAGGTTAATTGGTAAAAAACTGGAAAATTATTCCCTGACCCCAGGAAAAGGCAGTCAAGAGACTCCTGAAAAATAATAATAGAAGAAGATAACATTTGTGTAACGCAGGACATCAGTTCATCTCAACACTTCATCAGAATAGTTCCATTCTATAGGTAGTGAGGTGGGCGGGGGATGAAAATATTGGCTTCGGGCAGGTTATGAGTGGGGACCCTTCTTTTGTGAGTGGATAGTGTAGCAATGGTCCTGGCATCCTATTCATTATGGCCGGTCAACATAGCTATTAGTGGTGCTGTAGAGGTGCTTGTTGCTCAGATGGGCGGCGGAGAGAAAAAGGGGGAGGGAGAGAGAGGGAGAGAATGTAGTGGTCAGAATGGGATAACCAGTGAATTTGGGTGCGGTAAGTTTTATTCAGCAGACATAAACTATGGCAGCATGCAAAGGAGTGGCAAGCAGAAAGGTTAGGACCCATGGCCATGAAGGTGATTTGAGACTGTCCCACCCCATTTAGAGCAGGAACCAAGTAGCTAGGCCTACATTCTAGCACAAAATGTGGTGACAGCAAAGACAAGTTCACAGCACCAAGTTTTCTACAGCCATGGGCCACCCCCCTGCTCAATACCCAAATGACTATAAGACTTACTATAAAAGTAAGATTTCATTAGGGATTCACATTTAAGCTAGGAGCTTCCTCTGGCATTAGTGTCCACCAGCAGATAGAGGGGAGGCTGTGGTGCATCATTTCTGCTGATACCTAAGCCGAGTTCATGCTGGTAGACATCCCCCCCTCCCCCACCCCCACTCCCAATATAAGGACCTGTTGCAAACCATTGCAAAACTGGCAATGTGACTTCTAGTGGTGCGGTATGTAGCACAGAGTCAGCAATAGAAGACACCCTGGGTATCTTGGGCCACGTTTTCTTTCCCTGGGTATGACGTGACAAGGTCATTTCATCTTCTGTGTGAGGGTGCGGCAAAACAGAGGAACATTGGGGCAAACATTTCATTATTCGGGCCCCGCAGGAACGATTGTCCCATGAATTAAAAATTAAAAAGTTGAAATGACTCGCCAAAGTTTTTTTTTTTTTTTTGCAGTACCACACTGAGGTGAATTTCCATTAGTGGCTGAGGAGGTGGATTAGGACAGGCAAAGAGCCCAGGGTGATACGGCAATGAAGTTGTCTCCTCAACTCTGACAGTCTGACAGCAAATCTCTCTCTCTCTCCAACAGCCGTTGGTCTTTACCACTCATTTTTGCAATGTCATGCAAAGGGGTCGCTGTTCTGTTCAAAGAGCCAGCTCAAAACTGTTAGCAAGCTCCTGTTTCTCAGGGACACAATATCACAACATGGATGGGAACTTTCTTTTTCCACAAGCAGTCTGGTAACTGTACTCATTTAAACTCTTAAACACAGAATAAATGATATCATCTCTTTTTCCTTTGAAGCAGTCCTGTGAGCATTAAACTGAATGGCATTTAAAGTACCATTTTTTTTCTTAGCTGTTGCACTGTTGTTGCACAACTGCATATTGCTGTGTAATATTGTAAGGGGTCCTCTGCTTATGTACCATTATTATTTCAAATGACTTCCATTAATTCGTCAGCTGAATGAATAGATGATGAAAATGCTTTTGCTGCTGATAATGACGGTAAGAGATGCTGGCACAGCGGAAAAAAGGCCTCCCAATCAAAGCCATGCAATGGAGAATGAAAGCCAAGTGGTATCTCACATTCACCACATAATTGCATTTAGAAGCTGGTGATGAGACAAAATAAAGCTGTTTGCCTGAAGGAGAATGTGGGGAAGCCATTGTAAGAAACATAGAGTAACGCTTTTGCCTGATCAGTTGGCATAACACTGATGGCTTCTCGCTGCAACCAAATTACCCTGTCTGTGTCTGTTTGTTTGTGTGTGTGTGTGTGTGTGTGTGTGTGTGTGTGTGTGTGTGTGTTGTGTGTGTGTGTTGTGTGTGTGTGTGAGAGAGAGAGAGAGAGAGAGAGTGTGTGTGTGCATGTGTGAATTCATTTGTGTGACTGTTTCTGTGTGTGGGAGAATATATATGCACGTGCGTGTGTGTGTTTGTGTGTGTGCGCGCATGTTTTTTGCACATGTATGTATGTGTGTGCGTATGCATATGCACGTGTGTGTGTGTGTGTGTGTATGTGTGTCTTGGCAGTGTTAATGAATGGGTTGCAGGATCTCGGTGTCAGACAGACCTGTGCTCGGTGATGGGGCTGTCAGCTGAATAGGTAGGGGGGATGGGATGATGTATGGCCATTGCAGTAATCACCCACTCAGTGACATCAATTACACTCACTAGTGACAAGCAATACTTCAGTCACCCCTAATGGTTTTTTAAATGAGTGAAGTTGAGATAAACTCCACCATTCTGCCGTAACAAAATTCTAGCAAGGAGCAAAAAGGATGATTGATTGACTATTGAATTCCTCATGACCCAACAGCACTTGTTTAGTGGCTTTGTTTTAATAAATCCCCTTAAGTTTAAGAAAATTTCCTCCCTCTGCGCTGGAAGTGTTAATTCATTTTCTATGGCTCCACAAATCACCACCAGGCGCTTTAGCACGACTGCCTTCGAGTGGTTTGAGTAAGACCACATAAAGGATGGGAATATGTTGTAGGATGTCTGTGGTGACCCAGCCTACCTTCGTCCTTCGTCTAAGACTGCTGTGTCTGAAACATTTCTCACTAACAAGGAAATGGCAGCAGGAGTCCAGCATTCATCTGAGTCCAGCCTCCTTGTCATGTTCCCCTTGCAGTTCAAAAGCCCTGGGATCAGTCTGGCTGGAAGGAAGGTTCAGAGGGCCCCAGGAACAGCTAAAGAGATAAACAGATCTGCATAGTTAGGACAGTGGCCCAGCTGGGCGATGAGCAGGAATGAAGAAATGAAAATGCATTGAAATGCAAATGCAAATGGGAGCAATGCCTTTGCCTTAGACAGGGAAACAAGAGGGACCAAGAAGTGTGCCGTTGCAGAGCCTGTTCTAATCTGCAGTCTTGACTGATCCACAGTATGACTGCAGGGTTCCTTTGCGGCTTTGTGTGCTGACTACTGCCTGTCAAAAAGTGTGTGTGCGTGTGTGTGTGTGTGTGTGCGTGTGTGTGTGTGTGCAACAGATCAAGACACGTCTGTATATCTGCCTTTATTACAGTAGCAGGATTATAAATATATTTTAAAAATAATCAAAAATGCACAACCCGTGTACAGCACATTGTCCTCTGAGCCTTGTCACAAAATTCCGTGCCAACAATTTCTCAATGTCCGGGAAAGAAAAAGGACATGATCTGAGAGAATAGGCCCTGCAGTGGTCACGTGTGAATCCCCGCCAACCTTGACGCTTTGTTCTGACCGCCTACCAGAGAGGAGGAGGGGAGCAGGGAACCCTGGGATGTGGGGACATCACTCTTCTGTCACTGGGCACACAAGTTGCAAAGTGCCAGCTTTCCCCCCATAATGCAAAGCCTTGGGATCGGGATTTTGCCGACAATGATTTATTGCAACACAATGTACCCTTCGAGCGCAGCGTGTGTGAGAGGCTGTGGCAAGGTCTACGGTCGACCTGAACCTCTACTCCCCCTTTCTGCCAATCTTTGTTGCATTCTCTTCAGGTTCTGGTGCTTACTTCAAAGAAAACGCGTAGGCTTCCATAGTGCCGAATGGCTTTAAATTCAGTGGTCCAGCATGCGGCAAGAATTAAATAAGTGAAATGATGAAACTCCACAGGGCATGGGTGGATTTTAAAAGGACTTCAAAGCTGTCTTCTGATTTTCATCCCACCTCCTCTCTAAATTAACAGTCAATTAAGGATTCCCTTAATTGGGCATCATTAACCCTCTCTTCATTTGTCTTAAGCTCCCAGTGACTTCAGAAAGACCTTTGAAAACACTCTGGATGGTTAAACCCCTGAGCAATTTCTCTCAGGAAGTTTGGCCTGGGTCAAAGATGAAAGTGTATTTTTTATGTATCCTCCACAAATTCACTCTGAGCCACAAAGGATATTCCAGTATTTATCTTCTTAAATTTATTTATTCATTTATTTGTATAAATAAATACAATTTATATATGTATTTATTTTTCCCCCAAATTAAATCAAAATCCCATTTCATTTATTATATGGCAGTCTTGGTGTATGGCTATGGGTATCTAATCATTGTATCTATTGAAAAACTAATTAATCAAAGCCAAGAAAGTGTTAGGGAAAATGTTTCTCACTCTGTGTCACATACACATACATACACTCACTTGTCCTCAAACAAAGCAAGGCAACCACCAATGAAACTGTGTGTGTAACTGCTGTGCAGAAACTATGTTTACAGGGACAAAAGTGGAATTATCCACATAACTGTATGCATAAATATATCAAGACATTGAATTGCACACTGCCAGCACCCCCTGCAGTGATTGTTACCGTGGCATAAAATATCAGAGCAAAAATTTTGCTCCGTTGTGCGTTGTAGACAGTGACACATACTGTCTGTTTAACATGCAGCGTACCTATCGCATTGTAATTTGTGCTCTGCAATCTCCTTTAAGCGGTCGGCCCCGATCCCCAGCTGTTCCATAGGACCAATTTGTCTGAAATGACCAGGTCTCTCATTAAACTCCCATGATGGATCGATCTGGGACGTCTCGCTGTTGCGCTGTAATTTCCGGGGTGGCGGCTGGGGGTCCGAAGGACTCCTTTTCATCGTCTGCATCCCATCTTCGTGCCGCCAGGGGCGAGGAGCGCGAGGAGCCGATCTGAAGGAGCGGCCATCAGTCTGGGCCCTGTTTAATTTGCATAAAGACGCCTCGGCTCCTAATGAATCTCGCGGCTTCAGCTCCCTGCTTTGTTCCTGTCACTTCCTAAAAATGAAACATGGCTGGTAATTTGCTAAATCAATTATTCCAGAGAGGGGAGAGGGCCACTGAGAGGCAAGAGGGGAAGGCGAAAAAGAAAGGGGGGGAGAGAGCATGAGAGAGAGGGAGGAGGGGGGAACGACACAGGGAGCGAGAGAGTAGGAGCATGGGAGGAACGGGCGTCCCTGGAGCTTTTTTCTTTTTTTTTTAACAAAATGAACACAAAACAAGCGTTGAAAAAACAAAGAGATCAGCAAGCTCAGGCACACTAAGTCTCTCCCAGCTTTGCTCGACTCTTCCATATTACCTGTGCTCCCTGGGAAGCAGAGAGGCCATGTCCTTTACCACTCTTTGGTGAACCGCAGAATGGCTTCCTGTGTATCGGTTTCAACTTCTTCGAGCCTCCTTTCCTTTTACGTAGACCACAGAGGCCAGCAATTAGTTTGCTTTGAGGAACATTTTTCTCTATCCATTTGCTTCCAGTGAGCAACCTGAGAAGGAGCCGTTTTTCTCAGATTTGATTGATGTGTGCCTGTAGCGAGGCAGCCCTCCCGTCCGTGGCGATTTAACAATGCGCACGCTGCTTTGTGGGCCAGAGAGCTAAAGAGAGCCAGCAAGCGAGGAGGAATATGTAAACAGGGGATTCCACTGAACAAAACGCTCCTCTGGCGATGAGGTCAGAACTTTCACGACTTGCTTCGACCCAGAATTCTCGAAACTGTGCAGCTTTGGAAGGATGAAATCAACACGGTTGCTCTGTTATCTGTCAATATTGAACTCAGAGTTATGCTTTTAGCTCAATCAACATATTTAAAATATGTAAATCATTACAATTTTGGTTCTGTGCATTTATATATAAATTTATATATAAATTATATTGGAATACATATTTTTGATTTGCATTAATATATTTTAATTACATTTACATTCTTGGAATTAGTAACATATTTCTCAGCAACCCAGGCAGGAGAGGATGTGAGCTCACTTGAACGTATAAGTGCACACCTTTGAGGGAGAGTATCCTGACTTTACCTGGCTTTTCCAGACCTGTCACGCAGCCCAAAAAAACCTATTCTAAGCTGTTTGGATACTGTGCTAACAATTGGTGCCCTGTAACAACTGCTACGACAGCTTGTAGCTAGTCCCATCTCAAAGAGATCCTTGCCAAAAGGGAGCATCCCTCTGTGGTTTGTCTGAGACAGCACTAATCCAAATTACAGCCAGGACAGGGTGGAGCTGGGGTGAGGGCGAGGAAGGGGGGGGGGGGGGGGGGGTGGGTACAAGGTTGGGGACGTGAGGGTTATGAAAGAAAAGCACAAATATTTTGGAATCTTTCTTATTTTACTCCAGGTGGGGTTAATGACATTTAAATTTAAATTTGCCTGTGCGATCTTGTAGCGAAGCATATTTCTCATTAAGTCGAGCAGCTGGAGTGGTGGCTTCGTATAACCACTCATTCATCACACAGCCATAACAGTGGTCTCTCTTGCTCTCCCTCTTTCCCTCTCTCTTCTCATCCTCTTTCTTATTTCTTGACAAAGAGCGCAAAGTAATTCCAGCCACGGTTTAGACACTGTCCTCCCAGTTCTGGCCCTGCTGTTCGGCAGATTGATTAAGGCCTTCTCCGCTCCCCGATACACCCTTTCCTCTCAGGTTGCCTCCCTTTTTACTGTCTTATTATTTTTTATCACCTTCATTTCTCTCCATTAATGAAAGCTACCCACGGCTTTTGTAGCTGTTTAATGTTGACGTTATTGATATCGGAAGGAAGCAAGGACCAATTAAGGCTTTAAAGCCTTAATTTGATCTGCAGGGGTGAAAGATTGAGGGGGGGAGAGAAAGAGGGAGAAGGAAAAGAGGGGAATACAGAAGCAAGTGTGATTGAATAATTGTGATATGGCATCATTAGGAGTGCCGTCCTGGAACTTCGGCTGAAATATTCTCATTATTAGCCACCCGATGCTTAGTGTCAGCCACAGCAGGGATCTGATTCACCATGCCATCGCTGAGGTCGTTCCACTGTAGATCGTAAAATCTGTGTAATGTAAGTTCCCAGCTCACATGTATCCTCCTGTCTCCAATCAACAGAAGTTCATGTCCCTACTGTGTCCACCAGGGGGAGCGGTGCACCCATGTTCATCTCTCGGTCTACTTCAGCCAGGGGCAGGTTGTGAAAACGAGGCCTCCACTGGGCTGATTGGTCGTCCATACTGCAATTCCACATCGCCACCCCCAAATTGAAAACACACCTCCACTCAAAAAAATCAAAGGGTGAAGTATGGCACAGTTATTACATAACTGAGCTTTTTAATCAGTAGGCTGTGAGTTTGTATCCCCTGGAGAGCACTGGTATTACGCCTCCTGTTCTCCTCTCAAATTGCTTCAGTAAATATTCAACTGTAAAAATGCATATTATGTGAGATGCGTGGATAAGGCTGTCTGCCAAGCAAATAAATGCAATGTGATAATGTAATGTGAATATAAATACATTATTCTCGCTTCATTCTGTCCGAGCAACAGTAGCTGATTCAATTACATTCAAGGGAGCAACAGTTTGTATTTTAATGATTGCCGGGCTCACCATCGCTCACCAAAACAAGGGATGGGGAGAGAAAGGGAACCAGGCGAGGGAAAGAAACAGAAAGAGGGAAGGAGAGAGAGAAAGTGAAAGAGACAGAAGGCAAAAGTAAATGCGTAATTGAGTCTGGAGGGAGAGCGGTGTCATGAACAAGGAGGAGGCATGGAAGGACATGAGAAAGAATGAAATTGAAGTAAATCCCTGCTCTGTCTGGACTGGCAATGGTCAACCGTCTCTGGCTGGATATTAAAACTCTGAGATGTTCCGCTGTCCAGCTGACATATTAATCCGTTTAGAGCCGCCAAGCGAAGAATTACATTGAACTGCGCCTGGGTCAGTGTGTGGAAAGAGCTTTCCCACATGCCGCAATAGTCTCAGTGATACACAATTGAGGCTTGATCTTTGCGGACATGTAATCCCTTTTTTATCATTCTTCTGTTTCAGGTGGTCAAGATCTCCTCTGGGACTTCGGCTGTGACACCTTTGTGGTGGTGCCAGATTGATATAGAAGAGATGCGCTGCAAACCAAACCATCATTTGGCAACATGCATGTTTTTCACACTTACAAGTGGGCCTGAAGGACCTGGTCTGGACAGAATTGGAATAAAACTGTAATGAGACAAAACAAAGTTGTTTGCCTGAAGGGATGGCCATTGGAGAAAACAAACAGAAAAAAATCTTTGATCTGGTGGGTTGATACCACTGTGATGGTCTAATGACTATTTGTGTGTGTGTGTGTGTGTGTGTGTGTGTATGAACAGTAGGCATACACACACACACTCACAAACTGCAAATGCATGACAGTCTGTTGTTTTTTGTTTTGTTCTGTTCTGTTTTTTTCCCTTAAACATATATTCCTGTGTAATTATGGATGATGGAACATGGAACAGGCTTGTCTTGTCCATATACTATGCAGATTATGGGTTAAATAGAGACTGCATCAGAAACCTTTCATTTACTTCATAAAGCAGATTGTGGCTTCTGATGACTACAGCAGTCTTCTGTGTGTGTGAACAGTAGGCATACACACACATACACTCACACACACACTCACAAACTGAAAATGCATGACAGTCTGTTGTTTTTTGTTTTGTTTTTTTTGTTCTGTTTTTTTCCCTTAAAACATATATTCCTGTGTAAATATGGATAATGGAACATGGAACGGGCTTGTCTTGTCCATATACTATGCAGATTATGGGTTAAATAGAGACTGCATCAGAAACCTTTTATTTACTTCATAAAACAGATTGTGGCTTCTGATGACTACAGCAGTCTTCAGGGAGAATAAACTTGCACCTAAAGAGATAACAGTGGGAATAGCCCACATCACAAGTGGCAGTTTCAGTCATGCAAAGAGGCAAATCCCCATTTAAATTGGGCTGCTACAGCAGGGCTGCATTTACTCAGAATTGTCTCGCAATAATCTGGATATCTCCCACTCCTTGAGTCTGCATGAATCCCTCCGACCGTGCATTTCTCAGACTGCAAAACAACCTTGCAGCTCTTTACTCTCGGAATACGTGACTGTAACTGAATAATTCAGGCATTGCCAAATGGCCTATTTTACTTTTTTTACCTCATTGTAAGAATTTGCTGTCATACTGCTTTGGGTGTGATCTCTCTGTAGGCCTCAGTGTTGAGTCTTGAGTGTTAATATTAGATTTGTATTTCTGGACAGATTGAAACTTGTCAGATTGCTACTGGAACAGTTTAATCCCACGTTCAGACACTGATTGATTTGCTGAATGAGAGTGAAGAGATAAGGCGCTGACTGACTTAATGCTGAGGTGACCTTCACAAATGTTGAACGGAATATTTGATTCTGAAGTATCAAAACTGATATAATTGCTATTCGAATATTGCCTCGGTGACTTGTTTGTATCACTTTGGTTGAAGTATTACTGCAGATGTAAATGATGGAGTCTCAGTTGTAGTGTTCTGATGGAAGGTAGTGTCCTGATTTGATTTAAAATAATTCTTAAATTTGTATCCATTGCTTTGGAGGGGAAAAAAAAAGTTTCTGCAGCAGGGCAAAAACTGTGTAGGAGAAAAGGGAACAATTCTACATCAGGCAGACAAAGAAACAAAGGACATCATTTATGAGAAAAGGAGGAATCCAATTTCGATGTGAATGAAACAGAGGTTGTTCAGATCCAGATGAAAGTTTGGCAACTCCCAAGAGTGATCGAAGACTTTTTAGCATTTTATTTGCATAGAGATTGGCACGTCTGTCCTGACAAATGGATAGTGCCACCCCTGCAAAGCCGAGGCGGGGGGGCGCGTTTGCTGCAGGCTGTATCTTTTCAAGGAGTGCCAGTTCGACTCTGCAGTTTCGAATAAATCCACCCACTTTTGTTCTGAAGCTATGGATGGAAAGGAATTTACAATGACCATGTGATTTTACTGGATTCTTGTAAACAGCTACTCCTCGGCAGCTGCACACAACATAGCTTGAGCCTTGATGTTGTGAAATAGCCTCCATAAATTGAGGGTAAAAAAAACCAATTCAGTCCATTTTAGGCTCTGTCTTCTCCGAGCAATAACAGAGGTCATCTAACGACCCCCTCACCCCCATCTCCCCCATCTCCCCCATCCCCTTACGAGTCTGAAATACATAGATCTGCAAAGGAAGGTTCTCTGGAGAAAGGGACAGAGGAAGATCAGATTTGAAAGGCGGAATGTTTAAATTGGGTAATTGAAGAGGACGCATTTTAATATCGGACGTGGAGGATTGGCTGGGGGCAAGGGATGTCTCAGTGACACTGAGAATCTTTGAAGACAAGAAAGGTGACTTTGCTCCAGCTAGTTAGCGCCTCACGTCCGCATTAAGCCAGCAAAGGACGACTGCTCGACAGCTAACTTAACGGCAGGCAATTCAGAGCCAAAGCCGCCTCCCTGCAGTAGAGAAGTGTTTGCATCCCGCTGCTCTCATACACAGAAAGCCCGCAGTCTGACTTTCACCAGGGCAGTCTGGTAAACATTCTTCCAAGGAACAGTCTTTTCCTTTCCTTTCAGCACCCATCATCTTCCACTCGTGTTCCCCTGTGCCTGTGACTTTACTCTCGAGCTGAGGTTTCTATTTTTGGAACACTGAAAAAGACTTGTCGACCACCTTAAAGAAGTTTCTTTCTTTCACTCCTCAATAATTTCAAGAGTTGTGCCGCTCAGTCAGGGTTTGCTCCATGTAGCATCCCAGGTCAAAGATTCAAAATGTTACAACTTCACGCTTGCATGAATTTCACAAATGTAGAAGTGTGTTATTCTTTCATTTTGTGTAATGAGATAATTCGGTCTTGTTCCGTTTGTGTGTATGACAACTGCATGGCAGTGTTATGCATGAAACAGATACATGAATGGATTGCTAGGTGTTTTTGCAAAACCATGCTAAACCATGTGGCCATTTGTGGAGTTTTCACACAGTGGTGAGAAGCCAGGACAGCCAACATGACTTTCTTGTCATTGCAAGGATCCTTGTTGCAATGTGAACATTTTTTTGCATTTCCTTCTGGTGGTTCTGCCTCTTAAAGGAGCCTCAAATCTCCAGGGCAGCTGACAGCTCAGACAACAGCTGGTGTCATCGCATTTCATCATTTAGTCCACTTAGACTCTGTCTGTTATCTCTGGCAGAAGACAACGAGGTTACTCTTCTGTAGATCTTCATTTTCGGCTCCATAATGCACTCGTACAGTGTTAATTAAATTGTTAATATTGAGTGTATCAACGAGAATTAAAACTGAATGCACAAAACCTGATAGCTTTTATATGGGCATCCCTTGAGATCTATTCCATTATAATTAGTTCTGAAGCAATTACTTGAGTTTTAAGGCCAGGCTTGATATCTGTCAAGCTTTTATTGAGCTCTGTTTTTTGTTTTATTATTTTTTTTGTTTGTCATCCCTGAGAAACACTGCTAATGCCATTAAGCACACTTCTGACCTTATCCGAAGTCAGAGATTACTTTATTCTCCTTTTAATTTTTTTTCAATCAAAGCATCTTTTTATGTAATTTTTTTTTCATTATAGAGAGAAGAGGGCTTCATTCTGAGAGTCTGGAGGTAGACTGAGTCCTTGAAATTGCTGTTGCGGATGGAAGAGCAGGAGCCTCGGGGCGATCAGAATGAGTTGAAATGTCTGTGGGAAGCAAGAATTTGTGAGGTTTTTTTTTTTTTTTGGCCCTGAAACACCCGCCCAACAGGCATCCCTACCCTTTTCTCTGCTGCGTAGCAATGATTAAAATTCAGTTGTGGAAAAGCCACTTAATTGAGTAGGCCAAACAGCAGCTATCAATACAGAGTGTTCTGAGAGAACTCCTTCACTGCAGTGCAGTGAAAGGGTTTGGGGAGCTGTCCTTGTAACCAGAAGACTGCACATTCAAATCACTATCTCGGCACTGGTGTTTCAGCCATTGTGAAGTAACCTGCTTCACATAGTGTAACTAGCTGCCTGAATGGATAATACATAACCTGTTATCTGTGGACATTGATGTGATTCAGGGCTTCTACTAAGCAAATAATGAACATAAATGACAGCACAGACATCAGTAACACAATTTTCATAACTGCAAAATGAATCTTCAGGGGTGTCATCATCCCTTAGTACTGTTTACAGCTTTCTGTTTTGTAAAACCAATCATGAGCTAATTAGTTTACATTTACAAGTATTACAAAACCCATGCATACAATACATGTTTTGAGCCACATGGCTGTGATTACACATCAACAATTTTAGCTCTAATTATGTTTACATTCTCAGCATTCAATACTTTCATTATTTTCCCCGCTGTGTTTCAGCAAATGGAGAGGTCTATGAGACACGAATTCGTTGGGTGTCTAGGGCATGGCATTGTGAGAAATGAGAAACAGGTGGCATTGATGAACAACACCCAGCCATGTGAACGCATGGCGTCTTATTAGCCCACGCTTTTTTTTTCCACCTGTAGCCCTGCTGTAGCCAGACATGACGTCTTCTGAAAAGGAAGCGAGGGGCAGGAAAATGGAAGAAAATGTACATCCGCAGAGCCAGCTGTAGATTTCTCCTTTACAGAGCGGCGTTTCATTGGGGATAATTTGCAGTGATGTCATCCCCCTCAAAAATGTCAAAATTACTGCTTGCTTGCTTGTGACAGAGGTGGCATGCGGCAATCAGCATTAAAAAAAAAAGTAGGAAAAACAGCCAGTGACTCACACATGAAATGAAAACCGTATCTCTCTTTCTTTGTTATTCTTTCCTTCTATCCTTTCTCTCTTTCCTTCCATCCTCATGGTGTCTTAAAGTTTGCCATTGACAGGTTACATCCAGCCACATCAACATTATACATCATTATATTAATGGTGGAATTATATTTTTTATTGTTATTCTATTTTATCTTTGGAGAGGTGGAATTTAACTGCTAGATGATATGGACATCAGTTGATATGATGCTGGTTTGATGGCCACAGCACATAAAGAATAACACTGTCTCCTGGCATATCCTTTCCAAGAATTACTTTCTTTCTCATTCTTTGCACCCCACAGAATTACATTTTAACTGAGTTTCTTAGTTAAACAGCACAGAAAACCCCAAGTCAGGTATGATTCAGTAGTGGTTAATTATGGCAAAATTCAGTATCAATGTATCCTTCAATGCAGTCCAAGGCACTGTGCAGTCTCTCTGTGAAGTACAGATCTGTATATATACATTTACTTACTTTATTTGTTTTGCATCACAACAGACAGGCTGGTGTAAAAAAGAGTGGCAGATATACACAGTGCACTTGTGCATCCAAAACCTTCCCTTTCTTGTGCTCTGTTTGACCACCTCCCTTTTCTACAATATTAAGGACTGAATTATTTAAAATGAGGAATCAGATTTTTTATTTTTGATGAATTTGTCCAAAATCAAATTCAAGTGGGAGGTCCTGACAGTTTTTTGGCAATTTTTGGTTGATCAAATATTTATGGAGGGCTCAAATGTTAAGACATTAGTGTTTTTACGAAGAAGTTCAACTGATGCTAATGCTACAGCAATGAGGTGAGGTGAGGTGAGTGGATTTTCCAGGTGCCCATGCTCATTGTACTCCTCTTGGAATTACCCGTCACTAATGTTTTCTGCAACATTATTATAGACAGAAAATATACAAAATAATGGAAACACCAAAGAATATATGAATATTCATTAACTCTTACTAAGTGAGGAGTTGGGCTGCGCTTAAAATGTTGTTATAGAAGAACTGAATTGTTCTTAGTGGAGTATTGGACCATTCTTCGAAAGGACTGCCTCCATATCTGATGAAGGAGCTGGAAATGTACTTCGCAGTCTACATTCCAGGAATTCCTACAGAGGTTTGATGATGTTTAGATCTGATGGTTGGGGCAGCCATGGAAGGTGTTTGACTACATCCTGGTGTTCATGAAACCACACTTGAATCAGTTTAGCAGTGTGTACGGGGCTGTTATTGTCTTGGAATATGGGACTGTCCTGAGGAAACAATGTTTACAGCTTGGGGTGCACGCAGTCGCCTAAAATGGTCTTGTGTTTCTTGGCAGTAATCCTATCATGTAGAGTAATAATGGGACCCAATGACTCCCATGAGATGGCCACACATAGCATAACAGATCCACCACCATGTTTAACAGTTGGGAACAGGAAATGTGCCTTTCTTGAAATCTAAACCCAGCCCAGGGAAAAGAGTAAAGGATGACTCATCAGACTATATTATTTCTTCCACTGCTCTGAAGTCCAGGTTTAGTGGATATTATACCAAGTTATTTATTGTTGCACATTGGCCTTGGTTACAAGTGGTTTCAGAATGACAGTCCTTCCATAACTATCAGGTTTATGAAGGTTATGATGTACATGATGTTTTTGTTGAGTCTAGGTTGTGGAGGTGTAGAATCAGCTCTGTGGCAGTTTTTGAGGCTGTTATTGTGTGGAGTTTAGCAACTATTCTGTTAGGTGTCTGTCTATCCCTTTGACTTGGACCACTTTTCCTCTCTCCTGACGTAGTTTTCCCTTTTTTGGGGTATGGCGTCATGATTTTCGACACAGTCCCCCTTGACACATGAAATAATTCTGCCATTTCTGTGACTGATGCACCTGAACTATCTGACCTTTTTCAAAATCTTCAAAATCTAGATTTCTCATGTTGTTTTAGACTTCAAACATCTTTTATAGCAAAAACACACTGATAATTAGTAGTGATGTTAATATGAAACATGTGTAGACTCCTTTTTAATTGTGATTGTGGTAGTCACCTCAAATTACAAGTGCTTTTTCAATTCATGTTTCAGTTATTTTGTTTACACTGTGTAATTCTTCACCACCTGTACTTACTGGATATTAAGCATTCTTAAAAGGGGTTAACTGACCGTCAATTCTTTAAAATTCCTTACAACATGAGGTTGTCAGAAATTATTTGATTATTTAACAACATCCAAAAATAGTTTACTCTGTGCATGTTCTCTTACTGTTTATGGCAGGACAATCACACAAAGAATGCAGAGGTTTGCTGTAGATAAAAGTATAAGTAACATAACCAATTATTACATTTACATTTCTTCATTTGGCAAATGCTTTTATCCAAAGCAACAAAAGTTACAAAAACTTACATTATTATATGACAGCAAAGCACAACACTATGGGTCCAGAGAAACATACTTTACAAAGCCTTTTATATTTGCAGAGTCTGTGGAGTAACAAGGTTCTAACTCATCCAATCAAACAACTGGTTATTTTATTCCATAATTAGGCAATTAAGGGCCTAGAGTGGTTGAGCTCTTCTGGCTTCTTCTGACCTTTTGCTACTGGATCTGAGCACAAGAGATATGCCTTTTTATTACAAGACTATTTGAAGCAGAGCACATACAAAAACATAATCTGGGCACATTATGCATAAACGTAATGAACAAACCCATTGTTTTCCTTTTTAAAATGGACTCTACACTGTAGAAAAATGAAATAGCTGTTAATTAAATAAGAACATTAAACACTAAGGAACTGAATACACATTTCCAATTTTGATATTTTGTAATGCTGTGCACTTCAATGTACAGCAAAAAAAAACAATATTTTAAGCAAGAACAAGATTTTGTCAGTGAGGTACGCCAAACTATTTTAGGAAATAAAATGCTTTAAATCAAGCTTTAAATAAGCATGACATAATTTTTTATGGCTATCTTTGTTACAGTAGCATTCTACCCCGTAAGCTATTGACAGGCGCTGTCCAGTAAAAGTTGTTAATAATAATTACAAAGAGACAGAAAATTGAGTTTCACTGAAAAACTTTCCATACAGTATGAAATAAGAAGTCTGCCGACTTCAATAGTGAGGTAGTCTGCAGGGCAGCTGGTTGACTGACTCACCTCCCCCCATTATTGAATCATGTCTTTATTATTAGCAAACAAGGCCAGAATATAGCATTCCCTTTCAACTGCCAGCTGCACAATGGATCGGGCTTGTTTAAAGGGATCAAAGTCTGGTCTTAATTTCTTCAGAGATTCCAGAAGTCAGTCAGACCCTGGGAAATAAAAATAGAAAATCAAACAATGAATTAGCGGTGATTGTGAGATGGAGATTTGATTTCCCAATGCGCTGCTGGGGAGCTGCCTAATGAACAGTCCCCCGGATGAAGGGTCAGTTCAGGTCGTGCCTTGTGTTTCTTAAGGGCCAGGCTTGGAATTAGTCCAAAAAAAATCAAATTAACTGAATTGTGAAACAATGAATACAATTCCACAAAATTTTCAGGCTTTGAACCATTTTCTCTCTCCCCCACTCCTTGCGCTGGAATACATTTTGCGAGTTACGCAACGTTAAAAGACGGAGCAATTGATCCATTCGGTTTAAATCTTTAATCCAAAGAGACTTATGACTGACACGCTGTGTTCGACAGTCAGATTTTTATGGGAGCAATTTGGGCAGAGTACTGTGTCGCCCCAACAGGGACAGCTGAGCATGACCCTGAGAAGTTCATGAACTGCGGCTCAGCTCCAGTTGATGCTTCTCGCCGATGGGGAACATCATTGCTCAGTTCAGAGGCATCAGCCGTTTCTCTCCGGTCACCCGGGGTTACTAGCCCAGGCTAGGCATTTAACGCTGGGCACAATCAGCACTGAACACGCCACACTGCTTTGTTGTGCCGACTTCGTCCCAGGCTTCCAGCTTTGGAGGGGAAACTGTAGGGGTTTCACATAGTTCCTGCATTTAGGAGTCTATTTCTATCCCCTCTCTCTCTCTCTCTTCGCCTAACGTTAATCTTTTGGTCTGATTTAGTGTAAACTTTCACCCTCACCATAATTAGAACCTAAACATATCATCCTTTTCTATTCGTTGTACCATCTGTTCCATGTTAAAGGGCTTTAACAGTTTCTTTATGTGTGTGTGTATGGGAGGTGGGGGAGTGGGGAATTTAGATTTGTCCCTGTCTCAGTCAGGCCATCAATTCATCAAGTTTCTTCTACCCATTTCTATATGTCTGCGTTTGAATCACTTATTTCCCAATTTCTTCATTTATGTTTCCCGCCTGACTCCTTCTGTATCAACCTTGATGAAATTGAATCCACGGCCAGCGCATACATTATGATTTATATTTTAATCAGGTGAAAGCATGCTGAGTTTATATTTAAGATCGTATGACATATGGATACACACTGGCAGTCGTCCATGTTGGCACAGAGCTGCAATTTTATTTACCAAGGGAAAGCAGAACTGCAGACATCTGTTTCCCTTTGTCAATTCTGCAGCTCACCAATGAACACACTGAGCACTGCAGCGTAATACTAAAATTAATTATACTACAGCACCATCTTGTGGTTGTTTTGGGATTTGCTAATATTTTTCAGCCTGATCTGGAGGTAGTCTGCCCAGCAGACAGGTTCACAGAACGGGATGCTTCACTTTCAGTCTGGAGAGGGTCACCTTATTTCAGCTTTGCCAACTATGTCATAAATTAAATATTCATAATTCAGCCAGAGGGTGTTCCTTACTCTTGATAAGATGACAAAACATACGCTGATAAAAAGGAACGCTTTTCTGCTGCAAAGCTATTGCCTTGAGGTGTGTGTGACTGACAGGAGAGCAACCAGTAAGAAACCTCCCTCAAACTTTGTATCACCTATTGGTGACTTGTGCAAAATGCTAAAATTTTTAACAACATGACCCTGTCCAGGCAGAGATAAACTGACACATCATTTTAGGAAGACAGGCTGGTCTTTGGGGAAGGGGGTGGGGGCTGGGGGATTGGCACAGAAGCAGAAATTTACCACTAGGGGTCAGGGTTTACCCGAAGTGAGAAGGGTCTGCGATCTGTAATCGCTGGTGTCTACATGTCAGGGGTGGCAAAATTCACTTCTTGAATTCTGATATACTCTCTTGTTCTGCTTTACTTGACTGAGTCTTTTATTTTTATAACATCAAGTAAAATATTTTTTTTTTTTTTCACATGCCTTGTACTGTAATATTTAAAAAAAATTAATTCATACTTGCTTGTTTATTGCATGGATTTTAGAGAAATTATCTGAAACTGGTGTGACTAGTCATTTTTTTTAATCTGTCCACAATGATTGAAAAGTGCAATTACACTGGCTGGAATATATACACATATTTATATAGGTTTTCAAAAAGGCACATTGCCTCATATTTTTGGAAAAGTCCAAGTTTCTGCTCGTGAATTTGACATGTGGCACTATGGGCTAAAACAACAGCTCTGAATAGAGTGTGATTTCAGCAGTTGCAGTATGCAGTCAGTTGTAGGAAAGTGGATGAGCCTAGCTGCAGTGACCATATTGAAAAAGTGGATCAAAATCTTGGCAAGTACCCCTGAGACTGAGAATAATATTCCATGGCATTAAAGAACTGTTGAGATGCTAAAAAATATAGTGTCAAGTCACTAAAATGATTGAATAAGGAATATGTGATATTTAGTATAATGTTTTGAGAAATTCTATGGCACTTTTTTACAATTTATATGGCAAATTGACCTTATATTTTTGAAAACACGTAAACCATTTTTGCAGCACATAGAAGACACAAGCTCTGCCAAAATTTCACCCATTCATGGTTGAATTTGTATTATGTTATTGGTTTGATTAAGTGACATTCTGTCATTCTTTTATTCACTTAATTGAAAAGGGGGGTGCCTAATATTTAGTTCCATCTTATATTCAGAACAATGTGTACAGTGTGGAAAAACTATAAGAATTTACTTACCTATATACAGCTAAAATTTTACTGGATCAGAACAGAGTGATACTTTTGTTTTTTCCCTTATTTATCTACCTCTGAGAATCAGTTGAAGCTCTACGTGAAATTGTTTTGCCAGTCAATACATCATATGCTGGTTTTATCCATTTTCTCCCGTGGCATGGCATCATTTAGAATTCATGAAAGCCTGAGATGTAAGGTGTTTGTTGAATAGCGGCCACGAGATTGGTGTTCAGGAAAGAACGAAGTGAAAACAAACTTCATCAAGACATAAAGAAGCGGAAACTGTCGGTGTTGAGAGTCACTATCTCGATGTGAAGCTAAGAATATAAACATGAATGTTATTAAATCGCAAGGCACAAATTGGCTGGCATAAACACGGCTAAACCTGTTGGTTTCTCTTAAAATATCCCCCAGTTTCCTGAGCAGCAAACACGTTTGCCTCCTACAAGCAGCAAGCAGTTCACAAGCGGAGCCAAATGAAATGGCGAGGTCTACAATGAAAAGGGATGAGTCACCGGGGATCTCTCGTTCACTTTATTAACTTAGGCCTTTCGCCTCTCACGAAAAGAAATGTGAACTGAGATTTATCGTTGCATGTTTCTACCACTAGAGGGCAGCCAACTCCACAAAATACAAATTGCGCAGTAGCACTGTAAATTGAAAAGGAGAAAAAAGGATAAAATCATTTCATTTTAATAAAATCATTTTATTTTTTATTGATTTGTGCATTTTTTATTTGTAAATCATCAAAACATTTACAAGTTACAATAAAAATCCTACCATACAACAATCTGTCAGAGTTCATCATCCCATAGTCAGTTACTATGCTTCTCTCCTTAATTCATCTGAAAAAGTGCAATAAAGCCTGCTCCACTCATAAAAACGTTTTTCCCCTCTAAAATGCTGTCATTACACAGTATAGAATGTGTTCAAATCTGTAAAACGTTCAGTTCATGTGTGACGTAAGTTTGAAATTAAAGAACTTTATTTCCTCTCATTGAAAGCTAGCTGTCAAAACCAGCAAATCCTACTGTTCAACTCGTACGCATAAGGCATAAGTTTCATGGGCGCTACATGTATGTTGCCCCCCAATAAATGCCTCTCTGTAGATAGATAGATAGATAGATAGATAGATAGATAGATAGATAGATAGATAGATAGATAGATAGATAGATAGATAGATAGATGTGTGTGGGTTCATATGCCAGAGGCTATGTCACAACTGGTACTGTTATGTGTAGGTGGTACAAGTGGTACAACTGTTGGTGTGTAGGCTGGCTTCACGGAAGGTAGCTAATAAGTTGTCACCTGTCTTATGGTAAAGCAATTGTATAAAATCATGTCTGCATTACCGTAGGATATATTCTGACAACAAAGTTCCTGCGCATCTATGTGGCGCTATAAGGTCGTACGTATTTAAAATGCGTCAATATTTGTTGACGAGAAAAGAGGAACGATATTCAAAGTCCACTCAACGCACTGGGATTTGTTTGGACCAGATCCATTACTGACGAGTTGGAAGCTATGCTCAAACGTATTGAGGCTGCGTGAGAAAATAATGATAATAATTGCTATCTTTGTCATAGCTTCCCTCCTCCTCCTTCCCACGGGGGTACGTCGATCTTACTGACGTCAGTGCGGGAGGAGGTTGCGCCATTTTGAAAGTGTAAGGGAGAGAGAGGAATTGAGAGGGAGAGTGCTGAGAGGGTAAGCGAGCGAGAAAGAGTGTGAGAGGAGGTAGCCAGTCAAGCAGAGAGCCCCATACTTTTTTTAAACTTCACGATCCACCTCCATCCTGAGCGAGCGTCCGCTTGCATACACTGAAGGCCGGCAAAATTGACAAGACCAGGGCCCGAGCCCGCGACAGAGATTCCCTCTCACCATGGCAGGTAAACCGTAAAAAATGAAAAGGGCAAGTCTGTCGCTGCTGAAAGAGGTGGCCGGTCTTTTTCCGGTGTTGCTAACTAGCTAGCTAGCTTCCCAGCTAGCCACAGTTTAACCTCCCCTTTTAACCGTGGGTTAATGAAACAGTGTGAGAAATCGATCGCTCTCTGTGTAAAAGTCGCCTTCATGTCTTCCAGTCATCCGCCTCCCGGTCTCCCCCACCTTTCCTTCCGTAGCTCCCCACGTGAAATCTGGGCGAGATGGTGCTAAAACCTCTAGCTGTTAGCTAGCTACTTACTCTTGGAGCGTGTGCTTACACAGCTTGGAAGAACTAGTAATATGTCTATTTAGAATCGCTGTGAAAGAATTTAATTGCACCGCTTTCTTCACAACTACCTAATAAATCCACTATAATTACCTAGAGTTAATTCGGTGCAGTATTTTAATAACGTTTATGCGCTTATGAATTACCTTACCACCTCGTTGCATTTTTGGACTCCGGCTGCATAAAGTTTTTCTCCATTGGTTTCAGCTAGCTGGCTTGTTTTATGTCATTGGACTGATTATATTAGTAACAGATTTCTATGATGGCAAACTACCGGTACTCGCTAGTATGGCTTTGGGGAAAATAATTCGCTAATAAGTTAGCTAATGCATTTTATTTCAGTGACGGGTACTTGGCTAACTTCTGGCTAACGTGATAATGTAGCACGCTAGCATGGTTTTGTGCTTATCTAGCCCAGAATTTAAATGCGTGACATAATATTTAAATGTTCTGGGCGAATGCAGGAAAAGCAGGATTTAGAAGTGAAGTCAGGGCTGCTTGAACTCACCCAGAGACAAGAGGACCATTTTAACTGGAAAGACAGTTACACCTTACGCCCTAAAGCTAGTTAGCATGCTAGCTTCTTGCGATGGCGATCTTTTTTCCTCATGTCCCCAAGTGCATGCTTGGGGGCTAGCTCCCTGGCTAGTTTAGGCGGGGTGTGTTCTGATCTCTTCAGTTGCTGCTCACGTATAAAGCATCTGAGATGAAAAGTGCTTAGGTACTTCATCGAGCTGAAAGTTTTACGCTTTTCTATCATAAATTTCTACACCGTCTGACGATAGACAGCCAGCTAACGCTAGCTGCCTGCATATTTTAGTTGTAACAATGTATTCCCCATATTTATTAAGGTCACAATTTAGTATTAGGGAAAAGCTTTACCTTTTTGGTCTTGTTGTGTCGTTAACACAAGACATAATGAAAATATAAAGAGGCTGTAGGCATGAGCGTGGCTGGACATGGTGAAATTATAACACCATTCTCTATAAGCCTTCAGCAGAGCTGCTCTCAGTACCATAGTCTTATGCCTTAAAATATATTTGCATGATTTGTTTTTTTTTTTCCACTAGATTTGCATGTTTACTTCTTAATTTGATTTGCCTGGTTCACAATTCAATTCTCTTCCGCACTAGTTGCTACTTTATAATGAGAGGAACTGTTATTTTCCATTGTAGATTTTAAGGCAATCGCTTGGGCCTCCCAAGTTCAACTAACCTGTTGGATTGTTTTCACGCTGCACAATACGTTGGTTGAGTCAACAGGGCGTGGACTTACGTATATTCTGCAGGTATTAAAAATATGCAACGCTGTTGTGCCAACAGAGCACGTCACGTGCCCAAACTGTTCATTGACAAAGCATTGAACGGTAGTGCCACTGAATTTAGTTCTTGGTGCTTCTGTTGTTGCAGATGTACTCATTCGAGCTAAATATGTGAAGAATGGTTCATAATCGTCAATGCCCAGAACATGTAAGATCTAGCCGAAATGAATATTGGAGCATTTAGCTTGTAGGAGCATGTTCTTGTCACGACAAGTTAATATTTGGGCCATACATGCATACTTTTGCCTGATGTGGACTTCACTTCTGTTAAATTTGCAGGAAGATATGAGCCAGTGAAACAAAAATGAGAGGAGTGAATGTGTGGAATTGAATTCTGTACTTTTTGAACCTGAATGTGCAGCTCTTAAATTCGCTTAATAATTGTGTTGGTTCAGTGCGTGGGATCACTTGTTGCAGAGAGTGGAAGATATCAGTTTTGGTACTGTTGCTGGCGATATTTGTGAAATTGTCAATTTCTACATTAAATTTTCGTGCCTGCTTGTCAGAGAACAGTAAGGACTCATACAAGGGTTAGAGCACTTCCTAAACAACTGCCTCACATGCCATTTAAAATATGTTTAATCATGAAGACTTGTACCAGGGTATGTCCTCATCTAAGCCATGTGGTCTCATGTTTTTTGGGGGGGAGTTTAATCACTTTGAAAGTTAAAGCTGATTTTTATGGCTGCAGGAGCCGGAGGTGGGAGCAACGATGTGCAGTGGTGCTTCTCGCAAGTCAAAGGAGCCATCGACGACGATGTCGCCGAAGGTAAGCGTTCACCTCAGCGCTGAGATCACAGATGGGCTTTAACACAGTCACTGTTTGGCATTACTCCCGTTCTGTACTGTCCACTAATGTCCCAAATGCACAGCAGAATGGTTACGAACTGGCAAGGTTTTTATTACAATTACCATCACAGTCAAACTTTAAAGATGGGCGTGCCTGTACGTCTGTGTTTGAGAAAGCGATCCTCCCAGAATAGGCCTCAGTTGTTTCCCCGTTGGTGGTTTGTGGATAAATGTGAGCCTCTCTGCCTGTGGCATTTTTTGCGGTTCTTCCAACCAGAGTGAGGTGGGTGGATGCAGGTAACTGTGCCTCTTTGGCATGTGAAGGTACTCTGACGCAGGTAATCGCAGCTCCAGCAGGGCGTTGCGGGGGAGGCGTGCTTGAATTTCTTTTTTTGGGCACGGACAGAGGCAGGAGCAGCAGGCTGTGCAGGTACCCGCTAACCTCTGCCTCAGATCTCTTAAAGCTGGTTCAGGGAGCTTGCAGACTGGCAGGGATTCGATATTGGCATGTAATCCCAAGTCTGGAGTTATCACCCAGTCAATCCGGGATTATAGTGCTGTGTTGCACTCTAACTTGGATTTTAATCAGGAACGTCCTGCTCCCTGTGAGCTCCCTGTAGGGGTGCACTTTTTATACTCGCAGGTAAGCTCCAGGAGATCCTCCTAAAACCACGCAGCTCGTCTTTCAGTGCAGTCTCAAGCTGGTTCATGCAAGCTTTGACAGGAAGTGAAACTAAGGCAATGGGCACAAATGTTCCACTGCCATGTGTTGGAATAATTTTCGCCGATTTAGGCTATTTTAAAAGAAACGTGCGCAGGATGATGGAGTATCATGAGAAATGGGACCTGCTAAAAAGGCAGAGCGCTGAGCTCCCTGAAAGCCCCGGGAAGGCATGGTTATTTAATGTGCTATGTATTAGGTTTTTGCGGCCTGCAGGCGCTGTCATTAATCTGAAGAATATTTCCGTATTTAACTTAACACGCTTTCTCACAGTGACTGAACTGAGCGAGCACCTGTCACCGGGAGTTGATGTGAGTTGTGTGCCCCTCCATAAACTGTGAGGTGGAGTAAACAGCTTTGCGGTGAGTGAAGGGGCTGTCAGAGATGCTTTCCCAAAAGTTTCCCTCGTCATTTTTATGTTTTTCATCTTTGAATACTAGTTAAGCACAGTCAGTTAGTAAGTTAGTGCAGAGTACAAGACCAAAGTTAAGCATATCGCACATTGAAATTACATGCAGGTATTGGTTTGACTAATGACTTGTGATGCATTGATTAGGTAACTTGACTGAACAGCTGTTAATCCTACATTTTGCACTGCTGTTGTATCCAGTAGCATCCTTAACCTGAGCTGCTTTCAGCTGTGTAAGTGAATAATATGTCAAATTTAACATATGACACCTTGGACCAAGAGATCTGCAGAACAAATGTGAAGTAGGCGATATCAGTTCATTGAGCTAGGGTGGCATTGCAGTTGGAGAGCAAGCTTGTAACCACAACCAGAAGAGTCCCTACAGGAAGTAGTAAAGATGCTTTCTTCTGAAATGAACACCCGCCAGCCTGCAGACAGGAGTAGAGCCCTTCAGAATGTTTGTTGTGATTAGTCTTATCGTGTATAGTGCTCATTCAAGTTGCATTGAACTGCATTTGTAGTTTTGTTCCCAAGTAGGCCACCATTTTAGTATGAACCAGCCTGAGCCTGACTATAACATGTCTAAACCCATCCCGCAGCAGTGAATTTCAGCAGTGAATGCACAAATCAGAGATTGGTATCTTGTGATATATTAGCACACTTGCTAATGGTTGTAGTCACTGGCAGTCAGACATGAGAGCAGAGAGGTTAGTGGGACCTTGCAAAGAGAGGAGGTTAGGGTTAAAAGGGAGCAGTGACCAGAGGAAGGGGACTGATGGGTGTTTGCACAATCCAAGCCAAACAACAACAGGGGCTATAGGAAGGTTTGAGGCTGTTTTTTTTTTTTTTTTTTTTTTTTTTGCAATTTCTGTCAAAATCATGTCCTCAGCAATACAGTCAGCATGTTACCTGGAAGCTGTGTTGTGAACCCTTGAACAGGAGAGAAATTTGCACGAAAAGCTTTCACAGCTGCAATATTCAGAGTGCTGAAATGGTCCGTATAGCAAGCAAAATATATTGTAACAGGCATTTTGCTTTTCACTGGCAGCTGATATGTGGCTCGTGCCTCAGTCCTTCATGAAAAGCCAACCACAAACCCCTCCACAGTCCAGAACTACCTGTTACCTCTGCAGTATCCACAAAATTTGTCTCTCTCTTGCTACATAAGCTGCCTAGCTCATTGCTCAGGGACTTGCACTGCCCTTACTGGACTACTGCAAGTCTCTCCTCACCGGTTTCCCTGAATGTGCCATCAGGCCCCTCCAGCTCATACAGAATGTTGCTGCTTGTCTTGTCCATAAGTAGTCAAAATATTAGCATGTCACGCCTTTCATCTCCTCCCATTGGTTACCAGTTGGGGCCAGAATAAAAAAAACTCTGGTTCTAGCCCATGGGATAGTAAGAGGAAACGCGCCCTCTTACCCTCAGCCCATTACCAAACCTAACGTTCTTGCCAGATCGCTGTCCTCAGCATCCTTTGGTCAAATTGTCAACTCTCTACAAAAGATTCCATTGTGTCGGTCATGTCTGTTCTCACCTCCCTGGCCCCCCAGTGGTGGAATTAGCCCTCAGAACAGTTGTGAATGCTGAATCACTGTTAGTCTTCCACTGCAGACTGAAAACTCATCTGTTCGCACTACATTTTGGTTCAACTCGCACTGAACACATGCTGTATCCTGGAATACGACATGTTGTGTAATGATCCCTACTATCAGTTTGAGAAATTTTATTTAGTATCAGTTCCTAGTGACTGCTTTTAGCCTAACCTTCTTGTATGCACTTTTGTAAGGTCTGTGTAAGAACATCTTCTAGATGACTAAATGTAAATATTTGCAGTGCACCAACAGTCCTCTAAACTTTTTCCCCATTCCCTGAACTGTTATGCAAAATCCTGTGTAAATCAGCTGATGCAGAATTTTGGCACCGTAGACCGTTTTAATTTAACACCAGGGCATCGCAGATGACCTACAGCTAAAAATGGCAACATCGCATGAAGTGAAAAATGATGTCCATGCATCTGCAATCAGGCTGGGTAATGGTCGTTGTTTTTATTGTAAGAGGGAACCCACAAACAAAAATTCCATTGTGATGTTATGAATGCACTCCTCCCATTAAATAATAGAAGCATTCAGAAAGCAGCATGCTTTGTGGCTGTATTCATGGCTATGGTTGTCTGCGTGATGGTGCCTAGTTGCCGTCAGTCAAAATCGTGTTCAGAGGAGGTAATTGAAGTTGGAACAGTTGCACATTTGAAACGCTCTGAAAGGTAGCGAGCATGGGTAGCAGGTAGCCTGCGTGTTACATGAGTGTGCAGGTGTTTATCTGTCACTGTTGGGACATCTCTGTAGCCATGTCTGTCTGGAGCAGAATAACGTCGTCCTCTGTGGCACGTGCACAACATTGGGGGACGTCTCTGCCCGACACCGGGCCTGTGCCAGGGAAGCGATGAGAGCAGGATTGTTGGCAGGCCGAGGGACGCGGGGGAATAGCACCGGCAGTAGGCTGGAGATGACACTGCAACTGCCCCCGCCTGCGCCAAGTCATCTCTCGCATGCAGCCAGCTTTAGACCTGGAGTGATGACACGGATATGCGCACATCCCTCTAGCAGAGCGAGAAGAGGGTAGTCATGCACAAGATGTGGCTTTTCTGTTGAACATACCACAACAAAGGGGGGTTCTCAAGCAGAGGTTTGCTCTCAGAGCTATTTATACCGCTAGGTGCAGAGACAGCGTAGGGCTGTTTATGAGTTGATGGTAATGCTCTATATACCTAAGAGAAAGAGGATGTTAGCTCTGTGTGATGTGGCCTGACTCATTATTTCTGACAGCCTCTGGCAGCTATCAGACACCACTGTGGTTTTTTTTTTTCTGTGTAAAGGATTTCCTAATAATGCTGTGTGTGTCTGTCTGTGTCTGTGTGTGAGAGGGAGGTAGTTCTTTGGCTGTGTTTTAGTCATGTTGAATTTAGGTCTCCCTGGAACATGGATCTAAGCACTACAGAAGCATTACTGCCCTAGATCTATAAAGTTGACCTCATTATTGAAGTGCAGTATTTAGAATTCTACCTGGCTAATCGCTCTGAGATTTCACTTGTTTCAAGAGCTAGCCCATCAGTGCTGTGGCAAAAGTCATTTGCCTAACATCTTTCTGTCCCTGTGTGTGCTTTTTGTCCTTTGGGAACAGCCGACATTATCTCCACGGTGGAGTTCAATCACTCTGGGGAGCTGCTAGCCACAGGGGATAAAGGTGGCCGTGTGGTCATCTTCCAGCAGGAGCTAGAGGTAAGTGTGAAGTGTGGGGGGGCAACCGATCACTACGACTTCTGGAACCGCCCAAAAGCCTGTAGCGGGAATATATGAATTGGCTCTTGTTGAAGCTGAGGGAGCTGCTGCCATTTCCTCGCAACAGAACAAGTGCCAGCCACAGTGCCGAGGCGAGTACAACGTTTACAGCACCTTCCAGAGCCACGAGCCCGAGTTCGACTACCTGAAGAGCTTGGAGATCGAAGAGAAGATCAACAAGATCCGCTGGCTGCCCCAGAAGAACGCGGCGCAGTTCCTGTTGTCCACAAACGGTCAGTGCAGCCGCGTGTCTGTCCGTCACCTCGCTGTGACCGAGACGGCGCTCAACGCTTCGGTCTCGTGGTGTCTGATCTGTGGGCTCTCTCGGTCTTAGCGCAGAGATGCACTGCCTCAAATAAGTCAATGTGTTGTTTCCAGTGCGTTTAAAAAATGGTAAACATTATATGGTGCAGTGATTGGAGTGTTTGGAGTTCTGGGCCTGTGGTCTGTGGGTCTGTCAGATTGGATACTGTCCTTTAGCCATTCAGTAAGTGTGCTCGGCAACTGAGTCAGAACCCATGTCTTGGTCAGGACCAATTCAGCAACTGTCAGAGAAGGCATTGGGAATTAATTCTCATCAGTGTAATAATGATGAGGAATGTTGTAACACACACACACACACACACACACACACACACACCACTGCCTAGCTAAGGCTAAGGCAGTCAGCAGTATTTTGACCAGTGTTGTGGTGTACAGTTTGCAGTCAGATTTTCGGTTTTAGAATAACTCGAACCCAGTCTTTTCACAGTTACAATAAACTGCATAATATTATAAATTTAATAGTGCCAACATTTGTGGGAGACAATTCCAAATATGCTTTCATTGTTGAAACTTTATTAGCTTCATTTTCAGAGAACTGTGCTTCGCCAAATTGGCTGGGACCATTGTAGTCTACATTTAAGTGGGTCTTTGACTGCTAAAGATTCCATCTTTATTAATGAGTCTCAAAAATAGAAGTCAAATTATTAACGTTAAAGATTAATAATGTACCAGGTCTTGGTTCAGTACAAAATGAGACCTGAAACTGGAAGTGTGCATTGTAACACAGCTAGAAATCAGACATTTTTATACATCTGCAGAGGTCAATCTTTGATCTAGCAACAAGCCGGCTGTAAAACAAAATGCAGTACTGATATGCAGTAGTTGTAAGGGTTGTAAAATGTACGCTCTGTTCATTAGCCTCTTCATCTCATCTGCGTTGAAAGGAATCCTGCATCCAGGGAGAGGAGGAGCGTTTTGTTTGGAGCAGCTCTGTGATGAAAGCTTTAGCCTTAAAGTACCTGTTGCGAGTTCATGCTTTTTTTTGCTGTTCCCGCAAGTGAACCCAAATGAAATGCTTTGCTGAACTCCAAACACTGCTGCGCTCATCATGCTAATGACATGACACAGAGCTTAGATGCAGTCAAAACAACATAATGCAGTAAATTGCTAATTAAACTATCATGGCTGGGAAGAGGCCTCGGGTCTAATTGCAGGTTGTAAAATGATCCCAGCACATGTCCTCCATGTGTTATTCATAGCCTTAAAGGTTTGTTTATGCGTGTGTGTAATAGTAAACGCTTAATCTCCTCATTGCTCTCCATAAGCTTTCCTCAGCAGACTGCTGGCACCATCTGGTATAACTGATGGCACTTGTGCAGCAGTTAACTTTCATCTTTTCAGTGAGAACAGCACAGCAGGACAGGAGTGGCAGCCAGTCTGTGAGAGGTTGTGGGGGATCGTATCTGTGCTTTGGGGGCACATGCTCTCTGTGGCCCTGAGACCGTGCATATGCCTGGGGGATGGGGGATTGGGCCCAGTGGTGGGGACAGATCTTTGTACGATTGTCTGTCTTGTTACCCTCAGATAAAACAATTAAGCTGTGGAAGATCAGTGAACGAGACAAGAGACCAGAGGGCTACAACCTGAAGGAGGAGGACGGACGCTACAGAGACCCCACCACCGTCACAACACTAAGGGTTGGTTTATGCCCTTTCTGGAAACTGTTTCTATCAGTTGGGCTGTGGAAATCCATCTAATGCAGTTGTGATAGGAGCATTATTCAGTAAAGCTTGAGTTTTAAATATCAAATGTACTTCACACTTCAGGATTGCATGTCTCTTTTTACCCTAAGATGCAACATTATAAGACCTGCTATTTTGTCAAAGCATTGTGATGTCACATTTAGACTTTAAATAGCTTTCAAAGTTCCATCGAAACATCTGCTTTGTGGAGCTTTGTGTATCTGCAGCATTACAGTCTGCAAGCATGAAAAGACAATAAAAAGTGAGGGTTAAAGTAAGTTATATAAAGGGACATTAAACTAATTATGGTGTGTAAATCCTTCAGGTGCCAGTGTTCAGGCCCATGGACTTGATGGTGGAAGCCAGTCCACGGCGAGTGTTTGCCAACGCACACACCTACCACATCAACTCTATCTCAGTCAACAGCGATTACGAGACGTACCTGTCAGCCGACGACCTGCGCATTAACCTCTGGCACCTGGAGATCACCGACCGCAGCTTCAGTATCCTGTGCTTGTGTGTGAATGAAAGGCTGCGTGGTGATACTGGGTTTAGTTAATGGCTAACTGCAACGTCCATAGGAGCTCATTGGTGCCATTCGGAGTCTTGCTGCTACAGCGTTTATATCCCTGAAGTACAGCGGCAGGCATACTCTACTTTGTTAGTTGGTAGGTGCTTTGACATAGCTGTAATCCGGTTCACTTTAGACCGCGTTTTAGGGAAACGCACACACAACCTGTTGAACCTTTTGAGTGAGCGCTGGTGTCTGAACGCTAGTGGGTGTGGATGGGTGGTCCCAGTGTGGTAGGGCACTTCTAGGCAGTGAGGGTGGGTGTGTGTACGTGTGTGTGTGTGTGTGTGTGCGCGCGCATGTATGTACGAGAGAGAGTTTATCCTTGACTCCCCACCCCTCAGACATCGTGGACATCAAGCCGGCCAACATGGAGGAGCTGACGGAGGTGATCACAGCTGCGGAGTTCCACCCAAACCAGTGCAACACCTTTGTGTACAGCAGCAGCAAGGGCACCATCCGTCTGTGTGACATGAGGGCGTCTGCGCTGTGTGACAAGCACTCCAAACGTCAGTACCGCCCTGGGGCATAGAGGGGGCGCTGTAGCGAGGGGTCGTACTGCCCCAGAGGAGGCTTGGGGAAGGGGGGTGTACTATCACAGGGAAGGGTGGAGGTTGATGAATTCCCCCATGGGGAGGCTTGAGGGGTATACCAAGTCAGAGAGCAGCAGAGGAGCTAATACTGTCCCAGGAGAGTAAGAAGAAAACGATAACTCTCCAGGAGAGGGTAGAAGGGGGTAATCGTCCATTTAGAACACCTCTTTTGTATTGGATGACTGTTTACCATTGAGCAAAGTTATATTCGGTTATAATGACAAATTATTTCCTATCAAGTGGAAATTCTAACAGAAGAAAATGTGTTGAATCCCACAGTACAAAGGACTTTACACAAGTTTATCATTTGATCATATCCTAAATGATTTGTGTAGGCAAATGTTTGAGTGAGTATGTTCCTGGTTGCTTTCTGTTGTATGTCCTGGCACGTGTGTACTGAATCATTGTATTCTCTGTGGTCAGTGTTCGAGGAGCCAGAGGATCCAAGCAATCGCTCTTTCTTCTCCGAGATCATCTCCTCCATCTCGGACGTCAAGTTCAGCCATAACGGCCGCTACATGATGACCCGGGACTACCTGTCCGTTAAAATCTGGGACCTCAACATGGAGACCCGACCTGTAGAGACCTATCAGGTAAACGTGAGGGTGGGGTGATAGGAGCCAAAATGAGCAAATCAATTGTTGACATGTCAGACTCAGTGTCTTTCAAAGATTCACCACTAGGTGGAGCTCTCAGATACTGTAAACAGGAAAGCAGGCCCTTGTATTAATTGTTGAGAAATCCTTTTGAAAAAGCATGACAGATTTCAACCTGCTATCTGGCATAAACCTGTGCTGTTCATTAACATGAATTGGTTATGGGCAGATATAGCAGAATTCATTTTGCTGGTGTAAATTGATTTCATGAAAAATAAAGCATTTCACATCAACTGTATAGGAAAAATAGCATCTGTGAACATTGTGTCAAGCACTGTGTGTAACTGAAGTAATTTAAAAAAAAAAAAATGTTATTAACTTCCAAAGCACAAGTGCAGCATTTTGTGCACGCTGGGTCACCTCTTTAATCATTGGACAGATTGGTGTTACACCATCTCAAGTGATGATCAGCCGTCACATTACAAAACACAATATCACATAGGTGTAAACACGCACAGTCCGTGATGATCTCAGTGTAATGTTCGGTGGTGGGTGCTGAGGATACTGACTACATAGGGCGTGGCAAGTAACACAGGATACGTTGAACTTGAATCTGTCATTCGGGCAGGTTCACGAGTACCTCAGGAGTAAGCTGTGCTCGCTCTACGAGAACGACTGCATCTTCGACAAGTTCGAGTGCTGCTGGAATGGGAACGACAGGTGAGCCAGTCCGAGAGCAGTGAACAGGAATGTAGAAATCGTGACCCGTGTGAGCATGGCTGGGTGACCACCGAGTCAGTGGCATGGCACGTAAAAACCATGGCACCACTCAGCTTGTTGGCACAGTGAGATTTCCAACCAACTTCCCAAGCTACTGATCTTAATGTGTAAATGGTTTCAATGAAAGTTGTTTTTTTTTGTTTGTTTTTTTTTTTTTAACTTGTTGATGTAGATATGTAGATGTAGATAGGCTATTTGTAGAAAGGTTATAATATCTAGAGAGGTGCTGTGCAGGTCATTTAGCAGACACTCTTATCCACAGCGACTTACAGAGGTTACAGTTTTTATATACTATCCATTTTATATATTATCCATATTATGGGTTACGTACCTGGCCCAAAGGTACGGCAGCAATGCACCAGCTTGGAATGAAACCAGCAAGCTTTCGGTTACAGGCCCTGCTCCTTACCACAATGCCACCCCTGCATGCATTCACTGCATTTTAAAGCAGGTTTATGTTACAAATAAAAATGCAACCCAAACAGGATGTTATGCTGGTGGTAGGCCTGTTCCATTCCAGGAAAAGTTGAATGAATAGGCTTAATGCGGCACTGTGTGATGCATTGATTCGGTTGGGTGTAGCCTGTGGAGATCATTGTGTGTCATTGTCCTTGTGACTTCATTAAGTGCACTTTTGAACTCTGTGAGATGACAAAATGTAAGTGTTGTAAATACAGTTACTGTAATTTAAAAACAGCACTTAAACGTGATAAGTAAATTTCTGGTAAAAGAAAGATTACATGAAGTAGAAGGGGGTTTTTAACAATGTGAAATGGTTGATAAGGCCGATGCCACTGGGGCTGTGCAGAATTTCCAGCATAACTGAAACTTCCGCTGTGTTGCTGTCCGAAAGTGATGCTGGGCAAAAGCATAAAGGAAGAGAAATGAAGGATTCATAGACTGTGCATGCAGACAAGTCATTTCAGACACCACTTACAGTCAGTAGTGCTACAGTTAACATGAGCATGTTGCACTTTTATTAGGCTAGCTACAGTAGTTGACAACAATGTGCATTAATAAATACTTAACAAGCTAACCAACAAGTAACCAATTTTTGTGATGTGAGAGATGTAGATATTTGTTGTGAAAGCAAGATCATTTCTACAAAGTATATTTTGTAGACCCAACCAATATGAAAAACCATTCTTTCTGTGATAGCAGCCGAAACACAGTTCATCATGTTGTTGTTGTTCAGTGTCTCTCTTTATGGTGAGCTCACTGTAGGCGCACATCTAAAGTGGCGCCACAAGAAATATTTGAAATTGTTCAGTTGAGTATCTAGCTGAAAATC
Source organism: Megalops atlanticus (assembly GCA_019176425.1). Lineage (NCBI taxonomy): Eukaryota > Metazoa > Chordata > Actinopteri > Elopiformes > Megalopidae > Megalops > Megalops atlanticus. The sequence continues at coordinate 10,662,715 of CM032878.1, forward strand.
AGACCACAGCCAGCATTGTGGAATTGCCCTGCCCGCTTGCTTCCTAAAGATGTTGTTACTGCTCACACATCATCATAACCAGTTGCATTTACATTGCATTACATTATTGTCATTTAGGAGACGCTCTTATCCAGAGTGATTTACATAGGTTACAGTTTTTAAATGTTATGTTTAAATGTTTATACAGCTGGATATTTACTGAGGCATTTCTGCATTAAGCACTTTGCCCAAGGGTACAGCAGCACTTCCCTAGTGGGGAATTGAACCAGCAACTTTTTGGTTATGAGCCCAGCTCCTTACCACTATGCTACACTGCATTTTTGTTCATAAAGGTTTTTTGTGAACTTAGTAGGAGTTTGTAGTTTAGTTATTTCTGTCTCTCACTTTTTTCTTTTGCCAAGGCGTAATGAAAATGCCAAGGCGCAGCGCATGGACAGTAAGACTGCAGGAAGCACTGCAGGGGGACATTCCCATTATGGCATAGGCATAGTCCCATTTCGCTTTGTGGTTCTTCGTAGCTTCACAGCATTCTGCTGGTAGGCCAATGACCAGCAGGATATAAGGACGTGCTCAGGAGCGTCCACTGCATGTATCAGAAGTGAACACTGGGTGGCTTTATCAAGAGCAGCCCTTATCACAGTGAGTCAGAGGGAACGAGGGGGAGCTTGAGTCACCAGCAGAGCACATATGTCGCCGGTTACACTAGGTGGATTTGTCTGATTTGTGTCAGTGACATGTCTGGGGCTCAGGCTCCCTGCTTATGAGTGCACAGAGAAATTCCTCCACGAAGCCCCATCCCAGAAGGCACATATGTGCACAGAGGAATTCCTGCTTAAACCAGATGGCTCATGTGTGCACAGAGGAATTTCTCCTTAAACCGGATGGTTTATGTGTACACAGAGGAATTCCTCTTTAAACTGGATGGCTTATGTGTGTACAGAGCGATTCCTCGGCCTTTCTAAGTCCGACACCAGGTTTTGCACACATTTCTTGAGACTTTTATATGCACATGAGGTAAAATGAGATGCCTTTGAGACTTCATGCTGCAGTAGTTGGTATTCTGCACGCTAATAAGCAGATCCATATCAGTATACGGGTTAATGAAATTTCCAATAATGTTACATCAGGAGATTAACTTGTTTGCAGTCAGAGATCTGTAACAGGGCAGTCCTGAGCAGATCATAATATGTTGTAAAGTCAATGTGAAGGTTTAGCACTCTGAGTCTGTGTGATGCTGAGCGCTCTTCTCCCCTCTTTCTTGCTCTGATTCCTCATCCTGCTCCATGTCATTCCTCATCCACCCAGCGTGGTGATGACGGGCTCCTACAACAACTTCTTCCGGATGTTCGACCGGAACCACCGGAGGGACGTGACCCTGGAGGCGTCCCGCGAGAGCAGCAAGCCGCGCTCGGTGCTCAAGCCCCGAAAGGTGTGCGCGGGCGGCAAGCGCAAGAAGGATGAGATCAGTGTGGACAGCCTGGACTTTAACAAGAAGATCCTGCACACGGCCTGGCACCCCCAAGAGAACATCATCGCCGTGGCCACCACCAACAACCTGTACATATTCCAGGACAAACAGAACTAGACCTCAATTCTGACAGAACCCCCTCATATCCCACAATCCACCTCTGCCCCGTCTCTCTAGTCCTACTGCCTGACCCACACGTACGCCACCGCCAGCTCTAGTTTTAATTGCACTCTTTATTTTCTTCCCAGTTCTGTTCACTTCCACCTCACTGGACACCCCAACACATGTACGCACATACACACACCGATCAACACACCACACTATACTGCAAATGCTGTTTGTCATCAGTCAAAATTAGTTTTTGCATTTTTAACCTGTTTCTGCGAAAGGCGTATTGTAGTATCCTTATTTTCTCATGTTTTTTTATTTTATCACAAGGTGCCATGACAACTTTTTTATTTCATGTACATAATCGTTATTTTGTTTTTGTTCCTGTTTCAAATTGGTCACCAGATTAGATATTCAATACTTTTTTCCTTTTTTTGTCACTATGAGATGCTGTCCATGGCTAGTTCTGTTCCTCATTTGTAATGTTTTGGGGAGAGAGTTTCTTGATCGAGTTGCCAAGTTTGTTTGCCCACCTCAGCCACACATCACATATGTACAAACCTCTACACTTGGTTGGTGGGTTGCATTTTTTTTTTCTTTTCTTTTTTTCCGAGTTCAGGGCAGTTGAGAGTTTATTGGGAAGGAATGCTCAGGCATTAACCAACTGGTCTTTAGGTTCCAGAGGCAAAGTTGCCTCTGTTGGTTCAGCATCCCCTTTCAGAGGCAGTGTTGCATCGACTACTGTACTAGGTTATCCTAAAGAGCACGACCGCCTGTGCTGGTCTTAACAGCCAACCCTCTATTAAGCCCCTCCCCAAGTGGATGAGGTGTATTGCCAAGCACAACACAGTCCAGGGGTCTGTCATTGCACCAGTACCCCGAGGCAGGGCCCTGGAGTATGCTATCATGCCAATCAGCAGGCCATGTCTGTGGCATTAGCTGTGGCTTAAAGAACTCGATCGCTGCTCCATACAGCTGAAAAAACAAGGAAAGGTGTTGAAAGATTATCATATTTATGAATTGTACAAATGTGTCTAGAATCTTTTTTTTTTTGTTGTTCATTTAGTTTTTTTTTTTTAATCACTGCATTATTTGTACAGGAGTAAAAGAATGATCACTATAGTTAGTTTATTTTTGTATGAATAGTACACAAAATCACCCATAATCCCTGGCAACTGTCATCACCTGGTGTGGGCTGACCACTGTTCTGTGTGTGACTGTACCTGCAGTTTTCCACTCGGCTTTGTTCAGTTCCTAAAAGATAGCCCAAGTGGATTTTTTTCTATATAATGTTGACACTGGGGTGAATTGTTAAGATGGAACAAAAGTATGGCATAACCAAAAATCAGGGAGAAGGACAATAAAGCCAGTTAATGAATAATGCCTAGTATCTAGTAATGCAGGTAAAACAAGTTGCATATCCAAGATATGCATATATTAGACCCCCCTGATGTGTAGCCACCTAGTAAGTATTTACCTGGTTGAGTATTGGCCTGATCTCAGTGACCAGGGATCGTCAAATCATATTCGTAGGGCATCTTAAACAGATGTGGTGATATTTTGATTGTGTGGATGAAGTTCTATCATCATAAGCATTGACTCCTATTGATTGCCATTGCTGGCCTCCCCCAGACTGATAATGACTGGAGAGCTATCAGGTTTACATTATAACTGCAGTTACTTGGTGTATGAATAATGAAGTGTAATAGTTATGTCTGAGTGTGTGTGTGTGTGTGTGTGAGAGTGAGCATGTGAGCCTGTGTATGTCTGAAGGGGTTAAGGTGGATTGAAAAATATTTGATCAAAGTAAAATAAATCATAGTCTAGTAGAATGGGAAGCATTCTGGTCAGTTGTGTCTGAGTTTTCTATCAGTCCACATTGGTGGGCTCTTATCCTTGTCTTGAAATGTTCACTTACTATATTGATGAATCAAAGACCAAAAAACACATTGTGCACTGGCAGTATGAAATGATCATTGATGTTAACTTGTTTTGTTCAGGTTTTTTTTTTTTTAAGTGGAAATTTTTTAAGCATTTGTTCATGAGAAGTTCCTAATTGCTATCTGGAAGCTTTGTAAAGGAGCTTGCAGTCTGGCACATGTAAGATTTCATCTCCATTTTTCCTTTTTCACACATGAGCTGTGATTGAATTCTCTTCACAGTTGTTGGGTGTTGGAAACAGTATTTGAGGCATTAAGTGTTTTGACTGTATGTACTGTAAGCATGTAGGATTGACATGTGGCACTGATTTCAGTACTTCTGAAATGTCAGTGAACATTTTGTCTGCAGTCTTAAACAATGTTCTTTTGTTTTTGCTTCATTAACAGTAATGGTATGAGAAATCCAGATGCCATTTGTGTGATCTTCTCTTATTGGCACTTGGAGGGAAATGGGCAGAGAGGGACTGCAGTGCTTTGGGTTGCAGCAGTGGTTTATGGAGCCGTGACTGATGAGACCAAAACTTACAGAGTTGCCCTCTGGTAACTTGAAAAATACAGTTGATATGGAAGTGAAGCTTGAGAATCGCACTTCCTCCTCCAATTTGATACTGTCACTGTACATATGAAAAAAATTCAAACTAAAGCTCTGGGACAACTTAAGACCTGTGAAGTAAGTGTGTGTATGTGTGTGCGGTTGTGGAAACAATGTTGGAGTATGGCTGTACATGTCTTTTGTGTGCTACAATACAGTAATATTGGGTGGGGGCAGAGCATCGTGAAGTAATTGGTGCTCAGTGTGTAACGTAACTGCAGTTTTGTTTTGATGAAAAGTTTTGTCAAAGTGTCTTACACATGAAAAGACTTCAGGTCTTCAGACAGGAATTTTACACCAAAATTTTACCAAGCTCAGTTAATGTGATTCTTTTTCTCTTTCATTTACCAAGGCCCATTGCAGCTGCTAAGTATCAGGTTTTTGGGAACTGCTCCTACATGGTGGATGCAGTGTTCACAGGATTTTTTTTCTTTTCACCTTAAAATGTTCAGTGTAAACGGTTGACTCCAAAACAGAACTGGGCCTTACGGTTTCTTATCAAAATGCTTATTTACATTCTGGAAAAGTGGTTAACACCAGGTTAAGTGCTCTTGAAGGGATGGTTGTTTGAAATAGGTGATAGAATGCAGGTTATCATGCTGCACTGCAAGCCTTTGGTACAGCCAGCATGTAAGCAGGTTGTTTGGCATTTTATTTGGCTATTTGATTAAGCTGGGGTTAAGCTCATTTTCATAGGAAACCATTCTGTCTCAGTTGGCTGCAGCCTTCCCTCATAATAATCCAATACTCTCCTCTTCTAAAACCTACAAGACCTTTTTGGCTATCGGTTTGTCCAAGCCCCAACCTACCTTGCCACCCCTCCTTTCAGTGTGATGGGAGTACATCAGCAGTGGCTGGCCCACACAGTCTGTTCTAAGGCGTCTCCATTTTGGTTTCGCCCAGGGATCTGATCCATATGGGATCACTAACACCATTATCTATGTCCAGTCCTAGTTCTGGAGAGCAGTCTTCAGTATATTGTACCATTCTTTTCTAACTTTAGTAATGGTTTGAGTTCAGTAAGTGTGGAAACCAAGGCCAGAGGTCACTACTTGAACACCTCCCACATACACACACCCAGTCCCATGTACACACACAAATGCAAACAAAGTCTGCTCACACCTCTTGGACTTTGGAGCCTCCATGCAACTTTCAAAGGATCTATTGGTAGGGAATCCTAATGGCCCATAGTCCAGTGATGTTATGAATTATTGCCTTTTTTCCCACAGCTAGGGAGAAGTATTAATGAGATAATCAAGTACATTTCCACAGGATTCTCAACAGGATGCACTTTTTTGTGTTCATTAACTTCATAGACTTGTATTTTTTGTTTTGTTTTATTTTTAGGGGTCTTGGAAAAGAAAGACTCTTGAACATGTTGGGTGATCTATGTTTCAGTAAATATACAGGTGTTTTAACAAGTTCACTGTAATCTGTTCGCCGATGGCAGCCAGAAAAGGTTGGAACATTGAAAGATTAAATAAATCATAAAATGAGTACAGCACTGAACTACTGAATAAAACAAAATTATATAAAACCGGTCTACGTGTTGTCATTCACCTTCAGCATAAGTGTACTTTTGGCTTGTGTCCTATTTTGTGCTATGCACATTAGTGACCTGACCTTCCAAGTTGCACAGTTGCTAGTGTCTTTAGTATTAATGGATGTTGGCGGGCACAACTCCGTCAGCTGCAACACATAATGAACTGCGGGATGCTAGTCGTCAAATGTAACAATATGCACCGTGTTGCACATGAGTATTCAATATCAATTTACAACGTGGTACACTGCTTAGTGACGTAAGCTCAGTCCAGGTGGGGCATTAGATGGCGGACGCGGGTGCGCGCACGTCCCAATCGTGTGAGAGTGCGCGTCATGTTGGCAATCGAGAGCGACCCGCACAGGCAACATGTCGGCTGCTGCCGCTGCACAGCAAAACAACAACGAAGAACCGGGACTAAACGGTGGGTACCCTCGAATTCATGCCAGTAATTAATACTGAACTAATGCTTTCTTGAATTTATAAATGCGTGCGTGGTTACTTTTAATAGCGCATATCAGCAACTAACAAAATTACCGTTGTTTTAGTTGGCCCAGTGGACGGAATTTCCTCTGTTTTTACATGGGGAGGGGTTGGAGGCGGTGTCTCAGTGTTACGTAGTATAAGTTTGAAGAGTATGACACTGGAGGACCAATGCATTTGCTCGGCGTTTGAGAAGGCGGGTAATAGTTTTTGCTGACGAATTAAAGCTTTTGATTGACTGCAGCTCGGCCAATCATACATTGACAAAATCTGTCCTCATGCGTCGAAGAGGCGGGGTTTCTGTCGATAGCAAAACAAGGCGAGAATGAAACCCAGAAAAATGGAGGTGGGGGCGCGGTGGTTCATGTCAGCTATATACCTATCAAGTTCTTTTTTATAATTATTGCAAGCAGTGATGGGAATGATTTTTCTAAAGACATTGGCTAGATATCCACAATATTCAGTCTTATTGCACGAAATTAAGTCGACATATCGGTGTTCTTTTATTTGCAAGGGGTTATGTAACTTAGCTGGCCACCAAGCTAACCCTTTGTGCTCTAGCTAGACGATTCAGTCCTCGAAGATGTAGTTTATCATCCATGTTTTGTGTTGAACAGTTTCTTACGCACTTCCACAAAAGAACCTGTTTTGTCCGGTATAAGCATACATTCTGTGGAGTGGCTGTGATGGAATGTGGTACAGCAAACCACATAAAAATGAAATATAGCTAGCTAACGTTAGGTTCCTTCTATTAATTAACAAGCACGCTAACTACGGACCTCCGAGATTTGGTTGTTGATTCTGAAATCACCTCAGACTAGCTGGCTGTTTCACCAGCAGCGAATATTTGTTTAACTGCTGTTAATTAGGCAGTACACATTTTGTTTTTGTCAGTATGGCAGAGGAGTGTCTGCTGATGAAACGCCCAGCAAGCAAGCTCGTGTAGCAATAGTATCGATAGTTACAGTATACCACAGATGAAGTCGAGGGTTCGCCAGCGTTTGTGTATGGCTTTTAAATCACCCTCGTACCCACGAAGTTTGGTGTCAGTGTCTTGCAATAGACAATGGAGATTTTTACTACCATGTTTGCTACCTTGCGCTCAAATGCAATTGTAGCGACGGCTAGTTGATGCAATTTACCCCAGACCTTCGTAGTCCAGTCTGGTGAGGCAGGAAGATGGACAATCTGCAAGTTAGCATACTATATGGCATAGTGAATATTGATCGGCTGTGGAAAAAGCCCGTCATGTCATTTTCATATAGCATTTGTGTTTGGCCTATTGTATCTGTTTATCAAAAACAGTTAATTGTTTTGCATGCATGAAGGTTGACGTTTTCCTTCAGCATAGTCTTGGCAAATCAAATTAACGCTAATTTTACTGCCCGTATTACCGCTCCTTTTAATGGAGATAGATGCCGCACAACTGCAAACGTGGTTTCAAAATGAGCACAGGATTCCACATTTGTCTTTACCATCCCTTACAAATCCCTAAGGTGGCTTGCAAATACTTTACAACTTGCATTACTGTACTAAAATTAAAATGCTCAGGTTTAAACAGTCAATTTACAGTAGGACTCCAAAGTCCCAAAATATCTCTGTGAGGTTGATAGAAAATTAGAACACCAGTCTGAAGATCCAGTCTGTTAGACTTTAGAGCAAACTCAATATGATTAGGACTGTTTAGGTCTTGTAGAAAGTGACAAATGGACTGAGAATAAATGCATAGGTTTGCCTATATACGAAGTGGCAATGGCTAATCAGACGGTTCCCACACCTGATATGTGTAACACTGTTGATTTATTCATCTGGTAACTGGTACAGCCTTCTTCTTTAAAAGGTCCAATGTACACTGGAACTGATTATGAGGAAACATGTAACAAAACATCTACGTTTTACACACTTAAGTTGAAGTGATTATGTAGATTGTTTTTTGGTGGAATTGCTGTATTTGGGCTCATTATGGACAATTAATGAATAAGACCCACGCTCTGGAGTCAACAACCAGTAGTACAGTCTGCAAAGCTGACATCTGATTGTCCTGTAAGTGGAAGTTCCAGAGGGCAGTGAGATTGTAATCATGCAGCCCTGTCTTGATGTCACACGCGATGCTTATTATATATGGAGCAGGTTAGACATACGAAACTGCAGTCTGTGTGTGTTTAGCAAGTTTTCCAGAGCAAGAAGTCAGTGTAGCGGGAGGGGTGAGCACCACAGGTTTGATTTACCACCAAGCTTCAGCATTTACACTGTAAAGTCTCTCACGCGTCTCTGCCTGGAGGCTGTGTATCTGCAGACAACTAGCTGGCAGTCCACAATGACAGACTGGAACTAACCCACCGCTGTTGCGTAAATAGAGCTGCTCAGGAGTGCTGAGCAGTAGTGTGCAGTTTCACAATAATGGAGCATCATATAATAAGTGGTCCTGGGAAACAGTGTTCAAAAATATACCATATTTAAAATGACACCCCACCCCCACTGGTTTCAGTTATCAGAATTGACTTTTCTCAATTTCCCCTGTGGATCAGGCAGGATTGCACCAGATTGTATCCAGTGTTTGGAAACCAATCCCAAGGTGTCTTCTCACTGAGGCCAAACGGGGCCAGGTCACTAATCCAGACAGCGCTCGGAGTTGTTCACTTTCAGATTGAATTTCCACAGCAGGGCATCGACTCCAGCAGTGGGGACACGGCAAATGTTACATAACAGCCCGGCAGGTTGGTAAATAATGGCACGTGATTGTGTGTCACTGTCAGCGCCTATGCCTGGTGCTGTTCTTTTACTCTTGAGGTTCTTGTACTCCCTTTAGCGAGCTACCTCTGGTTATATCCTCAAACACAAATTTAAAAAAAGTATCCCATTCAAACTTCACAGGTCATGATGCACTCAGGCAACATTGCTGCTGAAGTGGTCAATTAATGTTTTCTCATCATTATGCAGTCACTGTAGTTGGCTGTCTCAGCTCTGGGTTTTCTGGTTCAGGGCATTATCCACTCAGTCACTCCACCATCTCATTTTCTTTTGTTGAAGAGGAGTGATTAGTCTTTGTAATCAAAACAGTGTTAGTGTTCATATGAATTACCGTCCACACGGTGTTTGTCTTCTACACTGTTCATTTTTGTTATTGTGTCCAATGAGCTCATCTCATTTTTTGACTGAAGAAAGAACATTTCCAATGTAAAAAATGAATAGACATACATTGGTTCTGAGAAGAACCACATGAAAGTATGTTAGAGATCATATAAAATACCTTAGTACCCAAGCGATTTGTTTTGTACTGTGGGCCAACAACTCTATGCATGTTCGTCTTCTAAAACAGTGGGTGTCTGTGACGCTTCTCTCAGAGCTATAGGAAGATGGCAATGAGTGCAGTTCAAACAGCCGTGCCATTTTTGTGTGTCTTCTCACATAAAGTCCAGTGGACCTGAATGGGCCCTGTTTCCTGTCACTTTAGTCTCTTCACTTATGTAGATTGCGATTGGGATCAGAACAAATTTTAGTAGTGAGAAGCCCCTGAGGAGTTTATTTCTCTCTGCCTAACCTTTTGTTGCATGGAGTTACTAGCTTGATTTCTAATCTGCCCCACAATGTGACCTGAAAAGGAGGCACTCTCTCCAAAGCAGCTTCCCCCAAGCTTCAGTTCTCTGAAAATTTCCTTTCCCGACTTCTAGGAAACTGCTAATTTGCCATAACAGTTGTGCTGTTTTGCCTACACACTAGTTTTTGCATTGCAACCCATCACATTGGTGCTTTTGTGATTGCATTACACACCGAATGAGTTGTATACACTGTATGAGTGTGTGAGTTGTTTACACATGGTGAACCATTACTTGGCATTTTTAGATGTATATTTATAACATTTATTTATATGTATGCACAGTTTAACATTATGTGTTTTCTTGGATACGGAAACTTATCACTTGATCCTTTCACTATGATAACAACAATGTTTGATATAAATATCTAAAACAATTGACCCAAAAAAAGGCTTACTGGATAGTTTTTTCATGTTATGTAGCTTCTCATGCTCACAGACTTCAGTAAACAAGACCTGTTGCCATTATGTTCTTCTGTGGCAACATCCCTCAGAACTACGGCTGTGCTGCGTGCGTTTGCACGCACTTCTAGAAACTGCCTTTGTGGCCTTTTCCAGGGTCCTTTATCCCCGATGACAACCAATGGCCCCGTGCTGAAAGGCCAGTGGAATGCCGGGCCCAGGCAGTGTCATGGCAACTTGTTTATGACTGTGAGCAAAGACAAAGAGCGCCTGCAGTATTGCAGAGGCTCTGCCTGAAAGCAGGGCGGGGGTGATGCCGGGGCCGCCGTTTAATATGATGGGTGAGATTGGACGTTAAAACGGGGGATGTCAGTTCGTGCCTTGTCAGAAACCTTTCAAACACTCTGAAAGCCTGTTCACTCTCAGATGCACTGTCATTTCTTTGTTCCTCTTTCTGGTTGTTGTCTTGAATTTTTACTTCGTGCATTCATAGGTTTTTTTTTTTCTTGGACGTTAACAAATCGGATGTAAATATTTCATATAAAGAGATGTTTATTTTTCCCTGCAGGGAACATCATGGTCACTCTTCGGTAAAAAATGAATAGACAACATTCAAGACAATTTAAGATATATATTACATCTTAAATTAATTTATAGAATAAATGAGATTAACATAGAGGATGTCCACATTTTAAGTTGTTTTGTATAATTAGGCTGTTGTTCATTCCGTAAACCTAAAGAGGCGGGGGCAAAGATAGACAGGGCTTCTCGAGTCTTCAAGGAAGCCGAATATATTGATATTAAAAAAACAGATGCAGCTCCACCACCTTTCTAGCATGACAGTTCAAAAAATACACCCAGAATGTGTTGACTGACACTACAGTGGCCTTGCAATAGCGTGTGTCACACCATCCACTGTAAAACGCTTTTGTGTCTGCTGCACTCGCATGCACTGCTGGGGTCAGACGGAACACAGACGCGGGACCATAAGTCTGAGCAGCTGTAAACAGCCAAAGGATTTATGGCTGGATCATCACAGCTGGAGGCTAGACCATGCAGTAAACGCAGACCCCACCCCCTGGTACAGATCCGTTCCTGCGGCAGAATGTCTCCTCTCTTCTCTATGCCTGACGACTTGTCTTCTGGAGGACTGTATTTTTTTGAGAAGAGACCACATTTTCATTTTTAGTCAATGGCATATCTGTTCTCAAGCGACTGTGATATAAACATAATGTTTAATTCATTAATTCATTCATAATTTATAATTCCATTAATTATTGAAATAAATAATATGCTTGTAAGCTTTCTACTTTGGGAAAATTTATGTAATGAGAAAACACCAAAGAAAGTGAATCATGTATGTTGCCACTGCAGTAATCAAATGAGGAAGTAAAATTATTTATATTCTTAATTAGGTGGAATGTTTTTTGAGGGACAAGCCTTTCCTGCCATGCTCTGTGACTTCATTCCTTATGACAGATACTCTGTAAGTCCAGCTGAGCTTTAGTGTCTGTAAATAAAATGGTATTCCTGCTCACCAGGAAGTAAAATACTGTAGAAGTCTCTGTTCTATACTCAGTGGCTGTCACCCTGTGCTTTTGAGATAAATCTATAAAGATTTTAGTATTTTAAGTGTAGTATTTTAGTATAGTAAAGTATTATAGTATAGTATAGTATAGTATAATATTAAATAGTATAGTATTGTATTAATTTGATCCAGCTGCAGAGGGGTGAGAAAAGTAGTGCAAGTAGCCCTAGCTGGTTGCTAGTCAAGCTAGCCAGGTACATCTGAATATCCACACGGTAATAACAATGATGATGGGCGCAACAACAATATTGTTTTCATATGGTCATGTTCCCCAGGGTCCTGGGTCGAGCTAGAGATGAATGGTAACACGGGACCCCCCTCGCAGCCGGCGCTCTCGACTGCACCCCCCTCGGGCCCGAACAACGGGAACGAGGGCGAGAGCCAGGCCGCGCACGCCCTGGGCGTGGTGGCGGAGGAAGAGGAGGAGAACGTGACGGGGGGCCTGGAGCACGTGCCCTCCTCCTCCTCCATCCACAACGGAGACATGGAGAAGATCCTGCTGGACGCACAGCACGAGTCGAGCCAGAGCAGCTCCTCCTGCGACAGGTCAGAGTGAGAGCGGTGAAGGAGGAGAGAACGAGTGGGAGAGAAGGGGTGAGAAGGAGAGAACAAGGGGATGAGAAGAGGAGAAAAGTGACAGAGAGAGGGAGGTTGTCAGTAAGTGGGGAGGAAGATAAGATTGTACTTTATTAATCCAAAAGGAAATTGCTATGCCAACAGTCAATCATGTGGGAAAACAGAAGCACACAACATAAAACAATAGAACAATAAAAATGTAGATACCAGGTATTTGTACACGTAAGAATAACATTACAGTACTGCAACAATAAAATACTGCAAAATTGCACTAAGTGAGGTTATTGTGCTTATATAGTTAAGCATCAGACATCAGAGCAAAGAGGGAAAGGAAGGAGGAGGCCAGAGATTAGACATGAGTAAAAAGGGGGGTTGAAGGAGTAAATAGTAAAATATATATAGAACACATAAAGGCACATGTACAGTGTTCACAATAGTGGCATTAATACGTGATATAAATGTAGCTCTGGCTGTTAAATATGCTAAAAGCAGCTTTGTAAATCTGTTGGTCTAGGGCAGGAAATCTCAACAAGCTCTCAGGATTGTCAGTCTTTAAACAGTCATATTTTTAGTTCTTTGTATACACTGGGCTTTTGCCTTCTCTCTTCCACAAAGCAAACCTTGCCTTGATCTAATTATAGGCAGTCTGCCCCTCACCTGGGCTTCAGTGTTAGAAAACCTCGTGTGTACCTACAGTGGTTATCAGTGTGTTTGCTAACCCAGCCTAGGACAGCTGCAGCTACAAAGCCAGACAGGAATGTCAGGTGACCTACATTCATGTACCTCTTGGTAGAAACATTTGAGGTGTTTCACTGTTCCCTGATTGGCAATCATCCAGGATTAAATCAAATTTAGTCATGGTTGGGAAAAGCTAATAAATAAAGAGGTTGGGGCGAGACCTAATATTCGATTTGACCATGAGTCACTAATTAATAACTTAACTGTATTCATTCAGTATTCAGGTGCTTGTTGTTTAGCACCTAAAATGAATAAAAATCCTCCAAGTTTTATTATTGCTCATCAATATTCATGGAGGAGACCCATAAGAAGGCTGCATAAACAGGAAATATTTCACTATTACTGATATTCCTGCCTGAAAGTGTGAGTGAATGCAGATCTTGTTGCAGTGAGTCATTATTTACACAGAACTGGAGTATCGTCCACTGCTTGGGGAAATAAAAGTGGGGTTTATATCATCCAAATATTCGGTGTTCGGAGTCAGGATATTAGAATGTGAAATTGTTTGAAATGCACATCCATAGTTTAGAATGTCCCTTAACTTTAATGATTCCCAACAGATGTAATTAATTTGATTGATATGTTACAGAGCCCAGAGCCTCACGTATGTGACAATTTCCAGATTCCCAGAGAACCTATTTTAAGTGATGTTTTTAGCTTTTCCACAGCTGCAGTGGAGAGTATATGAGGGGAATGAGCACCTCTTTAGCAAAAGCTGTATCAGATATCTCTGCTTTGAAGCATCTTATACCGGTTATGCAGGTTTTGGTTGCCATGGTTTCTGGTTAGTGGCATTTTTCTGAAGGAAAATCTGGGTTTGTATTGGATAGTATTGACAAAATGCCATGTAAAGTTTTTAGGTTGCACTTTACCATTGAGCTTGTCCAAACCAGGGTTTAGACTACAACAGAATTGTCATTGTCCAGTCAGTTGCTTCTCCTGATACCCAACCATTTCAGACACAGATTAAACTTGAATTTTAGTGTCTTAACAGTTAACTGATTTGTAGAGTCTCATTTGTGTGTCTTGATTTTTATTGGCATTTAGCAGCATTTAGCAGCATTTAAATTCAGACACACTGCTTAATACAGTTAAATACCACCATAAACTGGCCTGATGCAGTTCCTTCACATTATGCGTCCTCAGTTTTGAAATGTTACTGTAAATGGTGATTCTGGCCATCTTATCAAATTGATGGGACACGGAGGTGGAAGAATGTCCCTCTTATTGTATGTGTTGTCTTGTTTTCCCTGATGGCGTGGGAGGTGTTGGTTATTAATCATGTCACCAGCCTCATGGCACAGTTCTTGGCCCTCTTTTTGAGACGGCACATGGCTGCCGGCCCAGGGATGAACCCATCCACACAGACTGCACTCTGACTCAAAGGACATAGTGGTCCGCCAGCCACTGTCTGCAGCCAAACCTTGCCTGAGGTTAGCTAGCTTCAAATGGGCTGTTCTTTACAAGACCTTACTCAGCCTTGCCAGAGAGTGAAAGGCTGCCTGGCTCCCTTCACAGCGAGTCAGGCCTTGTTTTTTTGCATCTGTGTTTTATATATGAGGGGAAAAGCCCCCATATCGCAGACTGAGTGGGTTAGTTTCATGTCGGGGTGTGTATCCAGGGTTAGGTTACATGACCCATCTCTGCTTCTTCCTGCGCTTGATTGACGCTCTTTTGTCCAACATCTCTGCAGTCCTCCAAGACCCCACAGTCCGGATCAGGACGAGGGTCAGATCACCTTCGACGTGGAGATGCCCAGCGGGAGAGACAGCCAGGTGAAGCCAAGTATTCCTTACCTAGTACTCACAGCAGCATCATTCCCCCCAGATAATGGTCTCCTGTGTATCTGAACATGCTCTACCCCTCTCTGCCCATGCAGTCAGAAGAAGAGGGGTCAGAAAAGGAGAGAGAGGAGGATATCCTGATGAACAAGGGTACGGACTGGGTGGCGGACTGGTCCAGTCGGCCAGAAAACATTCCCCCAAAGTGAGTTTTGGTTCCGCACCAACTAACAGCAGACAGCTCTGACAGTTGGAGGAGGAAGTCGAGAGGTCAAGATCACACTTAGTTTGTCATTAGGTTTCCACACTGGGTCTAACTGGCCTCATATCACTTTGAAGTTCATTGCTGAGTTCAGTGTATAAATGGCCTCTTAGGGACCATTCTGAAAGACATATGATTCCTGCAGCCTTTCAGCATCAACGCTGTTTAATCACGTCAGTTTAGCTGTTCTGGAAACGTTTTTGTACTTCTCTGTTTTTACGGAAGTAAATTGATTTCAATTTTTTCAGTCTTTTTAGATTGTTCTGTTTGATGCTATAAGTTCTTCCTAGTGTGTTGTATACGAAGAGAGCAGCTAATGCACTGGCTAAGGCTGCCAGTGCAATAATGGTGACATGTGCGGTGATGATGTGACATTTGACGATCACTAGGGAGTTTCACTTCCGGCACCCCCGGCGCTCAGTGACACTCAGCATGAGGAAGACGGGGGCCATGAAAAAAGGGGGCGTCTTCTCTGCGGAGTTCCTCAAAGTCTTCATCCCATCACTGCTTCTGTCCCACATCCTAGCCCTTGGTTTGGGGTGAGTTTGCACCTAGAACTGCATGCACACACACTCTCGAACACACACACACACACACACACACACACACAAACACACATGCACATGTGAGCACATGCACTCTTACACAGAGGTGACTACACAGTCACACACACAGACACACAGAGGTACACACATGCACAGACACACACAGACAAAGACAAAGCTGTGACAAATGGATACAGGCAAGTGATGAGCAGACATTGGAAACAATTTTACACAGGGTGCTGTAGGTGTGCACAATCACATATGCTCACATTTGGCCTGTAGTTTAGGTGCAAGTCATAGGACATACAGCAGAGGGCAGTAGAGAGTTCCAGAAGCCCATTCAGTATGGCAAACCCCACCCTCTGTTTCCTGCTGCTCCTGCTGCACCTGCTGCCTCATACAGACTCTAACCACCTGCTCTCCATGGCCTTAATCCAGCACAGAACAGATAAAATCCATTTTAACATCCACCCAGTCAGTCTGTAATCTCATTACTCCTGTCAGAAGTTCAGGAAATTCATGTTTAACTGATACAGTACATTTGTGGACAGATCCATTGGAAGGCTCTTCATAACTGCCCTGCTGAAAATCTGCAGCCCTGCTGAAAATCTGCAGCCTGATTTTATATATATATAATCTAAAGTGTTTAAGAAGTGTACACACATGTGTATTGTTTTGAATTTCAACATTTATGTATTTTATGTATTTTACCCTCTCTCCTCAGGGTCTACATTGGGAAAAGACTGACCACGCCCTCTACCAGTTCTTTCTAAACGCAAACGAAAAAGTGCCTGGGATCAGTTATGGCGAAACGTCACCACTTGTCGAATGATGATGAATGCGGTCTCTCCTTCTGTCCCCCCAATACACACACACACGCACATGCACACGCACGCACCCACACACACACACACTTTCTTTTTTCCCTGCTTTATAACCTCAGTCTTCCTCTTTTTTTCTCCTGTCTCATAAGCTCAGTCTCATTTCAAGTCTAGTCCACTTCTCCCCAGCACTATGCACCATGTTGGGGTGAAATTCACTGTGGTTTAAGAATTAGGAATCCACACACACACACACACACACATACATACGTTTGTTACATGTACTGTTTTTTGTTTTGTTTTGTTTGTTTTTTTGCTTTTGCATGACTTCACTGTTATCACTCACTGGTTTCAGGTGTAGCTTTAGGGAAGGACATCAGTCAGGAGTACCTGGCTTCCTCTGCTCTCTGAAACTGGACCGGAGTGTAAAGAACTGTGGATCCTTCCACAACCACCATGACATGACAGAACACTCTTTGTACTGGTACCTCAATGGGCCTGACAAATTTATGGGCAACTTGCATTACCAGTACATCATAGACTCAAAGGATGAATTATCCATAGTGGTGTGGAATGGAAAGTTAGTGTTGGTTGTGTTATGAGATAAAAAGTTAGACATCTTGTGGGGGTTTCCATAGTAAAAAACAAAAATAGGACAGGGATATTATGTGAAGGCACATGGCCATAGGAGTAGTGCCATCATTGAGGAAAAAAAGGTTTCACTTCAATCAGAGTTCATTCCTCATTCACTTATATGTTCAAAGAATCACATCACAAGTTATTGAAGGATATCTGTCCGCCTCTTTTTTTTTAGTCTGTCAAAGGAAGGGGGCATCAAGTTAAAATCTGGGGGAATTGTTATTATGCATAATAATGTTTACGTTTTGTTTCTCATTTATCTGGAAGGTGTACACAATGGCCCAAAAGCATAGGGCGGACATTAGGAGCTGGACTTAACTGTAGCCTGACCCCTGACCTGCACAGACCTAAACTATAATGGGTAAAGTACCCTGCCAAATATGAGCACACTCTGATTATTACTACTATACTTCTCATTGTTATTTCTAATCTGTTCTTAGA
Source organism: Megalops atlanticus (assembly GCA_019176425.1). Classification (NCBI taxonomy): domain Eukaryota; kingdom Metazoa; phylum Chordata; class Actinopteri; order Elopiformes; family Megalopidae; genus Megalops; species Megalops atlanticus. The sequence continues at coordinate 10,680,234 of CM032878.1, forward strand.
CTTCAGGGAACTGTCTCTGCTCCTATTTTACTGATGTTACGGTAGAGAAGAGTTCCCCACAGCACATGTTAAAGCCCCCACCCTACCTGTTACCTGTAACCTGACTGACCCATAGTGTACTGGGACTGTGGCTTTTTAAGATGTGGTGTTGGTGAAAAGCCAGGGACAGATGAGCTCTGAACTAGCAGACAATAAGGTCAAGCAGTGTAAAGTAAACCAAAAGAGAGGGCGGTCATTGGGTAGGTCCAGCATGTCCAGTAGGTGGTATGCTGTCTTCTCTATAGCGGCACACCGTATTTGATGTCTAGTTTCTTGTTCTCTTGGGATTTTTTTTTTTTTTTTTGAAATCCAGCTTCCTTCTCCATTAAATGAAGTGCTGGAGATTCCAAGCGCATTAACTCAAACTTGCATTCATCTTCTGTTTCATCCCGGTCTATGTCTTGTGATTCAGAATGGGATGTCAGCCTTTTGGTTTGTTGTCCAGCTGATTGGCTTTCTTCGCTTTTAAGCATGGCCGCATTTTGGATGCCTGTGTTCTTTCCATGACTGAGGGGTTCTGACCTGATGGCCCTATTATTGTGGTGGCCAATCAAATATTGTGGTCACTATCTATCACTACTCTATTGCTTTATCTATTCACTCAGCTTCCCATGGTCTGTCATTAGTGTAGAGCATTCGCTTTGGTGCATATCGTAGTCATAGATTAAGCTCATGTGGTCATGTCCATGATAGTGCCAAAGGTTTTTGTTTTTACATTTTTGTCACTGCTGATCTTAAAAACCCATAAAACGACCCTTTTCACATATGTTTTTCAGAGACTATTTAAAAAAGACCTAGATTGCCCCAAAAAAGATAGTATAGAATAGTTTAGTCGCATTATGGCACAATCATCAGCCACCGCATCTTCTTCAGAGATGTTTTGTTGTGGGTGACACTGAGCTAAGAGTCCTTTTTTGAAACAACCTTATGTTTATGATGTAAGGGTATATTTTGATGTGCTTTATAAAATGTTTTGGTTCAACACCCACATACAGCATAATTTCTTTGTGTTCTATTTGGCAGATGATTTAATTATTTTTTATTTTTTACGGTTTCTTCTGCATGCTTGCCAGGTGTACCAAGGCACCGAGACACAACAACATTGTTGTATTAGCACAGTAGCGGTACTGTAGGAATAATCAGAAATGCACCGATAATTTAATCGCACAAAGCAAGCTAACTGACTGGGAATAAAACTGGGAATTCTCAACTGAACTTAGCATCCTTACTGAGAGCATGTGTCAGTGCTGCGCAGAGCAGCCATTTCATTTGACTGGTTCTCAGTTGATCATCCTTACAACGTGTGTTTTATTGTGCCTCGAGCTTTGTTTTGCACAATTTCGGCCCAGTTTAATGCATGCCTTTCGGCAGCCTCTTGCTGGCATCTGTTCCCAAGCGGCAGTGGACTATAACTAGACTGTGAACGCACAGAAGCAGCGGTGTAGCTATCAGCAAAATAAACTAAACCCTGGCCTCCAGGGAGATTAAAATGACATGTATTATTGTTTTTTGTTACCGTTTTCTTTTATTTAGTTTTTTTTTCCCCATCATCATCATGCTTACTGGAAAGAAGGACAAAAATATTCTTTAATATTTTTTAGGGCAGGGCCCATGTGAAATAAAGTACATGCAGAAGTTTTCTTTCAGACAATAATAATAGTAATGGTAACAATACATGTCATTTCTGTCTTTTATTTTGTTCTTCTCAAAATTGGAAAAAAACATAATTGCATTAAATTTCTCAAATGTCACACAAATGTCTGAAGGATATGTCTTTGTTTTATTTTATTTTGTTGTTTGCTCAATGCACCCAGATCATTTGTCTGTCTTGTCTTCATTCAAATATCAAAACAACAGGTACTTTTTGTTGCCATTTGTAAAGCTCTTAGGCAGTGGTAACAGGGCTTGCGATTAAGATATTTTCTTGGAGCTGAATTCGATCTACCCACGTGCAGATTTACAGCTTTCATAAATAGCTCCACTAAGAGGCACAATAGTGGTATAAACTGTAGTTTGCATTGGGTTTGGAATTTTATATTTGTTGGTTCGTCTAAACTCCCTGACACACACACACACACACACACACACACACACACACACACACAAACAAACCACACACACACACACACACACACACACACACACACACACACACACACACACACACACACACACACACACAAACAAACAAACCAGTATCTTTGTAACATTCACATACCATATCTAGGCTGAAAGTAGGTCCATATGAGGGGGGGGAGTACTGTGGCTATTATGTTTTAAATGCGAATCTGACCCTGGGAGTGGATGTGGAGGCTGAGTGCATGTGAAAGTGGCGTGTGGAGGTGCTGTTTGTGACAGACATGAGCCTGTTGTCAAAGTGAATGCATGCCTTTGGAGGGAGGGGGGAGGTGGGGCGATGTGATTGGGAGGGGGATTGGGGGAGGATGAGAGGGGGGTTGGTGTCTTTCTGGACCCCTAGTCGAGCAGAAAGGGGACCGTGTGCCCTCCCTGCGCTGATGCATGGACTGCACGGGGAACTGCATGGCTTGGGGGACAAGCTTCCGTTCTGTAATGAAAACGTCCTGCCATCTTTCTGATCCTGCTATTTGGAGCAAAAAGTTCTAATTGGATAAGTTCTTTTTTTTTTTTTTTTTACACTGCTGGAAGTACTCTAAATGTTGGGATACATGTTTTTGCAATAGTGTTATTTCTACTCACATACAGCAGTGCATAAGCTGAAATTGTAGTGAAGGCCTTTTTTTTAACCATGGTGAACAAGTTTCATGCAAAAGACCATGTACGTTTCCAACTGGCCAAGTGAATGGAGGTCGATTTGTTTCTGGGTGTTTTGTTTCTGGGTATTTTACATTCGCTTTGGGACACATTCATCCTGTCCCTTCGCTCGGCTCTGTTGTGATTTTACTTTGCTGTTCGGTCTGAAAAGAGTGATGTAAGCTAAACAGTGGTTTTTTTTTCCTTTTTCGCCCACAGCATCACCTTTCACCAATGACATTGTTTGCTTTGTGCCAAAGCTGAGCAGGCAGGCACTTCAAAAACAATGCATCCCTCTTTAGTGTCATTAAACTTGGCTAACTGCCTTAACTTTAGCATGCTGAAGTTGTTTGCCGTGACTTTTTATGGGAAAAAAAAAAAACAATAAATGTTTTCAAGAATGTCAGGACCCCTTTGTGTGATCGTACCAGTAATGAAGTGTAAAGTGTCAATCCAGTCTAGTGATTTGTATTTACATGAACAGCTCACGTGGACTCACAACTGTCTGACCTGTGAAATGCTCTTGATTCTACCAGTCAGCCTTCACACTTAACCAATACTCTTACTAATCCAAAGTCTCTCACCTTGAGACAACAAAACCAAATACCAATCATTCTGTTCATACATACTAAATGTATGTTGCATTACATTTTCTTGAAGGTAATTTCTGAAGGTCGGGAGTGCAACTTGTCCCTAAGCAGTCCTGGGGTGGGGGCATTTCTGTGTGTACCTGTTGACGTCTCTGGAGGATTGTGGGAACTCTGCAAAAAGAGCGTGTTACAATGCTGACTGGTGGAATGAGGTTTAAAATCTCACCGTGTTAAAAGGGGCATGAATCCCCCTCTGTCTCAGTGGGGAAAAATTCAAATCTTGTGAAAAGAGCTCACGTAGCTTTAGGTATTTCTACTGTGAATATGTGTGGATTTACTGCACAAAGGTCAACTGTACTATGCTTCTGTTTTGTTTTCTGTTCTTTTTCTCTTCCTTTTTTCTTTCCAAAAAGCTGCATTTTTGATGGAATTCTCAGCAAAAGCAAGGAGTGCCCTGAGCCAAAGCAATGTTTATGTTCGTCCTTTTGTAAAACGTGTAATGAGTCATCCAGCGTGTGAAAGTAGCACCCTTCGTTTTGTGCCATTAAAAATAGTCTCTATATGACAACTTGATTTTCTATTGGTTTGTACGTATATATGTGTGGGTGTGGACGTATGTGGATTTTCGCTCCCATTTGATGATGTACAGACTGCTGAAAGACCATTATGAAATGATTGTTCCACCTAGTGCTAGACCCTGACATTTAGTGATATTTATTGTCCTAGTAATTAACCTGGCAGTAGTCTTTTTGTTTTTCTTTTTAAAATTAATTCACAATTTCAGTATGCTTCTTGTAGCTAATAATTAGCACTTGGTACCACGTGGTACATTTCACATGAGCCAGAAGTAGCAAATCTTACTGACTGGCTCAATGGTGAGATTTGGTTCCCTTAACTGCAGGTCCTCCAAAGGTCCGTTTGACTCTGAGAACCTCAGAATTCATTCTCAAAGCATTTCTTTAGTACAAGCCTGCCTTTGTCTGTTTTTCCTTATCTCTCACATTCAGGAAATTATGGGTTTTTCCTGGGTACAGGATGGTAGTTCATGGGCTCCGAAAGCTAAGTATCGATTAACTATGAAATTCAAAGGCTGCTACTCATTTGTGCAAATTAATGATGCTTTTATGATGCACATTTCCCATGATATATTGCTTATTTTTATGGATGTGACCTGTGTCATCCTGGCAACTATCCACTGCTGGACTAAAGTATAGTTTGTAATAATTGTTTAGAAATGTCAATTACAAATTAAAATTTAGGAAGGTAGGAATAATACTCATCCAGGTGTGTGCATCAAAATGCCTGTCCTTGTTGGAGCGTGAATTGTGTGTACTATACTGCCTCCTTGTGGTGAGTGTTATGCTGCAGGGTGTGCCTGCTTTTATGTTTGTTAGGGCACACAGGGAGGCCACCCTTTGCATAGAGTTTGGAATATTAGCTTGCATGTGTGCATTTGTGCAGAAGTGGGTACGCTTCACCTTGGCTGTCAGCAGTTTGAGAGAGTGAAACAACAGACAGTTTCACTGTGTTTGTGTGTGTGTGTGTGTGTGTGTGTGTTTGTGCACACACACCTCAAAGTGTCCCTGTGTCTGTGCGCCTGCAGGAACAAGCAAAGGCAAACATGTAGGGCACAGATCAATATCGGTGTAGATTTGTCCCTGCAGCTGTGTGCACTGGTTCACCATCATCTTTGTACAAAGGAGTTCCAGCCTGCTGCAGGCTGCCCCCACGGCCTGCTGTGTCACTCTGCTCCAGGACACGGCAATGCAGTGCAGTGATCATCACTGACAGTGTCCAAAGCCCTAGAGCAAGCGACTCATTCTGTCTCCAGATGGCAGCTTGTGTATGTGTGTCGTGTATGATTTTAAAAATTAGCCAGTTCAACAGCGCTCCTCTTCATCCAAGCCATATTGACTGGCAGACAGGGATTGTGTTTCAACAGTGAAGTATCAGTAAACAACATTTATCAGTAAACAACAACACACAATAAACAGCAATTTGCTTCATCTATCAGTTGATTTCTGATTTGCGGAATGAAGAACTTGGAGTTGTAGGTGTAATAGTATATATCCTATACATAGTATTAGTAAGTGAATATATTTGATATTTGTAAATGTTAATGTAATGATATTTCCGGATCCATCCCCTTGACAGAAAAAGTATGGAGATGATATGACTGCTTTGAGGTAAACCCAAAGACTGGTGAATATGAGGAGATTTGCACAAGTTACCACTGGAATATGCAGACTAAATCCAGGAGGCTAAATCCATGTGGTAGTGTAAGCAAGAGGAGAGATGTTTCACATCTATTCCTGCTCCACTCTTCTGAAACAAGATATCTTTTATTTTAGTCTTACAGTAGTTGCTTTTGGGATGGCAACACAATTCAAACTGGTGTCATTGTTGCAGACTAATAGCTGACCATCTGATTTGTAAAAGCAAATCAAATCACCCCGGTCTAAGAATCCTATGCCGATCAGCTAATGGGGTCTGGATGTGATTTGAGAGAAAAGGGTAAGACATGGGTCACACTGTAATCCAATGAGAGAGACATTATTTAGAACAATGTAAAGTCCCTCTGCCTGGTCTCTGTGCTTGCTGATAGCCTGATCTGAGTTGAATAGAGTACACTGAACCATTAGCCATGAACAGTTAATTCAGCTAAGGAGCCTACATTAGTGGAGTTTATATTGATCTAGGTGTTAAGCAGTCCATCTTTCTCTCTCCCACTGAATGTGTCTCTCTTTTCTTCTCTCTGTGTCTGTCTGTCTGTCTGTCTGTCCGTCCCTCTGGGATAAACCATTATTTGTCCAAAACAGTGTCCTGGCCAAATAGTTTACTGTGGCAAAAAGGAGACATCAGACCATTTCACAATATGTTTTATATAAAAAAACATATTTCAATAAAACAATTTGCAAAAGAATCACTGTGAAAGTTAAAATGTATTTTTGTGTTTTTGTTCATGGGTGATGTAGAACAAATGTACTCAAACTGGATTAATATTAGCATTTTGTTATTGTGTGTTCACATATATAATAATATGGCCATTGTTATTGTTTCCATTGGTGGGGACATGAATTCCTGTCAGAGGCAGACAGCACAGCTGCCACCCTGTAACCCATAGCAACATCACAAGCTGCATTGGGAGGAGTCAGCAGCCTGCAGCCCTGCAATTGGCTGGCAGCAGGTGTTCTGAGGTACTGTGGTGGGGAGGGGTTGAGCAGGGGAAGGGGGATTTAAAAAGGGTATCCACCCTGAAAAGAGTGATTGTATCCTGGGGATTCCCATTGTGGTTAGCCCATGCTATAAAGACTATTATGTTTAAAATAACTCATGTGGATTGAGATATGCTATCCTTACTTTTACTCAAGCAAATAACTGTAGCTTGAGCACCTCTTTGGGAATAAAAAGCTGTGTAAAGCACTATGTCATGGATATATTGGACATGCGACCAGGCCCATTGCTATGGGGGTGCTTAGGGGTGCAATACACCCCCAGCCGGACCTAAGTGCGCCCACAGTTGTCTCCTTATATTCCGATGTCAACATAGTATTTATGACTTTTTGTGCACCCCTGTGGATTGCAATTGCAATGTTGGTCTTGGTTATTTTGTTCTTTTATTTATTTATCTGTGTGTGAAAATCCTTGTTTGAGTCCATAAGAATCTTGTCTAAAATAACATCAGAGAAAATGCAAAGATGTCTGCACAGTCATTATTTATATAGAATGCAGTTATCTGTTGGAGATAAATCTGTTCGACTTTATATGAAGATACTCCTTAAGCATCTATTAGCCTAGCATTTTGTTGTGATACAACAGTCTGTCAATTACACAATGCTATTGTCATTGTGTTTAAGGAAATCTGTGCCTCAGTGCATGGTTAGTCTCTCTTTGTTTCCATTGTACTCCAGCAGAATGTGGCCATCATAATGTAACATGGCAATGTAGTCCAAAATGTAAAAGGGGTGCGTGAAATGACGTGGGTGATGTAACTCCTATTGTGTGGTCTACTCAACTTTCACTGCCTGCATTCTTACTGCATGCATGCACACACGCACTCTTCCCGACCCCCAGTCCTCTGTCGAGGAGAGACCGACGTCGGGGGGCGGGGATTCAAGTTCCATAATAACCTCGTTGTTATGGAAACAGTTCCTTGGATTTAGGAATTACGGCGAGGCTTCTTCAGAGAAGAGAACAAAACGGCCGCAGTCTGGAGCACAGAAGTGAACCCCAAATAGCGTTCCACTGTGCCCATCCTCGAATGCTTAGGCAAAACAAAATTGGACCCACTTGCCCCACTGGTAAAACAGAATGCCTTTATGTACCCCAGAGGCAAATATATCAGGGTATTTTCTTAATATGATAAGAAAAAGTGGCATGTCCCAATCCTGATAGGAACCACTCCCAAGTTTTATTAAATTGCGTGCATTTTCGTGATCTTGCTCATCATAAAACAGTCCGTTCTCACAGTTACATGCCTGCTAGAGGTCTACGGTTAAATATTTTTTAACTGAAAATTATTTGACGCCTTGAATCACTGTCACTGAAGTTAAGTGGTGTAAGTGTGATGATAATGAACCAGAGAGCCGCGCGAATTCGCTCGATCACGTGCGCAAGTGGTGCTGAAAGGATAGCGCCATGTAGACTGGAGGATGACATTGCAAATGGTCAAACATAGACTGTAGGGTACGGGAAAAACGTAACGTGAACTTTCTGCACGGATGCCGTTTCACCACACGTCATCAGTTATCCAGTCGTAACCGATCTTATGAAATCCATACAGTGCTGGATGATACAGGAATTACTTTTCGTACTATTAAATGAAATGAAGCTAGTCCTGCTATTTTGGATGGATTTCATCCAATCCTCTGATCATTTATTGCACGATCTGGCAAAACTGTACATATAATACAGCTACATGTGTTACCGAAATATTAGAACGGTTGTATCAATAAAACAATGCTGAATCTTGTCAGAAACAATGTGCAGGAATATATTGATTCAGGCTTATTCAAATGATATTATCCTGACACACCTGAAAAAAAGCCTGTCAGATGTGCAACTGCCATCACCATTACTATAATCTGGACATGTGCACATAAATGATCTCACTGTGTATATTGCTAGTTCAGGTGTGGGAACCGCACGTTGTTGCTTAATCGCCACTCTCTTATGTTTACTGATAGTGTAACAATACAACACCTTTAACAGTTGCGCGGCTTTGGTAGCTACCGTAACACCCATACCACCAATACTGCATCACCTCCGGGCGGAAGTATCACCGCCTCTCTCTCCTGCTCCTCTGTCGGAGTTACTTTGCAGATTCTCTCCTCCGCCTCTCGTCGTTCTCTATTGCTCAGCGCCAATCGTAGCTGCCTGCCGGTGATTTATACTTTTTAATTGTTCAAAGGAAAACAATAAGAAGTATTTTCTCAGTTGAAGGGGGTAAAAACGGAGCTGGTATCCTAGAAGTGAACGATTTACAGGATTTAATGTATTTTAACGTGTGCATGCAAGGATAGAGTGCAACAGCCTGTATTTATGTTTTATGATTGTGTCACTGAAAATAACATATTGTTAACACAGTCGAACAATGTACGATATGAAAATGTCCCTATCCATGTTGCCAATGATTTTATACAAATATGCATATCTGTATAATTCATTGTTTGAAGGTTTATTTTGAAACGTTGACACGTTTTAAGTGAGTAAGATTTTATTGTCGTATTGCCCTGCTTGTGTCTGGCTTCCCATGGTAGAACTGAGCATATGAAGCAATGATTTAGTCTAGCGTTGGCTGACTAACACCTGCACTTTCACTGCAAGGCGTTTTCTCCTTTTCTGGTAGGTTTTTTTCATCCAAATTAGCTACAACAGCTGAGGACGTCTGAAGTCTGATTTTAACCATGTCGACCACCGAAGAAGTCCCTGCTTTTTTCAAGAGCATGGGTTCTGGGAGCCCCAAGCCTCGGCAGAAATTCTGTGGCATGTTCTGTCCGGTGGAGGACTCGACCGAAAACAAGACCCTGGATTTCGACTCTCTGTCGGTGGGTAGGGCTGGTGGCAGGACTGACAACCGAGTCATTGACAAGCAGAGGGACATCTCCCAGCCCGCCGCCAGGAAGGTGGAGATACGGAGAAGCACCGGTAAAGAAGCACTCCAGAATCTCAACGATGAGGTAAGATATTGGTTATTGTGCATAGTCACGCTGGAAGACTCGTTACCATTTCAATGCAATCGGCTTATGCTGACGATGAGGGACACGATACACGTATGAGTACTTCTTCTTTTCTATATGAGCCATTTGTTTTATTAATAAGAAAATTTATTGTTTTATCAGCCATTTTCTGTGTGCATAATTTCTTCCAATAAACCACTTTTGTTTTGTCACCTTTGAGATGATTCAGAAGTAAATCAATTCCTTCTGGACCGGAAAGTGAAGAAAACTTATTTTAGACCTGCAGCATCTTTTTCTTGCCAATATGCATGAAAAGACACACCCAAGGAAACATGTAGATCAGATTTGGTTTGTGTCAAGATTTTTTAAATGTTATGTTGTTTTGGTTTATTGATCTTTCTTATTGTCTGCTATATGCCATATAATAATATTTCATAATTTAGTCTTGCACAAATATCTTCTGTATGGCTATGCAATCAGTGATTCCTGTTTTTCACAGTATGGCTGAGGCCCACTCTTGGCAGGGCACAAATCCAAGCGCAGATCCACCATCAAGTGTCCACCAAAGCTGCAGTCAGCAAATCTCAAAAGTTAGAAGTTGAAGTTAATGTAATGGCCATTATGCAGCAGCTATATGTATTCAATGCAATTGTACGTAGCTCAGATTTTCACAGCTGTTTTATACAAGTGAAGTCCTTCTTAAGTTCAGGCACAAATTCAACCTGCTACATGACAAATTGGGTGGGGCTTGAACAGTCTGTGAATGGGAGGCCTAATGTATAAACACCAGCTGGAAAAGGTGTTCAAAGGCCAACAGGAGGCACCACTCTAAACCAGGCAGGAAATAATGCATTATGTGTATTAGTTTATATTCCAGCCAATGTTTTGCTCAATTAAGTTTAATGTAAACATGCACTTAGATGCTTCCATGGTTATGACTTTGAACTGAGTTCGTGATTGATTGTATGATTAATCCGAGCACTGTCTAAACACACCATTAATCAGATATCCATGCTATCAACATGTATGATTACAGCCAATCAAGCAAATACAATCTCTTTTTTAAAAACCTTCCTGTTTATAGATAATGATAGCATTCGTTGACTGAGGACTGATCCAACTGATATGCAAGTGTATAAATACATTTTGAACATTGTTTTCATGGCTTATACAATTTATTCTTTAGTAGGTAATACCTGGGGCAGCAGTGTGGTGCAGTGGTGAGAAGCAGGGCTCATAACCAAAAGGTTGGTGGTTCGATTCCTCACTGGGGCACTGCTGTTGTACCCTTGGTCAAGGCACTTAACCAAGAATTGCCTTAGTACGAATTGCATTGTATAAATGGACAACATGTAAAACTGTAACGTATAAGAGTGTCTGATAAAAGACAAAAATGTAAAATGTAATGTAATGAAGAGGTCATTACACTTAGGAATTGCAGCGTCAGCTTGAAGAAAACCCGCATACCAAACAACAGGTGGGCCTTGTACCAAGTCTTGGAAACCCAGCTGTAGGAGATGCCATCTTTCCAATTACCGTAGCCGAGGTCCTGACACCCTATGGGCATTGAAGATTCCATGGCAGTTACTGGAAATAGTGCCAGTATGCCCTGACCAAATTCCCATGCTAGTTAAATCAAATTGGCTGACTTCCCCTCCTCCATTGACGTCTGGTACATTGATGGCAAATTAGAATTTTGAAAGGTACTGTATTAATACATATGTTACTTTTAATCATGGTCATTTAAGAAGTATTTCTAATGCTAAATTTTGAGATAATACATTAAGTTCTGAGATCAATATCTGTAATGTAAATGTTCCAAAGGAAATGGATGACAGAATAAATAAACATATTAAAACTAAAGAAGCTGCTCAGAATTATCCACCACCATCTATGTCTGGCGGTCAACAGCTCTTGACTGGATCATGTCCTGTGGATATGTTGGCTGGGCTCAACCAAACAACTACTGGAGAAGCCAGCTCTCCTTGAGAAACGAGGAAGATCACTTATTTCCGCTTGTAAACAAGACATCACTGAATGCCTGTATGAATGCAAGATAATTGGTTTTTAATTTAATTTTAATTTGATTACTTCCTGAGTGTACTTAGTTCATTGATCCAGTTTGTTGCGTGTTATGTGTTGTCCCACTGAAGCCAGTCTTTCATGGGTCGGAATGTTTGGCTTTGTTTGCTGAGCTCTCACAGTTACAATGCAACCAATGTGTGTGGGTCCTAAAATTAAAAGTTATCAAATTAAAAGTTATCAAGACTTTATTAGAAGTTATCAGTGTGAATTCACTGTCTACCAAACAAAAACTTCTGGGGCCAGCCACAGAAATTTTAACTGCTCCAGATTCTGAGACAACTGTTGTCCATTATCAGCATCCATTATTCTAACTAGTATTATTATAATTGTTATTAATAGCATCATTATAATCAATGTTAGTGTTAGTTTTGGTTTATCAAATGCATTTTCATAATTTACATGTCTGACATCAGTTACATGTTTTTCTCAGTTTGTACACTGTGAATTCATTGAAATAATAATTAAAAAAAAACAAAATATACACTTGAGCCAGAGTAGAACAGGAGGGCCATGTATTTTGTTCATCCTTACACCAAAAAGTCAGTTGGAACCCAATCTTTCAGGTCTAATTTCTGACAAAAAATAAACTACTGTAGATCACAGGAACCTCACAGCCAACAAGAAGGAAGCCCTCACAGAAGCTTGCATTATAGTCATCTTTGAATCATGTTTTTCGCTGTATATGTAACCATGGTGTATTTGAAAACTGGAGCAAGGTGCACCAAAACCTTGGCTGTGTTGTGAGTTTTCCGGTTGCCCCCCAACCCACACCTGTAAGAACTGTATAAAGACTGTGGTGACTGAATATTTAATACATTTCCTGCTTCTTTGGTATGAAGAATGGGGGAGGGGCATTGATGCCTGTGGGCCCCAGTGTCTGGGTTTGTGCTGCTTCAGAGCCTTTACTGACCGTGAATTCCTGTCTGATGCCCAGGCATACAAGTTTGCAAACAGGTGCTCAAGGTGTGATCTAAGCACACCTGCAAGATGTCAAGTCATGCTGGGTAGTGGACTTGCTGGCCATGGTTCTGTCGTTGTAACTGGTCACAGCAATGTAAATATGCCCCCTCATCCAGACGCCTGTGTTGCAATGTAACCCCAGTGGTCTGAGGGAAAACTGCTGCTATTGCACATTTTTTGAGCACAGCTACAGATACCACCATGTTGCTGAGGTGTAAGGATATTATTGCTAAAGAGCACCCATGTTGTATAGCTAAAGTTCATTTCACTTTTTTGCTATATTCCTGATGACTCCTTAGCCTAAATTGCACCCCAATTGACTGAAGCCCAATCAGAGTATCAGTCAAATTTTAAAAGTTAAATTCTGAAGTCTTTACAAAGGAATTGTCATAGAGTGTATTCCAGCATATCTGGGCTAAATTTCCTTCCCAGTATAAACAGGCTTGCATATACGAATACAGCCCTCTCTTGCTTTTCATTTGGTAGCATAGCATACTATGTTGTTTCAAGATGCATATGACTGGTCCTTAATGCTTTATAACAGTTTTATATTGTTTCTATCAGCATTATTATAATAATACTAATGAAAGCACACAAAATATTTTAACTATTTAGAACTGATTTTGTCGGTGCAGAATAAATATCCCCTGTTATCTACTTAACTGTCCGAATAAATTACTTAAAAAGGAAGAGAAAGGACACAGAGAGAGGACCAATTATACTGCCCAATGAAATTGTATGAGGACCAACCGGTGAAAAGCATGTGCGCGTTGCGTTCTTCGTAGATACATGTTCTGTATCCCCTTTCCCCCCTCTCAGCTCTTAGCCTGGGTTCAGAAAAAAAAAATTATAATGGAGTGAGGATGGCTCTCCATTGGAATAGGGCGGGGCACTGCGCATGCACGCTGGCCTTCGCTGTGCAAATCTCTCCTGTCTGGGTCTGTCTGAGCAGGCTTGCTGCAGCGCTAAGGAAAAACGTTTGCGTTACTGCCGAGGGAGATTTTTTTTGCCAACAAATCTGCCAACACTGACCTCTTCAGAGGGAGTGACCGCAACTGCCACTCGGATTGTGTCCCTCATCTTGGTCATATAGCTGGTTGGCGGCGATTGTGACAGTGTTTTGCGGGGCGTCGATTCTCAAAAAAGGAAAAAAAAATCGAGCGCACTTCTCTTTTGAGACCGCAGCAGAGCAAGCATCCATTCCTTTGATAGCGATTCACAGCTAACCAGTGAGGTGACGAACAATATCCACCGAGAAGCTCTGAAGTCTCAGCTGTGAAGATGTCCGGGTATCAGGGAAAGAAAAATATCCCTCGAATTACAGTGAGTATCAAAATATTTCCTTTTCTTATTTCTGTATTGGAAAAATAAACATCGATTGCTTCTGGTCACTGGAGCCAGCTAGTTTACTGGCTGAATTTCTAAAGACGTGGGATTACGCACAACCAGTAGGCTACAGTGTAGCCAGCTAGTTGATGGGGAACGAATAGTAGAAAGTATTAAACATGCTCATTGTATTACCAGTCATTCTGTACATGTCTGTTGCAGTTGTTGAAATAATAGCGAAAAAGTGCATGTAAGTAGCATTTTGAAGGTGTTTCCAAATGGTCTTTAACATAACGGTGTGTGCAGCTTCCCCGTAATGCTGTCTGGTAGCAAGGTGTTTTCATTGACAGGAAGTCAGGGAGTGACCGTCACTGTAGACTTAATTCATTATATATGTGGATTTTAATTTAGATTTTTACATCAGCGTTTCTTATAGTGGACCATTTCAAGTTGTATGACGCGTGTGGCGATGTTAGAAGAAATTAGAGTGACGTAAACTAGCTTGTTTAAGCAGAAATCCGCTGGCTAACCAGCAATAACTGGTGATCAATATGAAGACGCACAGGCGGAATGAATAATGCGTTGATGGCTAGTGACACGCCGATGTTTTTTGTACGGTCTAGCTGATTGAGCTAATGCCATAGATTGCTCGATTCCGCCCAAGCGCTCCATTGTGAGCGTAAATAGGGTCTCTCCTTTTGCGTGGTTTAATGTGGTACACATTTGCGTTCGTCGGTTCAGTCTTAGGTGGGGTGCTGTTGCGAGTGTGCTGCTTTTTTGTCGCCGTGGTGGCCGTGGGACTTTTAATGTCCGCGCAGAAGCCACAGGATATGATGGCGACCGGAGAGCGAAGCGGGACAGGATAATGGAAAGAAACAGATGCACTGGTTCTTTTCTCTCCCCCCATCGTGCAAATGAACGCGCGGCGAGTTGGAGAGCTGGGAAAACGATAATCAGAATTCTATGTGCCTCAGATATTTCTTGCAGGAGGATGTTCGTATTTCTTTCTCCTCGCAAGTTCTACCGTAAAGAACACCTCCTTCGCTCACAATGGACTCAGCAGCGGTCCCCGCCCAGCTGTAATGAACTGATGTAACTAACCATGTCATTGTACTGAAATAAAGAAAATAATTAGCGTATTAGCATACCTGAGTGAATAAGATAGTAAGGAAATTAGATCAGATTACCATTCTCGTCTAATGGTAGCTGTAGATTTATGATGTGTAAGATTTGCGAAGATTGTTCATTCAAGGTTGTGCCTGTCTTACTCTAAATTATACTCATGGCTACACATTTGTGTGTTCAAGTTTTTTTCCCCACGCTTTCAAGGAACTAGGGTTGGGGCCATTTCACCAATGGTTGGTGCTTTTGTCTTGACAAAGGGAGCATCTTTGAAGTGGGCTTGGGCAGACAGATGGGGCGGGATTCCTAAGGCAGCTGTCAGATCTCCCTCACAACTGGAGGAGGGTCAGCTAAGCCCCTGTCATCTCAGGCACGTCATGCAGATATCTCAGTCAGGAGCACCCGGTGGGTCTCCAGCCCGCACAGGCCTGAACTGGGGGGAAAGCGGGGCCGTGTGACGCCCTCGGTCACCTCACGGGTGACTGGGAATGGGAACGCGGTGAGGACTCAGCTTTCTTCCTCTCCTGCCAGTGCGGTGGCACTCTTTCAGTCAGACTGCAGCATCGGTGACAAACGGAGCATGCAGGCTTTGTTGCGAGGTCTACCCCCTCCCTCCCTTTGGCTGCTCCAGTTTTCTAGTTTCCCTGCCTTCAAGCGGAAAGGGGAGAGCCGCTGTCCATCTACAACCATTTTGGCAGCCTGCACATGCTGCTGTACTGCTATACTGCCACCTGGGACTGTGAACAAGCAGCATCTGGTGCACACACACAAACACACAAACGTGCAAAAGCACACACTCACGCACACACATACACACACTCAGAATTATTGAGATCAGAATTTAGAATCTCACATAAGCACTTATTTGTCTTGTAAAGGCAAGATGACTTGTAGTTGGAACCATCAGTGGATTCCTTTGTGAAAACACAAATTGCTATGCTTCAGAAACTAAGTAATACCTTTTCTGACACTATTGGTACAGCATGGCTTTTATAATGTAGTCAAAGGAATGGCTACCATAATGGCAAGTTAGGATGTAATGTCCAGCATAGCATTAAGGTCATATGGGTTCATCACACCAGTTAGTGCATATATGTGTAAATGTATGTGCATATACATACATGTGTAAATATTCATCTGTCTTACTACATTTGGATGCTTACAACTGTAGTGATTAGGTTGTGACCATTGGAGTGAAAATGTTTTGGGAATGATTGTGCACAATTTCCTTAACACTTCATCATTGTAAGAAGGGCTGGCATGGTGAGACACAGCTGAAAAGTTTCACAATATGAAGTGTTGACATCACATGCATGAAAAAGTGTCTCACTCTGAGTACATTTCTGTTTGCCAGCCAGTTTTTATGTTTGTTTTCGTTCAAGCATTTGTGGGATGTATGCTGTTAATGTACCTGGCAGCATGAAGCAAGAGAAAGAGACCGTCCAACATATTTCATGTTTGCACTTAAAAACAGATGAAGAAAAGGTTATCTCTTCCGGAATTTGGACTAGAAAGACAGTGTGAGAGGGCCAAAGATGTCCTTTTTGTCCCACAGGTGTGATGTGTGCGTCTTTCTCACACTTAAACGCTCAGGGGGAAAAGTTGTGCAAGGCTGTGTTTTTTCCAGCCTCTCCTGGAGACAGAGAGACCAACATCTGCCCCTGGTTTTTCTGACTGACATACATCTCTCTTGGGGGCCGTCTTGCAATGATCGTGCAGATCGTTGGAATCAACCTCTGCGAGGGAAGTCTGCGCAGTTTCGTGATGGAAGGCTAGTTACGAGTTTTTTACGGAATGATTTACCGCCACGTCAAGACTTGCCAAAACAACGGGGGTTCTGTTGAGAGAAGGAAGCAGCATCAGGAAGTCATCCCAGCATGCCCTGCTGATGATGATAAAAGTCACTTCACAACTTCCAGCACCACCACGGTGACTCGTAATAACAACATAACACAGCACAGGCAATTTTATAGTCTGGTGGATTTTGGTAAACATTTCTGGATTGTAAGAGGATTTCGTCAACAGCACTTCTACCTGCCCCCATGGCCAACCATTTGCGGGAAATCTAATAAAGAATCAGACGTTTGTAGCAGGGAAACAACAAAGGCAAGTTCTGGAGACTTTCCCGGCAAGAAACAAGCTGCTTTCGGCAGTGGCGTAGAACTTCATTATATATCAAATGACATTAGAGGTGAATCAATTGTCCTTGCCTGAGTTTGCATTTGCACAAACAGTGTGCCAGGAAGCTTTATGAATCACATATTTTATTTGTGCAGACCTCTTTTGGGGAAGCCGGTTTTGATTGTTATGTGTTCAGCACATGGTTGTCTGTGCAATGGGGTGGCAGGGCTAAATCCGAACATTAGTGAGCATAACGAACAGGATGTGGCCTTGTTCCCCACAGTTTGTCAAAGAGTAAAGTGCTTGTACAGAACCAAAAACCAAACAACAGAATCCATATCTCTCTGGCAGAGGGACTTCTCTTTTTGTTACTATAAGAGTACGGAAATAGGACGTGGACCTTAAGTCACTGCAAAAGATGGGGCCTCCCCATGGCATTGGCTCTCATTTAAAAAATGCAGCTTCTGATGTATATGAAGACCACTGTGTCCTGCTTTATCTTCTGTATAGTTTTAGCGCGTTCTTTTTTGAGGATGAAGCTATGAAAATAAATTGAAGGGGAGCTGGAAACTATTAAAATTGACCTACTTAAAAGAATGTTAAATATCCAGCACAAATCTCTCAAAAGTCCTGCATTTCGAATGGCAGCGTGTGTAATTCGGCCCGTTTAACCTCCGGTTAATTCCTAGCAGGGCCCTTTAATGACGGTTGATTTTCTGAAACCGCTCGGGTCATTGTGCTGGGGGATATAAACACCGCACTTCCTGTAGGTCATAACGTCAGTGGGATCTAGAGGGAGCCTCTGTGCTCCTCATTAGCTTCTCCCCTACCCAGGAGCGCTCCTGGAAGAGTCCATGGAAATTAAGCCAGCTTCGCTACACTCATCTTAGATGTAGTGGTTTGTCCTTAAAGTGCCCCCTTGCCTCCTGTTTTTTTTTTTTTTCCACGATAGCACAACACAAAGAACGGTCTTAGTTCTTAGGGCCTGGAGCCTCTCCGGTGAAGAGCGAATTCCTGAACAGCAAGGATTTCTCATTTGCAGCGAGGAACCGCTCAGAGTGCAGCAACAGAACCTTGTTCAGAAACCTGCAGGAGAGAAGGCCAGTGTGACCTCTCGCTTTGAAGCCATGAGATGGTTTGTGGAACCTGTCAAGATAGGAACCAACAAGATTAACTGCCCCCCAAAGCACATTTTTAAATTCTTAAGTATATGACAGGATGAAAAGTCAGAATCTCAACCAGATTGTTTGACAAATCTGTCTGTGGCGAGATTAAGCTAACGGTCAGAGGGAATGGGGCTGAAACTATTGCGAACGTGCTAAGGCCAGCGAGGGTTGCCCAGAAGCCGATTCCCTGGCATCCTGGGAGGAGCTGCTTGGATTAATAAGATTAACCAAAAGGACAAGAATGAACCTCTTTTCTTAGCCCTGCATATGTTCCTCACTGTGTGTTGGTGGAATGATTGAAAGAGCAGGAAGAGATGATAGGTTAAACAGAACAGAACAGAAGTGCATTGATTAATTTAAATGGACGTTAAAGTTTTTCTTCAAAACATATTTCTTCAATGACATACATGGATGAAGAGTCACTGTAGCATAACTTCACACTTACCTGTTCCACTGTTACATTGAGGAGTCACACTGAACACTGGAATGAAATTCCGGAACTGCAGTGCAATGCATGTCGACAGCGTAGCACTGAAAAACCCTTGGTTTGCTTTCAGTTTTTAACTGTTGCCGTGGCTAGTTGAGTGGGAGGTGCACTGTGGCGCATGAATGAAGTGGGCTGGCACAAAACAGCTGAACATCCCAAGTCAACACTCCGCTTAATGGAAGCCTGCATTCCACGGGTGTAATTTCCGGTACACTCGGCATATTGTGACCTCAGCAGTCATGCACGCTTGTCTGGAGTGACCACAGCTGCTGCTAAAAGGGTAGTGATTAATACCTAGGTCTCTTAGAGAAGGAGGCAAACAGGAATGAAGAAAAATGACCATGCTTACAGCATGAGAAAAAAAAACATATGTGGCTATTTGCGGTTTTCTGCTGAGCCTCTAATTAAAGTATGCCTGGACTGTGGGCTTTGCGCATGCTATGAAGAAAACTGGCATATTATGAAGTGAATCAAGCCATACTTGAAGCTAATAAATTAGGAACATATAGCATGCTAGTATAATACACAGCTTTGTGTTGTAGATTGTGAGGCTATGTATTTATGCCTTACTTTTTTCCTCATTAAATGATGGATTTGAAGTTGAATGCTGTATTGTTCCAGTCCACGTTTAACCCTCTGATTGGCCAATGTTCACAAGTATGCATTAGAACAATAAACAAGGGCTGAATAAACTAAAGGCTTTTCATGTGCAGCTCTAGCCTAGCGATCCAATGAACCTCAGTGTAGTATTGTGGCAAGGGTCCAGTTTAGTCTGAGCTGGGATATTTTTCCCTAATGTTGTTACCAAAAAGTCAATATGCCGGATCCTGTTGGTGCCCAGCGGCTCCATGAATAAGTGGCCCTGTCAGAGTGGGGCATTGCTGGGCAGTGACATCTGGCATACCGCCTCTCTTCCACCAATTTTGTGCACTCAGCCCCTCTTGGAAAGATACAGCTCAAAATTGAACAGGGGTGTGAGTGCTCTCGGTATATGTATGTGTTGGCAATATTGACAGTGCACCTATAAGAGGAGCAAAAAGATTTTGTGTGTGTGTGTGTGTGTATATGTCAAAAGTGCTTAATTAGTGTAAAGAGATATTTCCTCTTGGGATTTGAAGGGAAAAAAATTATTTGGAGAAAACTCGGGGCAGGAATGTGAAGCGCTCTGTTCTGCTGGTGGGATTTTAACAGGGCGACTAACAGAATTAGGATGATGTGGATGTTACCAAGATGCTCTTCTGCTAACCACATTAGTGGCGACACACAGAAGCAGCCAGAGCACCAGCCTCATTGCTATATAAGGGCCATGGTTGGATGCTGCCGTGTGTGTGAAGAGTCAAAACAGAAAACAGAGGGCCTTTGTTAGCTCAAACTAGAGGCCTCACAGATGAATCTGTTCCCTTCCCGGGGCAACTGGGGCTGGGAACTGGCCCATCTTTCGGTCCTGCAGGCAGACGACCCCATAGTTATAGATTATTCATAGCAGGGTGTTTTCACATATGTATGTTAGATTTATATTGGAGAGCGTTGGACAGCTTAATTCATGCTATCTGGTATCCCTGAAACCATTACCAGTATCCTCGAGTGAAAAATCATGGAGCTCTGTAGAGTTTGCGCTACATTTGCTCTGGTAAACTTGGACAGAAGTGTTCTCATCCCATGAGTTGTATTGTTGGTCTGTCATTCTAAGCAGCAAGTGAAACATTGCATGGATGAAAAAACGGGGAAAGGGAGCAGGGGATCAACATGGAGTGAAAGAGAAGCTGAATGCCTTTCAGCTGTTTAGGGAGATGAAAGAATGAAAGAGCAATTGGCAGCCATGCTCAAAAATGCTAAGACTGGATCAGAGAACAGCCTCATGCAAGCTGTTCATTTTGCGGAATTCACATCACGTACCACATACCCTCTAACTCAGTGCTGAAAGGGAGGGATTTTCCTCTCAGGTAAAAGACTTACCAGCCTGCCACCTCTGGAACTCATCTAGGGTACCATACCAGAAAAGGAACTGTGATATGAGAACACCTTTTAAACAGTAGATAAATTATTTAAATGGATGTTTATGTTCTAAATGATGTTTTTTTTATTTAAATGAGAAATTTCAAAAAAATCTAAATTCTTCAAACATGGAACAAAACATATTTGAATGATCAGTGTTTTTATGCTGTAGTTAATTAAATAAAACAAAAGCAACATGGAAATCTTGGTAATTATTTGAATGCCACTGTGCAAATGGCTAACAGTGTGGGGTCTACAAGGTCGTGCTGTAGTCAATGGCCTTAGTAAATAGTAAATTAACTCATATAAATTTTTCAGTGTCTCTGTGATAAATTAGGGTTGTGTAGATATAGGTGATGATGGTCTTTGAACTCTAAGAAAAAGAAAGTATTTCTTGTACGTGGAGTGCAATGTATTTGTTTTGTTTACCTGTGCTACTGGTGCCATTTTGGTAAATTTTTCTGGAGGCAGATGGTAATGCTAAAAATCACAAAGCAATAGGCTTTGGTATTTTTCATCCTTCTTTGTTATTTATGTTAGCTTTATCATTATGTTCCTTTGTTTGGATCCTGCTGATGGTTTTTCATTATCTCCAGACACCCGTGAATTAGCTAGGTATTGAAAGTATCCTCCAAGTCTCAGAAACTATTTGTGTTTCTGTTGTGTTGGTGATTAGGCTTTTCTTGGAAAATACGTAGTTTTTAGAGGAATCTGAGTTAACATATTATTCATAAATTGTGATATTTTCAGGGAGCAGCTGATCATCTCCATCTTGGCCACAGCTATGATGCAGAAGAAACTCATCTGACAAAGCATTCCAGGTCCTAGCAGAATCGTTATTGACAGATTGTTTTGCAATGCACTAGCAAAAAGCAGATAGATTTCATAAAGCTGCGTCAACCTTATTGCACTAGGTCACTTGCTTGATTCAGAATTGATGGCTCTGAAAAGCAGGCTTCTTGCATTCTTAATCTATCTTGCATTTTTAAAGACTTTGGTGGTTCTGAAAGCCAGACATTGCAAAATGCGAAAGCGCTGAGGAGTCTATAGTCTCCTGACCTACTTTTACATACATTCATGCTATGGTTGGACTTGCTAGAGTCACTGATTGAACTGAGAGAAATAAGAATCAACATAAAAAATTTATTTGTGTGCTTCTGGAACACGGTGCCATAAATATAACTTGTTACTAAGCCAACTAGTAGAATGTTGTAAGATCACAGAGTCATTTATGTAGCTTGCTTACACAACTTGTGTATTAATGGTATTATGGTAATAATTAATGGTATTATTTTTTGCCTGTTGTCAATAATTTCTTATTTTAAAACAATGTACACCTAGATAGCCTGCACTTCAAGAGAAACCAAGTGAAAGCCGTTTAGATTGCCAGCTAATGAAATGTTGCGCTAATCCATTTTACATGTAATTGGCTGAAGTAAAGTATGCCCAGATATTTTGGCTAAATACCAAATAATTTTGACCATTTGGTAGAAAACACAAAGTCATGCACAAAAGTGTCTTTACATTTTGATTTAGAAAGTACATATATCTCCATGCTGTTAGATCCTTGAACCTAAGTTCACTTGTTAGGGACATTCCAATGCTTTGTTGGCCATGAATCTGGATTGAGAGTTCTCGACTTCAAAAGTTCTATGAACTTGGGTTATTTGTTCAATTCCCAGGAGGGACACAGCTTTTGTACCCTTCTTATTCAGATGCTTTAGTATAAATATGGGTGTACTAGTGGATCCAAAGTCCTTTTGAAGGAAGTTCTGCTGAGATCATAACTAATAATAGAAAATTACACATGCAGGACACAGAATTTGCAGTTACTGGGCTACTGACTAAGTAATAATTAAGGGGTAGTTGATGCTCATGAAAATAAGCAAGAAAGTTTACATTTTCTAAAATGGAGGTACCTCTTGTTTTCTTTTCATTTGATTTTTTTGACATTGTTGGATGGCCTCATATACAATTTTTATATGATATGTAGTTGAATAACTGATCTCTTGTAAATCCAGGTTGCTAAGGAAACAAGTGAACATTAGGGTAAAGCAAGTTTCAATGGTATGAGAATACTTGAGAAATGGACACATTCTTTTATTATCATTTAATTCAAGGGGAACTTGCATAGTTCAATTTTTTATCCACTTACACATGACTGTGTATATGAACCTGTAGCCCTGTCAATTTGCCTGACCGTTATGGTGTACTGATGATAATGAGAGGGGGACCAATACTTTGGAAATGTCTGTTTATAAAAGCAGGGGATGTTTTTGTTCTCTTCCATTAGATTTATACTGCATCAATAATACAGGATTCTGCATTCATATGACCACTGCTTTATGTGGGAATGTTAGAATGTTTCTGAAATTGCTTTCATTTTCAATGTTTTCGTTCAGAATTAAGGCAGAATAAATGCTACAGGCACACTTGTATGTGGCAAGAGTGCTCAATCACGTAATGGCATTGATTTGTTTGACGTATGACCTGGCTCTGCCCCAGTGATTGAGTAATAACAGTATGCACAGTAATTTCAATGCATTAATATTAGCAGGGTCCTTTTGTTCAGTCGAAGAAAATGAACGCTTCCTTGCAAATGTAAGACATCACTAAACTGGAATTCAGGGTGGAAATAATGACCTATTTTTTTTCTTCAAGATAACTCACCCTACCATGAAATACTGTAATTCCAGTTTCTTGGCCCTAGATGTGTGTCCCTGCCCCCCCACTTCCCTTTGTGCTCACTCTCTGTCTTCCTCTGTCTCTCCCTCACTCTCTTTCTCTCTCTCTCTCTCCTTCAGTGAAATGTGTTTATATTCTGATAAGGCCTGCAGCAGCTGAACTGTGGGGATTT
Source organism: Megalops atlanticus (assembly GCA_019176425.1). Taxonomy (NCBI): domain Eukaryota; kingdom Metazoa; phylum Chordata; class Actinopteri; order Elopiformes; family Megalopidae; genus Megalops; species Megalops atlanticus. The sequence continues at coordinate 10,703,933 of CM032878.1, forward strand.
TCTTGGCAGGCTCTTGGCCGGGCCTTGCCCGGCTCTGCTGCTGATCTAAACAGGAATGCGTGCCGAGGATTCTCTCTCCCTGTGTGGGGTTTATAACCCCTCTTACAGCACTCCTCTGCTATTCTTTCATTTGGTGTCTTTGGAGGGAGAAAGAGGCTCCAGACTTGAAACCATTCTATTGGAGTAATACACCTAAATCTCCCTTTCGCTTGGAAGCTCTGCCCTGGGTGTTCCAACGGGGTGGGAAACCAAAGTTATTGCTGCGGCTTTTGATGCTGTAATTGTGAGCACCGGTGAATGGTGCAGCATTAATTGATGTGTCATATAAAAATGTAGTGGATGCTGTTACCGTGCCAACAACAATAGGCAGCCTCATAAGCTGACTTCACTAGGCCTGTAAAATTTATTTCGCGGTGCATGCGTTGTGTATCGGTGTCCGTGTTATAGAGCCTGAGAACTCACTGTGAAGAAAGATTTTGTTACAGCTGAAGAGGCAGAAAGCCTTATATAGACACACGTTTGGTTATTGATTGGCAATAAAGTTTCATACCAAGTATGGGAAAGCGTTTAGTTCCAGAACTTACTTTCACTGTTTCAGACTGCGAAAAATGTATTTAGTTTGGCAGGTAGGGCTAATTGTAGGTTTTGTATGCCACTGTGCAGCTGTTGCATAAATCTTGGAAAGGAACAGGTGTGAGTAGCTGTGAGGAAACATGAAGTAAAATGTAATTTTACTTCTTCCACCAGAGTGACCGTCTGCTGATCAAAGGGGGAAAAATTGTGAATGATGACCAGTCTTTCCACGCTGATATCTATATGGAAGATGGCGTCATCAAGTAAGTGTGTTCATTTGATGTTGTTTGATGTACGTGTATGCGAGTCCCTGAGCCTCAGTGACTGTCTGTTAGGTGACATTAGCCTGTCAGTCTAACAAAGGTAGAATGGAATCAAGCCATTCACCACCAAGCAAATGATTTATTTTAAAATCACTCCCAAGTTTTAGCTGTAAGTTAGAACTTCCCTTGGTTGGATGGCTTTTCTCAGCCAATCACACACAGTCACCTGGTTACTTGTTGATGCATGCTTGAGAAACCCAAATATATTAATGCCATACAGTAATATAATGGTTCCCTGCAGGAGTCTGGTGTCCTTGCTAAGACTTTAGTATGAGGAAAACAACATTTTCATCACTAAAAAAATAGCTGCAATATTGTCAACTGCTTCTCACAACAGAGGCCAGTTTTGCCATGTCATCTGTTGTTACAGCTTACTGAGTTGGCTTGATCGCGCCAGTTCTTTTCCCTCCTCCAGTACACCAGACAGCTTGTGTTTAGTCATAGGCATACCACTCCATCAATTGCTATTGGTCAGTGGCCAAGTATGACCACATTAAATCTGAGTGAATGTAAGGTATAAGGTAAACTTCACTGTCTGCTGCCTGAAAGTCTAATGTCAGCTAAGAAACTGGCATCCAGAAATCCCTGACCACAAGTGAGCCAGAGGCAAGTTTCGAGCTGGTGCTCCTGTTTTCCACATGGATAGGCCCCATTCAGCCTGACCTTTCACAAAGAAAGAAGTCTCCCTGAGGCTCTCCCCCCTCTTTCCCTGCTTTCACTCAGACAAATTGGGGAAAATCTCATCGTGCCCGGTGGGGTGAAGACAATCGATGCTCATGGGCAAATGGTGATGCCAGGGGGAATCGATGTGCACACGCGCTTCCAGATGCCCGACCGGGGAATGACGGCGGCCGATGACTTCTTCCAGGGGACTCGTGCCGCCCTGGCTGGGGGAACCACCATGATCAGTACGTACTGCTGCGCGTCAATCACTGATACAGAATAAGCCATTAGAGCAAAGGAGAGGCCCTTTGAAGTTCCCTCTGTGAGATTTTTACTTTTAACCTGTTATTCTAGGCCTCTTATCTGTGTTATGTCTAGGATTAGCAGGTTGAAAAAACAATGTCTAGACAAGGACCTCTGTGGTTGAATAGTTGTTTTTTGTTCATAAAACACCTGGAAGCCTCAGTTTGGGGGTACTCACTGTTTACTCATCATTATTTGCCAGCAACTGTTAAGTTCCAATAAATGTGCTTATGTAGCATTTTGTTACACACATGATTAGCAGGACCTATATTTTAGATAGTGATCATTTGACTTTGATTTACTTTCTTATTCCAGAATTTATTTGTTTAGTGTGCCTAGAGCATATTCAGTCTATGCGTTGCTCTTCCATATGTTAATAAGAGTAATTATATTCAGATATGTCTTGAGAAATATCCTTAGTAAGAACCAATCTTTTCTCACCATGCTGCTACAAGGTGAAACTGCAACCCAGCAAAATTGTTTGTGGAATATCAGTTGGCTAACAGACCCTGTATTTTACTGTAGAACCTGGAATCTGTGTAGAAGTGAATGACAGATCTGTCGAATTTAGTATTTACCATGTAACGGCATAATCACATGGAATTAAATTGCATCAGTTTTAAGGAACATTCACATTTAATTTTATTTTATAGTCCTGACCCTTTATTACTGACGTAGGAGTAAACAAAATCAGGTTTAAAACTATAAAGATAGCTGCAAATTATGCTCAACTACCTGATAACTTTCTTAGAGGATGCAAATCATCAGGAAACATAGAGCACAGTATCACCTTTTTAGCAGAATAATCATAAGCATTGATAATTAAAGACGTGGCTTCATGGTGTGTCATTTAGAAATGTTTTGAGCCTCTCCGCCCTCCAGCTGCTTATCCTCTCCGGCCCTTTGCAGCTTGTCAGTGCTCTCCGTGCTCAGACACATGTCACGTCATCTGCTGATGAATCATTTGAAATACCCTCACCAGCTGACACAGCCGTAGCATGAACATCGCAAATTATTCGCACCACAGGGTCAGGATTGTCATTTCAGCCATCTGTAATATGCAACGCAAGTAGTAAGCCGAGATGAGCGTGGCTCATGCAGCAGGGTACGTTATCTGCTCAGTTTCCTTGTTATCCTTGGAGGCCTTAACAATTATACACAAAAGTGACATTTATGAACTGACGGCAGTTTGGGCCTTCTGTAGTAGGGCTGTTTGAACACAGCCTTGGACCAGTGTGTGACATGTTATATAGTCATTGCCAATATGCATGATGTTAGTGGAAATTCTGAACGCAGGACGGTATTTCTCTGTGAAATAATCCTTTTGACGATGCCTGTGTTCCAGGGCAGTTGATCTAGCTGCTCTGTGGGTTCGCTTTGGCCTGACGTGCTCTGAAAGAAGCCTGTGAACGGTATAGGCAGTTTCACGGTTCTCACGGTGCTCTTGTGTGATGTGCGCAGTCGATCATGTGGTCCCGGAGCCGGGGGCGAGCCTGGTGGCGGCGTTCAACCAGTGGCGGGAGTGGGCGGACAGCAAGTCCTGCTGCGACTACTCCCTGCACGTGGACATCACCGAGTGGCACAAGGGCGTGCAGGAGGAGATGGAGACTCTGGTGAAGGATCACGGTACGACATTAAATTTTGATTTATTCGTGTATGTTGCAGAAAGCCTCGGTTTAATATTGATGTTAGAATTCCTTTGGCTAAACTCTTGGGAGTAAAGCAGTTAAGGCTGTTATTCTCTGACCTATGCCGATTGCTTTTTATGCCCCTCTCTTTTGTTCCCACTACCTGATGGGACTTGCGGTTTATTTCTGTCCTGTAGCTTCCATGACCTCCATACATTGCATGTGTCTATCACTTTTTCTCTCTCTGATGTGCTGTTGCTCTCTCATTTTCTGTCTCTAGGTGTCAACTCTTTCCTGGTCTATTTGGCTTATAAGGATGTCTTCCAGCTTTCTGATTCTCAGGTATGGTGTGGAGAATTCCTGTGTTGGTTTTTGCCATTAGTGCACTGAATAAACTTTTTTCTTTACCTGGTCTGATCTAAAATGATACCAGCAGTCTGGTGAGAAAAAACAATGACATCTGAAAGAGCTTACTCCTAAAGCAGTCTACCATCTGTGGGAAAACAAAGGGCAGTTTCTGTGGGAAGAATTGCTCTTCCATCCAGTCAGCTTTATGTACGTGTGTTATTTTTGAGGGTAGCTTATGAAAGGCATTACAGTCAGCGTCCCATACAGACCGGCACAGTGACTAAGACAGATTGTCGCTGGCGGCTGTTCCTGATACAAGCGCTGAAGTACTTCCTGTTTCCTGCGACCTGCTGCAGCTGCAAATTCCTGCAGGCTCCACAGCCACACAGCGGCCCTCCAAAGACAATCAGGCCCAAAAGAACAGCCAGCTGGAGGCGAACCCAATGAATTAATGAATAAATCTGAGTGTTTGACTCATTCGAAAATGTGCGGCATCCAGAACGATGTTTGTGGATACCCGCACCTGGGCGAGGAATGCTCGGAGGTCTCCAGTGCAGTTTCCCGCCAGAAAGCCAGAAACGTGGTTTGAGTTCATTTACAGTAAAGCATTTGACTTGCCGTACGAAGAATGCCTCGTGAGAGCAAAGGGCCCGGCACAGCCTCCCGCCTTGCATTCTGATTGGCTGATGTCTGTCGCTGCAGATGTACGAGGTGTTCAGCGTGATCAGGGACCTGGGTGCCATCGCGCAGGTCCACGCAGAGAACGGAGACATCATTGCAGAGGTAACCCGCACTGAATCAGTGTTACAATCGCAGTCTATATATATATATATATATATATATATATATATATATATATATATATATATATATAAACTGTAAAGCAATTAAAGCAGCAATGACCTGGCAAGGCAAGCCACAGATGCAGCAAGTTCAGTCAAGGAACAAACCAAATTAAGGAAGGGGGCAGGACAGATGGGGAACATTAAGACAAAATCTCCTTTTATACTTTTTTCCTCATTCACGCCGTCTGTCTTGTCCATGCAGGAGCAGCGCAGGATTCTGGAACTTGGCATCACTGGGCCTGAGGGTCATGTGCTGAGCCGCCCTGAGGAGGTCAGAGCCCCACCCATCTTCCCATAACCACACCCCCACAGATATTTGCTGCAGCTTTACACAGAATTTCCCCAGTCCTAGTCCTATTTGGAGTTGCGTTTTTGTTCCATCTGATTAATTAGGTTTGATTTGAGCTGTGGATTGACTGATGCTCTGGGTGATGGATTTGACATCATCTGACAGCTACCTGATTTAATCCTTACCAGCGTGCAATGAGCTGTTGGATGTACAACAGTTCTAACATGAAGAAATAGTTAAAGGTGTTTTTACAGTCAATTATCATTAATATCTGGCCCTTAAACAAAGTTGGTCTGACTTGATTAGGCTTAATTAGTTGTTCAGTTAATTGTTCAATGAAGGAAGACTGTTCTTTGAACAACTACCTAATTAAATAAGTTGGATAATAATGGATATCACTAAATTGGTCAAGGGACAAAAATGACTAGAAAGACGTTGTATCATGTATCATTCATAAAAACACTGACCACACAACACTTTTCTGGCACAAAGGACTAATGGTAAACATATTCAGTTCAGACAAACCTAACAATTTAATGGCTGCGCTGCAGTGGAAACCCAACATAAATGAGACTGGAAAACGCTACTCTGTGTTAATGGCATCCTGCCTGTGAAATTTAGCAGCTGAAATGTAAAAAGTTGCATCTTTCAGCCAAATGTTTATTAGGCATTCTGCACTGCCAATGTACAGTACTTTTTAAAACCTTGATGATATCAAACTGTACTGCATCTGGATACATCTTTTTGTAGGATAATTTCTAAGACTATTTGTCAGTGACCGGGTCTTCATTAACACAAAGCAACATTGTGACCACAGGAGTCACTGAAATGAATGAAAAAAGAAACTGATACAAATACAATACTTGATGAAATACTTACCTCAAAAAGGTAGGAGGAGCTACAAACATTTTTGAGGGATACTTTATTGGTGACAACAAATTTTGTTGTATTTTTTCTAATAGGGCTATACATCTCAAAGAAATTGCTAGTGAGAAAAAATGGCTTTACCTGCAAAAGAGTACAGTTGCTTCCGTGCATGCACCGTACGCAATGCGGTTTGTGTCTTCTTGAGGCAGTGCTTTAAAGCATTCTTCAAATATTCAGGGTTGCACCCTCCTTCGTTTCGATCGTTTGGTTTGTCTTTTTTAACACGTTTTCTCAGTCTTGACCAGTGCTGCTCTCCCTCCTCTCTCCAGGTGGAGGCGGAGGCAGTCAACCGCTCAGTTACGGTGGCCAATCAGACCAACTGTCCCCTCTACATCACCAAGGTCATGAGCAAAAGTGCCGCTGACGTCATAGCCCTGGCCAGGAAGAAAGGTGACGGACCTCTGCTGAACTGCTTCTGATTTTTTATCAAGTTAATGCAGACAGCTTATTATTTGCTTAGCAGACACCCCTCATCAGCAGGACTTGCATTGCCAACACACTGTCATTTCCACAGCGGGATGTTTGCTGGAGGAGTTCAGGTTAAACACTTTGCTAGGCGTTTTCTTCCTAAGAGCAGCGCCGCTTGGATTTGAACCTGCATCGTTCTGGTTACAAGTTCAGCTCCATAACTGTTACAGCAGGCTGTTGTAATGCGGTTTTGTAACTGCCAGCCTGTTATTGCAGTATGTAGAAGCCATTGCTTTGCTTTATTTGTCGGAAGCAAGCCTTTTGCCGTCAATAAATCCTGCCGTCAGATTATGTCGTAAATTGCCCCTGCGGCATGGAGCACTCAGAAGCAGCTGTGTCAGCGCTTTTCGTGGAGAGGACTTGAGTGAAGTGCTCTCAGGGGCCTTTGGCTGCTGTCTCTGACGCGGAGCCGTTGGTTTTGATTATGGGGCGGGTCTCCTCTCGTAGGCACTGTTGTGTATGGAGAGCCCATCTCAGCCAGCCTCGGCACAGACGGCTCTCACTACTGGAGCAAGAACTGGGCCAAAGCCGCTGCCTACGTCACATCTCCACCCCTGAGCCCCGACCCCACCACCCCGGACTATCTCAACTCGCTGCTGTCTTGGTAAGGGGTCCTTATCACACCAGTCGGATTGTGGTGTTTGAGACAGAATATTGACAGTTCTGGTGAAGATTCAGCAGTTTATTTGCTGCAAGGAAAATTATATGAGGCAATTTTAAAATCTAACCTCTGCTCTTTACCACACCTTTCCCTGCTTTCTCTCTCTCTATCTGTCTGTCTCTCTATCCCTGTCTCTGTTCTCTCTGCAGTGGTGATCTGCAGGTGACTGGCAGTGCCCACTGCACATTCAACACAGCTCAGCGTGCTGTAGGGAAGGACAACTTTACACTCATTCCAGAGGGAACCAACGGCACTGAGGAGCGGCTGTCCATTATCTGGGACAAGTGTGTGGTGAGGGAGACATGCACACACACACACACACACATACTCAAACACACACAAACACAAACACAGACTGAGCCATACAAACACATACCAAACCACGTGCACACGGTCAACCAACCACACAGACAGACATACAAACAGAGAACCACTTATATACTCTCAGGCTAGATACACAAACATGCAAACACAACGCTACGTACACACACAAGCACATACTCACCCGTCCAACATCGCCTCTGTCAACTCTATTGTAGCTAGAACTGATATATATCTCTTGGCGTCCATTGCAAGGATTACCTCAGCCTCTTAAGGTTAGAGTGTAGGGATTATGGCAGGAGATTTGCTTTGTATTGTGGGCAGTGAAAGTGCTGTGGGTCTGCCAGGAGTGTTGGACATAACGCACTCTCCTCCTCTCCCGTCAGGTGACAGGGAAGATGGACGAGAACCAGTTTGTGGCCGTCACCAGCACCAACGCTGCCAAAATCTTCAACCTGTACCCGCGCAAGGGTCGCATTGCCGTGGGCTCTGACGCTGATCTGTTGCTCTGGGACCCCGATGTCACCAAGATCATCTCGGCCAAGAGCCACAACCTGGTAGGGGTGCGGGGGTGTCACAGCCGATAACCACCACATGATGCCACCACCTCCACTCTCTTGAGCCCGCATTATAACATTGACTCACTGAGATGAAGTAATCAAAAACACTGCCTGGACCCTGGAGTGTAATCTGATCTAATTGGATATAGAAGCAAACCACAATTTGTGTACCATTACAGAACATCAGCCCTATAAACAGGCATCACATCAGTGAGTCACTCTCAGTAATGATGTGTGATCATCAGGCTAGGCTACTGCTGTATGAAATAATTAAAGTTTGTGATTGTATGAGGCCGGTCCAGGATGAAGCAGTACATCGTGTTCATTTAGACTTCCTGGAGCTTACGGGTAGACACACTACCCAGCGGGTCCACCCTTTCTGCTCTCTGGCCTTTTGCCTCATCCAGTCAATTTCTCACAGTGCTCTCAGTAACAATGGCCCCTTTTCTCAGCTCTGAGTGACTTACATCACATGCTGACAGGCCAGGAGTGGCTTGCCCTACTGCCAGTTCATTTCGAGGGGCCACGTGTGCCCTTGCCTCTTACGGCTGAAGAAGCCAAACCCAAGAGTGACTCACGCTGGAGTGAATGGGTCTTTCTATTTTGTTTGTTTGGGTATATGTTCTTGACAACAGTTTTTTTAAAGCCCCGGGTCCTAAATACAGTGAAATGAATACATTACATTATTATCATTTAGCAGATGCTCTTATCCAGAGCGACTTACATAGGTTACAATTTTTACGTGTTATCCATTTATACAGATGGATATTTACTGAGGCAATTCTGGGTTAAGTACCTTGCCCAAGGGTACAATGGCAGTCCCCCAGTGGGGAGTCGAACCAGCAACCTTTCGGTTACGAGCCCTGCTCCTTACCACTATGCTACACTGCCACCCCAGTGTAGTGTATAGATCTGAATTATAGAATTGTTATATAGAATAGTGTAGATCTGAATAAGAATGAAGGCGAATGAAAATTTGTGATTGGTTAGTAGATTGAATGTAGACAAAATAATGTATGTTGTGTTGCAGTGGTTCAGGTTGCAATATATGATGAGCATGCATAGGTGTGTGAATGCAATCCACCTGCTCTGTTTTGTTTAGGGTAGATACATATATCGACCATTTTGACTGATCTGTCAATCTCGATTTGATTTGTCTCACTCCCCCCTCCCTTCCCAGGCTGTGGAGTACAACATCTTTGAGGGGACGGAGGTGCGTGGCGCCCCCCTGGTGGTGATCAGCCAGGGCAAGATCGTGCTGGAGGATGGCAACCTGCACACTACCGAGGGTTCGGGCCGCTATGTCCCCAGGAAACCCTTCCCTGACTACGTCTACAAGAGAATAAAGGCCCGCAGCAGGGTGAGTGTATGTGTGTGCATGTGGGCACTTGTGCATGCATATACTCTGTGTGTGTGTGTGTGTGTGTGTATATGTATGGGTGTACCTAAACGTGTGCATGTGTTTGCATGTGTGTGTGTGTGTGTACATGAATGTGTCTATGTTTGTGCTCCCTGTTTCACAATGTACAGTACTCATCCAGTCTTTCCTCTGCTCCAGTGACCGCTACCACAGAAAGATGATTTTGGCAGAACAAACTGTGTGTTGATGGGCCTAATAAAGATCTTGTGATTTTAAATAGTTCCGCATTGCGTTGGGAATTTTTGGAGACAGAGAGATCGAGAGATTGTTGCTGACTGTATTGATGATGGCTGGAGTTCAGAGGTGCGAATGAATGCTTATTTCAGACGGACGTCTGGATGAGCAGACGGAGATATAAATAAGATGGGCAGATGGTTATGTAAGCAGAGCGGCGGGGGTAGAAGAGGCAGTTGGGCCGGTCTCAGACACCAGCGTTTTGCTTTGTCTGACGGTGCGTTTTCTCTCCCGGCCGCAGCTGGCGGAACTGCGGGGGGTCCCGCGGGGTCTCTACGACGGGCCTGTGTGCGAGGTGTCAGTGACACCCAAGACTATCACCCCCGCCTCCTCTGCCAAAACATCTCCAGCTAAGCAGCCCGTCCAGCCAGTCCGCAACCTGCACCAGTCTGGGTTCAGCCTGTCGGGTGAGTATAGCTTGGCCCACGGTCCGTGTTCACACATTTCTGTCTGCCCATGAACTTCTCAGAGGTACTGGAGTGTTTCAGTGAATGTTTTAATGCTTTCCTTAGTTATGATAACACATATTTGTGTACTATTTTAGATTTTTCATGTAGTTTGATTTCTTTGCTCTCTTAGTACTAACAAGAGCAATTATGGATACAGATTAAATAGTATCAAAATGTCTATGCTCATTTGCGACTCACAGTTTGCCCGTGATTCGTGGTTTAGGTGCTCAGGTCGATGACAACATCCCTCGACGCACCACCCAGCGCATTGTGGCGCCCCCTGGTGGGAGGGCCAACATTACCAGTTTGGGTTAAGCTCTCCCATTGGCTGATTGGGGGAGGGGGATGCCAGGAAGCAGGGTCCCAGCCCAGAGACCACGCCCACCACAGGAGCTGCACCCAAGAAGGTCCCTGCGATATTTCCCCCCCTCCCCTGTCCCTTAACCACTCCCCCTCATTCAGCACTCTCCGCCCACTGTCCCACATGGAGCCACCCACAGAAACAGAATAAAAAAAAAAAAATCAATCGCCTCGTTTAAAGAAAAAAAAAGCACTCCGTGTTTGAGCACTCTAGACTGTATTATTTAGTGTTTTATACTGTACCTACCTACCTGCCATACGCCATTTTGAGTTTTTAAAAGGAAGAGTCAAGTGAATTGAGACTGAGCAGTTTTAATTGTTTACTACTTGTAAGAAGAAATGGTATAGACGATGCTAGGATGTAGTGTTCATGTCTTAGGTTAACAGACACAAAGGCTGTCTTTGCATTGCGGTCCAATGCTGTGTTTTTGAACATCTGAACCGAGACCAGTAGTGTGACATAAGCTCTGAAAATGAAGCCTCAGAGCGAACAGGGGATACTTCTTGCATTTTTTTTCACCACAGAAAATGGAAAAAAATATCCTGTGTAGCTTTCAGCAGCCAGAATGCTGTGAATGAGGGAGGTTCTCAAGAATAACTGGTTATTCTATTCAGCTCTTCAGATCATGCAAGCGTCCAACCCAAGCAGAATTCCTGCTCGGCATTTGGAAGCTGCTTTAGAACTTGTGAGGTGGGAGAGCTTGGAAGGGGGCCGCCTTTGGCTCGCAGTGAATAATGTGTTTTGTTGTGTCTGAGTACGTTCTCTTGGCACTGACTTTGTGTGTGAGTCTGTGCGGTTGTGGGAGAAGTGACTGGAAGCCGTTTTGAAGGAGTTGGAGGTATGAATCCAGGCCTGTCACTCTTGTACAACGGCCTAGACTGTAGGGACAGAGAGGAAAAAAGGAAGGGAAGATATTTCTCCAACTGCTCCCTCTAGTTATTCAGTTTTCATTTGCCTCACCTTTTCTCTCAGTGCCCACTGTTAATGTGTGACCAGAATGAGCAGAAAAGCTGCGGTGAGTGTCGAGAGCCCCCTTCTCAGTCAAACACAGTCTGGGCCTTGTCATCTCACACTGGAATCCACACAGCCCCTCTTAATTGCAGTGCAGTAGCAGGGTTTTAGATTATCGCGGCGTAACTTTTCGCGATTAGGACTGTGGCAGTGACCAGGCCTCAAATTGTGCCCCAATGTTTCTGAGGAAAACAATCCTGCTCCAGACTCCCTGGTTCTAGAGGTGTGTTTACCAAAGTGTGCTCTGAAACAGCTGAATGTTTCTCCCAACTTTCCTCTCACAAATTTCTCTGTACTTACAGTGTGCCTCATCTGTCTCTTCAGAACCCATGCAACCCATCCAAGTGTTGATATCAGACTCTTGAGTGTTATTGATGTAAAAAAACAAGCAGTATGAACTGTAGAATAATAACTGTTATTAACCAGTGCTAAAGTGCCAGAATTTCTCTTTATTCCTAATGCAGAGCTTCGTTTGAAAGTATCATTTTGTACAATACATTTTTCGACCAGTGTTGTTGTTATTGCGTTTTTGAAGAGCTCCCGGGCTTAATATTCCTTTGTTCATTGTGGCAGCAAAAAGGACCATAATGTACAGGTTCCGACAAGCAATAAGTGTTGCTTTTGAGAAGAATGCTCGTGTTACGCAGCAGTCAGAATTCAGCTTATGATTGGTCTCTCAGAGGGCCTTAAAGTTGCTAGAAATTGCTCGATCAATAGCTGTGTTGAACAATCTGTTTTCCATTTCACAAAGCCATTTTCCAGTTGTGATTTTTTCCCCCTGCTCTCCATGTTAGAGAAAACTTGGCATCTGTAACTAAACGGTCCCTCCCGTGCAGAGACCTCCCCATAGCTCTGCTAATACACATGCAACAGTAGTGTAGTCTGTCTTTTCTCTCCTCGATCGGTGTTTGCACTATTCTGGAACCGCACTGCATGCAGAATATTTGAAGGATGTTTTTTGTTCACATTGAAGGCAGCTGCAGGTTTGTGAGAATGCCCTATTGACATGTGTGTGGTATTCATGTCCCGAGGATCCACAGAGGTCAGTAACCCCTCCCCAGAGGTCTGTTTTAGTATTCAAATTTTCATTCACGTTGTAGGATCTGTCAAGTTTTGGCGCAAATGACTGTTTCAGATAGTGATTCTGGCCAGTTTTTTCATGGCTCAGCGGTCTATGAAAATGAATTCACTTTAGTCTTCCTTTTTTTCCTCATGTTGATGCACTTGATCTTTCCATTTTTTATATTTCGTTTTATTGTTTTTGACTCTACAGTTGTTTTATTTAGAGCAAAAGTCGTACTGAAAACCCTGGCTAGTACATTGGCTGTTAGAGTTTAGCATGAGTCTCCTGTTCGCTTGCTCAGTGTTGGAATGCGCAAATCTCAGAGGAGAGGGCAGCAGAGGGTTAAAACGAGTCATCTCTCCACCTTCATCAGCTGGAAAACTGTACTGCACAATTTGGCAGAGGGGAAGGCCTGCGCAGTCCTGTGACCCAAAATATTTTACTCGCCTTTTCATCCTTTCCCCTCCCTCCCTCCCTTTTTTCTCTGGCCTCCCCCCCTTTTTTCTCTGGCCTCCCCATTGTTGCAGTCAGTGCGTTGCCGGGACGACAGGCCCGCGAGTCACCCTGGCCCCGCTCTTTGTTTGTCATGACAACCGAGCTGCAATCGGAAGTTGCCCCTAGCAACCCCCTCTGGTCCTGGTGCTATTAGAACAACAGTGTCTGCGGAAATGCCGCAGCACTCTCGCCTCGCCATCTCGCGGCCACGCCCAGCGCACTGAAACCCCACCGTTCGGTTGGCCAGCTGCAGGCGCGATCCCTTCCTCATCCAATCGCTCATAGCCGTTCGCTCTCTGTCGCCTGCACCACCAGCCATCACAGTTATGACCTGCTAGGACAGAAGCAGTATTGTCTAAAAGGAGTTCTGTCAAATTTTAGAGTTTAATTTGTTAAAATGAAATTCTTTTTTTTTTTATTTGTATGTATATTTGTTTTTTTTTTCAGGGTATATTTCTTCTGTTATTAAACACGCCTCCCTGTCTGAAACTAGACTGCATTTACTGATGGCACGGCGTGTGCTTGTTTTCCTGTTTTGGTACATGTTAACGCCGCCACTCCCGCTCTCGCTGTTTGTTGGGTGGGATTCCTGGCCGCTTTCCGCCTAGTTTGTCATGGTGACAGCTATCGTAACCGTGGAATCGGGGGGCCTTCGAGGAGCCCCTCCCGAGATTCCTGCGGGCGTGGAAGTGAAGCGCCTCGCCAGTTAGGCAGCAGCACTGTCCACCCTCAGTGAGTCACCCCTCCGCTTTTTACCCAAATTTATCCCAGAGTCCGGCCTGATCCGAAGGCCCGGCCCCAGTACGACATGACAGAACACGACCCAGAGTTCTACGTACATATGTACATACAGCCCCTCCTGAGTATGCCATACTGCTGTGCACCTCCCCTGCTTGCCTGTCCAGCTCTGGTTCTCTGTTCCACACTAGTACGTGATGTACACAAAATGCAGATCGAAAAGTTTTTTTTTTTTTGTTTTGTGTCCATTTTTACCTTTAATTTTCTGATTCCTCTTCTCATCCACCTCCCCCTTCCCCCCCCACCCCGACCGTTGTAAAAGTGAATCTGTTGATGGTGTATGTTTTGTAGGTGATGGGATTTGAAGGCGCTTGTCTCTCTGAAAGCAGCAAATCCCAGTGATGGTTACGTAAAATGATTTTGAAAAATTAAAAATGAACAAAAAAAAATTTACAGCTCTGTGACTGATTTATTTTGGGGCAGCAACAGTTGTGGCTGTCTCATGTTCAATCCTGCTCAAGCTTAAATAAAACTGATTGTTCTGGTGTGTGGTGCCAACTTTCTCTGATCATGAAACTCAATTTCTGTCCCAAGAAAGTGTGCCATTTCTGTCCTGTGAAGTGTTTTGAGGATGACGTTTTTAGCTTTAGTGTCTGCTCCTTTACCTCTTAGTTAAGTCAATACATTCAGATAAAAATTTATATTCAGGATATTCACTATTATTCATTATTTGCTTGGCAGATAACTTTATGCAGGGAGACATGCATAACTCATGTTTGTGCATATCTATATATACTGATGGGTAGTTATAGTTAAGGATTTTGGTAACACAGCAGCAGTGGGTCACATAATAATTGAACTTGGAGCCTTGTGATTACAAATGCAGTTACCCAACCACAATCACAAATTTCTGTCACCAGTTGTACTTGTAAAATAATTATTTTTTAAAATTAGTTTTACGTATGTGTGTGCCTGATACAATTTCATCAGAAGTAATCAATGTATCAAAAGGGACTGAAATGATTATGCTCAACAGTTGAAGGAAAGAGACTGGTTTCCTTGGATCAGTGAAATTCTGTCTAATCCCAGGGGATCCAGAACTCAACCTCCCAGAGTCCTCCAGAACTATGAAGCACCGCCCCAGTGAGTGAAGGAGCTGGTGACAGGAGGGGAGGGCATCAACACTCACGTTTTAGGATTGGAGAGACAACCTCTTGCCATTTCCCAGGGTACTTCTGTATCATTAATGATTTCATTCTGAGGTAAAACAGAGTACTGCATTTTCACTTGAAGAAGAAAAATTATGCGTATAAACATGAATTAACCCATCATCCTACCAATACCTGTAGTGTTGTAGTGTCACATTCATCCATTGTTTACATTAGCAGACAGCCAGCAGTGGGCCGATCACAACAGTTTGACAGGCAGCATAAAGAACACACCAAGTTACCAAGTGGTTCCTGGTGTCTTTATGTTAATATTCTAAAAGTCTGGTTTTGGTTATTCATTATTTCTATTCTATATATATATATATATATATATTTAAAATGTATTTCCTTTCCCACTGCTTTTTTTGCCCATTTTGCTTACTACAATAACGGCAGCCACTTGACAATGACATTTCTCACCCCTCAACACCAAAGTTAAAACATCGTATTTAGTTTGTGGGTGCACAGCCACACCCACAAGTTTTGTAAGTCATAATTGATCAATCAATCAAATTTTATTTGTTACAGCACAACAGAAAACCCATGGTCAATTGGGGAAATACTGGAATATTATTCTGTGACCCTGAGAAAAGGCAGTCGAGATGCCTGGAAATACTGAGATAACAGATAAGGCATCAGTTAATCGCATCAGTTCCATTCTATAGACAGTGTGATGGACAAGGGATAATGGGGGGATGGTGTAATCACGCAGGCTATGAGCATAGACTCTTCTCCTGACAGTAGACAATGCAGCAGTGGTCCAGGCATCTTGTTCCTTGTGGCGGGTAAATCACTATATTGCGGTGCTGCAGAAGCAGTTAATTCTCAGAAGGGGGGATGACCAGGCAACTTGGGTGCAGTAACTTATGGGGCAGTGCAACATTAGGTAGCCTCATCTTGGATCCATAGCCCTTCATAGATTTTTTTGTAGCAACACATATCCACTTCACAGTTGCTTATGGCTATGCACAAAGACTAACCTCTTAGTAGATGTCATTTGTTAAGTAGAAACCTAATTCAGCTCAACCTATAAAGCTTACAATATGTACTGCCACAGCAGTATATAGTTACACAGCTGAATGTTTATTGAAGCAATTCAGGCCAGGTAACTTTCTTAAGGGTGCAACAGCAGTGCTTCACCTGGGCATTGATCAAGCAGTTTTGGGTCACAGGCTCAGCTCCCTAACTACTTTATCATGCTGCTGCACTGACTTCCTCAGGTGCTGTGGTCGTAAAGACCATTGTGACAGCAGCCATTAATATCCTCTGCTGATTTTGTGCGCACTATTGATTTTTGCAGCCTTTTACCCACACACCTCCCAAACCTCACAAAGGCCTGTCTCCTTCCAGAATTATCCTTTCAGCTGAAGTTTATCCATGTTTCCATTCCAGGTAGGTGATTCAGTAATTTGTGTTCTTGGATAATACACACATAGTTAGGACATAGACTTATACAGGACATAGTTAACATGTTCTGAATATACATCTGACATAAAATGGCAGCATAGCACTAGAGGTGGGATATACAGAACAGGCAAGTCTGTGGATTGTTTAATTCTCTTAGAATAACTCAGATGAGGTTGAGCGCAGAAACAAGTGGGTGTCTGATTAGCCGTGCTGAGGTCCTTCATATCATTCTTGGAAATCTTCACATGATGTCATCAAAAGCACGAGAAACACATGTCTGATTTCAGGTTGGTGTACAGCAGATGACTGGTTCAGACAGGAATTGTTGCTTCCAAGACAGACTCCAGTCAGACATTTTGATACTGTACCTGGGACAGGACCATAAAGAGAAGATTACAAAATTGATCCTCCTCAGGGAAAATGAAACAGTAAGAAATGGAAGCTTGTTATATTCATTGACCATTTGAAACATTATTTCAATATTTCTCTGCATTAAAAGCCTATATTGACACAACATGGCATACATGTGTGTGCATGTGCGTGCGCATGTCTGTGTTAGTGTGTGTGATTGCAAACACTTAATTTAAACTGACAATGAAACTGCGGACAAATTCAATGTGCCAGGCTTAACAGATGTCTTGGATAGTCGTAGACACATAATCAGTAATGAATAACAGAATGTGTCTACTTAAAGTCAGTAAACAAACCTCTCAATCAAACTTCTCTATGACATGGATTAGTCAACTGGAATTACGAAATGAGCGGTTTGTGCCAAATTTCGAAAACGTATCTGCATGCAAATGCACTTCAATGACACTAGGTGGCGACATAGCACCTCTACCCTGCGATCTGTTTGCCAGAAGCCTCACGTCTTTGTTTTGTGATCTTGACTAGCTGTTTGATGTAGGCTCCATGTAGAGGGCATGATTGATCAGTTTTTATATAAAAAAAATGTGTTAGTCTTCTAAAAATGTCTTTCTTTAGAATTGGCTCACAGCAATTTTAGTTATGAATGCAAAGGCCCAATTAGTGTTCATCATATCGTAAAGTGAATTTTAGAGCACTGATGAGCAGAGCTTGAAGCAGACTCCAGGGGTCTGTCTTTTCACCCACACACTCAAGTGCTACTTAAAACAAGCCATCCTAAGGGGAAATATGCTTCTGAGTTTCAGCTGTGCATAGCAATGATTCCCCTTTTGCCGGTGATGATGGTAAACATTGTTAGGTTGGGGAAAAAAAACCCTGCTTTGTTGTTGTTTTGCTGCTTTGTTCTGTCACTAGCAGCTTGCGTGGCTATATTACATTACATTATTGGCAGCGGCTCTTATACAGACTGACTTACATGTTACCCATTTATACAGCTGGATATTTATGGAGGCAATTCTGGGTTTAATACCTTGCCCAAGGGTACAACAGCAGTGACCCAGTGGGGAATCAAACCAGCAACCTTTCCGTTGTGAGTCATGCTCCTTACCACTATGCTACACTGCCACCCCATCATCTTTAAAGTGAAATACATTTGACTCAATAAGTTATAACAGCACAACAACAAGAATCATACTATTAATGTTACTTATTATTATTAGAATTATTGTAAGTAGCTGTATTAGCATTGTTGCTGTTATTTGAAAAGCACTATTCATTTGTACATGGAAATATGTACCGGAAATGTGTTCACTGCTGCCAGTTCCTGTGAGTTATGATGTCTCATGTTGCAACACAAGGTTTCTGAGGGACAGATGTACTGGTGGTGGGATATGGATGACCAGGTCACACTCATACTCCAAATAGAAATTTAATCAAGGAATGTTTTCCCTCAGACACGACATGCTCGGCCAAGTTCCACACTTGAATCCCAGACTTACCCTCTGTCCCGGGCCAAGGCCGAGCATCTTGCCTTGGGGTGCCTTTTCTCAACCACCGCCTCTGCTGGGAAACTCAAGCACAACGGTCCCGGGCTCAGCTTTATTAACAGTTTGCCCATTCCGTGAGAACTCCCGACTCGTAGTGACCCAGCTGAAGCCTGGCCTTGATATGTCACTGGATTGATGAGTTTGGGAACGACGCAAGAATCCTGCATGCCACTGTGGCGGAGGGGTTTCTGGATCCATATGACCAAAGCCAAGCGTCACTTGTTTTCCGCTCTCCAAAATTACGTTACATTCAATGATTGATTTGCTCAGAAGAAACCCTTAGCCAGGGTAACATGTATGTCTTACATTTTATATTTACTTCCTCCATACCAGAAGTCATGGGATGCCCATCTCTTAGCAGGAAAAAGGGTGTGACTATGCACAGTTTGAGGATAATTACATTGGAGCATTGCCATAGCCAGCACAGAGCCCTAACCTCAATCCGACAGAACAGTTTTTGGATGAATTCGAACACAGAATCAGGGCAAGACCAAGATGGCCCTTTTTGGTAGTGTAGCTTACAAATGGAAGCTTACAAATGGAAGCGGAACACCATACCAACAGGCTTTTTACTAGAAATTAGTAGACAGTTTTTCACAACACACTGAAGAAGATCTTAAAGACAAACATGGGCCAAGATTCTATTAATTTCTATTTATACCTTTTACCTTTGTACTTTACGTCAGTGCCTCCAGCTACAGAATGTGGAAGAATAAACTGTCCTGAAGGGTTGCCGCTAGGCAAGTCAAGGATTCCTGAGCTTGTGTCAGCAATTCAGCACTCACCCCCAGCATGAGAGAGACCAGGAGAGGAAGTGCGTGCCAGGATGTCTGTTTAGGACTGCGGCCAGCAAACAACCTCCCGGTGACATCATTCCTGGGGGGGGATTTGAGTCACGAGGACAGTGGCGGCACTTTGTGTCACTCAGAAAGTGCGCCAGGTGAGGCGTCACATTTTCCTCCCCAGTGACACTGGATTTGCAGTTACCTTTTTGGAAGGTGATGTGGATCCGGGGGCAGGATGACAGCTGGATCGGCTATCCGCGATGGCGTGACCCAGCACTGCTGATCCGCGCGGTGGGAACGCTGCCTACGGCATACCAGCAAAAAATGACCTCTAGCGCTACGACTCAATGAGAGCTGCTTTCCGTAACCCATAAACCATTTTTTCCCGCTGGTGCGAGTCACAGGCATGCACATGCTGAGATTTACTGCTCTCCCACAGACCATTTCCATGCATTATGTTTTATTAGCGTGTCTGCGTGTCTGCGTGTCTGCGTGTCTGTGTGTTTGCGTGTTTGCTGTGAGTGGGCCAACTGCACGACACCCACACTTCCCCCCAGGGGAGAATGCCGGGGCTCACTGAGGAGCGCCTTGCATGCTTCGGAGGCTCAGGGACGGATTTGGGGGGTTTGGTCTGAAGGGCGGTCGTTAAGTCTAAAAATGAACCATGCACCTCCTTTTAATGCTTCCTCACTTGCATGCAGCTCACTCCCACCACAGCGCCGGGAGCCGGAGCAGAGAACCGTGGGAATTTTGGGGATCGCCGCACGAGATGTATGAGCCCTCTGTACTCTCAGTGCGTGTGCAGAACTGATTGATTGGTTTCCGTAGCAGCAAGCAGGACTCCAGACTGACATTGGGACTCCAAAAGCTTTTAAAACCTCTCATGCTCTTTATTATGTTATTTGACATGGAGAGACACCGTTGTCCTGTCTTGACGCTGCTGCCAAGACTGTGCAGACAGAGCGCTGTAATTAAAAAGAGCTCGGCTGCTTGCCTACACTCTGACCCTGGTGGGAGACTAGGGAGACATCACGTCAGTCAAACAGTTCTCACAGCAGTGAAAGACAGCTTGGCAGCTTCACAGGGTGGGAGAGGGAGAGGGAGACCTGTTTTTAGGAATTGTTCCTAACACATTCCTACACCATCCTGGTTTTAACATTCTTTTACTGAAGGGCTTCACTTACAGTGGTGTTCACAGACTTTTACACATGTTTATAATTCAACATCACACTGGGAAAATGGTCCTTTAAGTAATGCAAACTTCAGTGTTTTGTACATCATACAACAGAATTAAAAGGATGGTCTTGGTGAGGTGTTCTCTTGCATCGGTCTTTATAAATTAAGACCAGAAAACTGGAAAAGAACTGGAATTTTGAATACCTAAACTGAAACAAAACACAGTTCCATCTGAAGTCTTCAATGTGAAATTATAAAGGGTTTTGACATCACATCAAGGGTTGAGCCACTGTCTTGTACAGAGCAATGGAGAATGTGCCTTTGTTTCGGTTTACCTGCTTATCCATCTCTTGACAGACTGAAAAGAGCCAACTCTTGGCTGGCAACAACCTTCTCACGTTCACAGTGGTCCACAGACGATCATTAAATCGCACAGAATTCCATTTCTACATAAGCACCCAGAGCATACTGACCCCAGAGGGATTGTCATTCATATTCCCACATACAAGCTCAGCTTTACAGCCATTACTCTGTATAGTTTCTGGATTAATCAGCAGGCACTCTCTCACTGAAACCAGGACTAGGCAATAGCTTTTATGAAACTAATCCACTTAGCAACCGCAGTCTTTCACTTTGAGTCTCCGCTTTTTTTCATTGAATTTACAGGGCAGGCGGTGCCTTCCAAGGCTGTCAAGAGAGCAAAATGACACATGCACGTGCTAGGATTGTAAACCAGGGCACACGACTTTGTTCAGCGATTCTTACGTTGGCCTGGTGATTCTTGTTGTGCGTAGCTATCTTGTTGTCTGTAGCAACCTTTTATCTGTATTGGTTTGAAAAAGCAAAGACAAAAAAAATCCTTAGGGTCTTTGCCAGAGATAAAAGTTCATCATTGGTGGTGCAGTCAGATATGTTTTCTTTTCACAAGCATGAAAGCCTGTTGAGATCTTGTATTACAACTGATATCAAGTTATCTGTCCCAAAAAGCATAAAGTCCATCACATGGGGCCCTGATGACTGGAATCATAACAGCAGATTCTGATGTGTGAAATTTGAGGACTAAAGCATAGCCGCACAATGATATATGGTACATTTTGAGACCTTTTCTTAGCTTCTTTTATGGTTGTTGAATGGGTTCTAAAAATTTTCAAATGTCCCCTCTGAGCTCCTCTCTCTGCCTCACATCTGTAACATATTTGATGTAACACAGAATCATAAGTCATGCAGTGACATAATTCAGTGCGCCAGCTTTTAATGTTAAGGAAAATGTAACTTGTTTAAATTACATTACAAAGCAGAACTTATTTACCACACAGATGGCAAAGAAGCTTTATACAGTGAAGCAAGGACTTGTTTTTCAGCCTGGATTAGGAGACAAGACTGGAAAATGAGAAACTCCTGTACTAACATATTTACAGTGCTGTATATCAGGCCTTGCTGCTACAGAGGACAGACACTGTTTGTTGCTTACATATTGACAAGTACCTTCAGTTATTTTGGAGTTATTCAGGGGTCAGAAACCTTTGGCATACATGGCTGGCATTCCAACAAGCTTATCAAATGTCTGACTGGTGATCCGCAGTGCCCTGCAATGTTTTACTGGACCCACTGGGAAAGTACAAGGACTGAACTACGGAAAGAACCCAGTTTTGTCTCCAGACCCTTTTCTGGCAAAGGCAAAATTAACTGAAGCATTTGTACCACTTCAATCACTTTACAGTGAGGCCCAGTGAAATGAGTGGTTTGCATCCTGGAAATCCTACAACCCAGTCAGCTGGCCCAGCCTTATCCATTCGTCCATCATACTTGCCCTGTCTGGTGTTCTGGTGTTTCTACATAAGAATTTTCCAAAGCTTACAATCCTACAGAAGCAATACAGGAATGCCTTCATCACCGCTATATTAGCATTCATAAATGGCAATGCCACCTGACATAGAGTATGATATGAGAGATTACCATAATAAATAATAAAGTCATGGTAATGTCCCATACGACACAGGACACAGCGCATTCTATGAAGTCTAGGTCAGTTGATATATGTGTTTGTGAATGTATTGTGTAGGGCCTATGAAGGATCTACATAATTCTTATGCAGAAACCTACACTTAAATTCTTACCAAAGGCTCTAACTCCCAGGGTGGAGTTATGGATAAAACACCACACAGATGTTGCCCTTTGTGTCTGCCCTCAAAGTAACAGAGAAATTTTTGGTCATAAACCGCTGGCTTTTTTTATATCACCCAGAACCTGTAGAGAGTGCCACTGTACCAGGCCATTCCAAAAATGAGGGTTTGATCTCCCTGCATCTCCATCACTGCATATCAGTTCATTTTAATGCATTAGACCAGCACCTGGCTGGGGAAGGCAGTCTTTAGCTGAGGTCTTCCATGTGCAGCCAGCTACACAGCTTCCCCGTTCTCACACAGGGAGAGCTGGTGGATCTTGATGACAGGCAAGGTGCCGGGGCCGGGCAGCTGGGACGGGGCAGCTCCCTGAGCAGGCCCGTCTCTGCCAACGCAACAGCAGGCCCTGAGGAGGTTCTTGCTGCGAACCCGGGCGACCTCGGCCCTGCCCGGCGCCGCCCCCGTAGACCCCGCCCCCGAGGCCGCCGAAAAGGCCCGCCACTCCCTGCCGGCGGTGGAGGAGGGGGTGCGGGACAGGGCGATGCTGGAGGAGGGGCTGAGCCGAGAGGCCCCGCCGTGGACCTCCAGCCCCAGCGTGTGGAAGTGGCCCTGGCCCTGGCCGTGGCCCTGAGGTTTGGCAGTCCGGGCGTGGTAGCTCAGGCAGCCCACCGCCAGCACGTTCTGGAAGGCCTTCTTGAACTCCTGGCTGGAGCAGGGGTAGATGATGGGGTTGATGCAGCTGTTGAAGTAGCCCAGCCAGAACGTGATCTTGAAGACCATGTCTGAGGGCCTGTAGGCGGGGAAGATGGAGCCTGCGGCCACAACACAACACGAAGAAACATGAGACACCTGAGACTGATGAGGTTTGCTTTTGGAGTTTGGACTGCATTCATTCAAGCAATTTCTTATATCGTAAACTTTGTTTTCCATAAAAAAATACTGTATGGTTTCATGCACTTTTACCTCTGCCAGCTAGCTTGTACATTGTCTGGCAAACTATTGAAACTTGGTCATGCTGTGCTTCTAATATTGTTGAGTCCTTATGTGGCTTTTTGCTTGTGAGGTACTCTGCCTCACTTGTAAGTGGCTTTGAATGAAAGCTTCTGCCAAATTTGATGTATTGTAAATTTTGCAATCACTTTTTTATGGCTGCTCAATATGTCAATCTGGTCTCTGATATTGTAGCTATAGAAAGTCATGCATCCGACCAATCAATATCAATATCAAGAATCTGGTAACATCACCATAACCACTTGATGAAACACTTACAACGGGACTTATGACACTATATAATTTAATGTCTGTGAATGCATATGTATGACATTTTCTAAGCTTATCAAAAAATTTGACAGAAAAGATACACCTGTGTGGGTGTCAGCCCCCTATTTTAGACACAATATACATAATTTTACAGGTCACGCACACACAGATATATACATATGCAAACATGCATGCATACACATACATTCTGTGCATGGAAACATGTCTGAGTCTGTTTACTGAATGATAAGTGAAACAATGAAAGGTCCTTCATGGTCAAGCTGATGATGACACTTTTGGAATCAACTGCGCTATGAAGCCAATGAAGGAGTCTAGGCATCAGAAAGCCCAATTAGCATTTAATTGTCTGTGAAGTGCAAAATGAAAATTGTCCTGACAGGGTGCTGCATAATGATGGTATTCTTCTCAAGGGCACCACAATCAATTCAGGTACAGCAAATCAAAGTGCGTGAATAGGGCCTGACACATCTTGTTAAACTGAGGAACATGACCAAAACCACACCCACTCTGGAACTCATAGAGCTTCTTGCTGACAATTTTGATAGCATTCAAAATGCAAGGGAGAGAACAGGACAAATACCCCAGCAGGGGCAGGAGCAGGGGCAGTGTTTTTGATAGGTACTGTTTTCTTCAGGCATCGCTTGAGAAACAATGCGTCAAACTACAGTGCCTGGTGCAGTGGCCCTTGAAGTAGAGGTGAGGTGAGCAGTTTTATGTGTGTGTGTGTGTGTGTGTGTGTGTGTGTGTGTGTGTGTGTGTGTGTGTGTGTATATATTTATATACACACACACCTAAAAAATACTCACCTCATAGTCATGTATCATGTATATCATGTATTAATATTAATATTATACTATATATATAATATCTATAAATATTATACATCATTATTTATCCTTCACATGTGGTATGTAACTAGACACAATTCTGTGGGTACAAATTGCAAATACTGGAATGCCATCAGTCATTATGCCTGTGGAATGAAATGTGTGATTCCAAATCAAGAGCAAAAGTTCTGCCACATGTTCCTCATTGCATCGAGGTGACCTTTAAATGTGACTCTGCATAATGAATTTAAATCTTTCCATTATTAAAGGCAGTATTTATCTGAGAGACTGCCGGTATTCATGAGGGAAAAAACCGTGACTCATTCATAAGTTCAAATTTAGCATTCTCCAGGAATAAAGGAAGCAGGCCAGATCGCGTGGCTCCCTTATTAGCCCGATGCGTTTGTCCCGCCGCTTCCGATTTCCCTGCCAACATGCCCGCTCTTAACCAAGGTTAACAGTTCTATTTAAATTGCCCTCATAAATCCCGCCCCTACCGACCGGGGGAAGGACGCATCACAGAGAGAACGGCACAAATCACGGCGGGGGAGAACAAACGGTGACGGCTTGCACAGTAGAACTACAACGCCACCTTAAGCGTAGGTGACTTTTAACACCCAATGGCTGGCACATTAAAATAATTAAAAGCCCAGAATGCTGGACGGCCTTCAAATGATCTGTCTTCAAGGGGGTGGGGGGAGAAGCTGTCTCATCAAATATTTTATTGCGTGAGCTGAAAGGTTTGTTAATGAAAGGCTTTTGAAAAATGAAGGTGTAACAGAGAGAGGCCATGATGGCAGAGGGCACCATGAGGGCAGTTTTAGAGAAAGCCGATCTCTGGCAGACGAGACAATACGGTCCTTTTTTTTCCCCACAGTTCTGCAAAGGGGTGAAATCCCAGAAACGCAGCAGCCAAACCCTGCAATTCTATTATTCTGCTCACGATCAAGTCAACGTAATCTGGCGCCTTGGAAAGCCAACGAGCACCTCAGACTGAATGCAGTGATTATGCCTTTTGTGTTATGCGGAATACAAACACCATGTTTTTAACCCCCGAAATGAGAGTCATTAAGAATCTCTACAGCAGTAGAATCCAGTCATCTGTAATTTCCTTGTCTGCATTCCAGACAAAGTGAAGCATCACTGATTTCCTTTTGCGCCAGACAACCCAAATCCTGGTCAGAGAGCAGGAGAGGTGGAGAAGTAGCTGGTTTTGCCATGCTGAAAATGACTGATAAATGGCTTCTTATGGCTCTGTGTTTTTACAAGTGATTATGAAGAGCAAGTACACAGCAAAAAGGACAAGCCTGGAAAAATGCATAAACAGTCAGTGGGGTCACTTCATGGCAGAGACATTTCTCATCAAACTTTTTAACTGGTCAAAGTCCTACATATGTTATTTCCTGGCCTTGATGAGGTTGTCAAGCCAGCCTCTCTGCCCCATAGTGGAATGAGCTAAATAAACACCACAAAGCAGGTTCATTTAATCTTGAAAGTGACAAGGGCTGTGACAAATTATTACTTCAGCCATACATAACTGTAATTACAGCTTGTCCCTGAGTCATGGGCTTGTTTAGACAGGGTGGCTATTAATGGTTTAAGTCTCAATGAACGTCCCTCACCCTACACTTACACATAGTGCAGAAGTGCTAAAGGAAGAGCACTAAGTGCATGAATTGCTACTGAGGACAGGAAAGGACATTTCAAGTCATGCAAAGCCAGCTTGTGTGTTTTCCCTGCTTGATCTTGTGTTGGTAATGGAATTAAGCCAAGGGCAACGTTGTTGATACCTCCCCTACATCATCTCCCCCTCAAAAGTCATTCGGTGGGGTGGTCTGTCTCTCGGAATGTAAAATAAAAGAGAAGAACGAGAAGAACGAGAAGATCATCCATTGACTGAATTGACACCACCAGTGTGAATGCGTCTGACACCACCCTGCATCAATGGCCAGTGTGCGTGCTGCGCGGAGAGGGTGTTCCTGTTTGAAAGAGCCGGCTCGCAGCTGTCACCGGCCAGGATGATGTACTGATGCAGGCGTGAGCCCAGCAGCGGCGCGTGAAATACGACGAGCCGGCGGGTCAGCCAGCGCGTGCTGCGCCACTTGTGTTTTCACCAGGAGGGAGGGAGGCATGATGGGAATGCGATACTCAGGGAGGAGGGACGACGACGGTGTTCGTTATCAAAGGGGCAGCTCGCCAAACAGGTGCAGGCCTGGCCAGCAGCGATGTCTGTCTGGAGGTCTCCGTCACCCACTGACCCTCCTTAGAGAGTGTGTCTTTCTACACCGACTATTAATATACGACCACAAACCAGACCCTTTAATGCACAAGCTGTGTTGCCATTACAAAGGATCTCGTGTTTTATCAGTAAGTGTTAACGTGAGCGAGTGTGAATGTGAGTGCCCCACATGCAGATTGCTAGAATGTTCAACACTGCTACCTGCTTTGGAGGGCTTCTGCTTGTTTTATTACCTGGCTTACTACATTACATGGCACTGGTAATGATTCTATGACTTGTTCCTCTAGAATTCAGCTTACTGTGCACTTAGTGGGGTAAGGCTGCAATAATGGTCACACAGGTGAGTGAATTTTCTCTGACTGATGGCAATGTTTTGCCATTTTTCTCTTTTGACAAGGTTATCGAAAATTCCCTGGCAGAAAACCAGATGGCCTCATGAAATATTAACCATTTGCCTGAATGCAATGGAACCGTCGACAGCAGCTAAGAAATGAAGGTTTGTCACCTGTGTTTTGTTGTTTTCCTTTCTAAATCTGCTCATCAAATTCAAAACACCTGCATTTTCTTTGAGTAGAAAGTTCTGTGGGAATAGCAGCAACCGGAGTAGGGGGTGTGTGAGGCATTTTAAATAACTACATGTGCATCAGTCAATCCACGGCCTTTTCATAACTCTTATGAATACACCTCTATTACATCCATTATTTGTTCACATTTACATTTGGATTGCATTCACTTATTAATTAAATCAAAACCAGACACAGCTAATGCATAAATACATTACTATTTCTATTACCAGTCTTGAGCCGGAAAGAAAACTCATCAAATATGCATATGAATACAAATATATACATGGGCAGATGTTCCCTTTGGGGGTAATTTATTGCGCCAATATTGCACTGAAGGATGCTACACAAGTGATAGATCTCTTTGGTGCTCCGCTGTGCTTGCATAATACACGTGTTGACTGAAGGCTACAAAGGAAAAGAAGAAAGAAATTATACAGGTTTGATAGGTATATATAGAATAGATCCCTGGTTTTCTATTTTCTGTCTGACAGTTGTGTTTGCGTTTGGCTTCTGGAAATACTCTCCTCCGTTGAAAAAGGGAGGATTTCTATTTCAAAGTTCAAGAGCGGTCAACCTTGAAACACAAATGCCTTAGGACTGGTAATGGAAATGTTCTATTGCAGGGGAATGAAACAATGGTAAAATGTCAACAAACCCCCTCTCTCAACAGGTCCTTGTTACAGTCATGCATGGAGATGCATGACATCGCATCAGGAAAGGCTGTCCCAGAAAAGCCAAAAAAGAAAATTGCGACAACAGATGTGACCCCAGGTCAAAGCCTTTGGGCTCCCGGCTAAAAATAGTAAATGGCATTGGAGAACCTTGCCCTGGATTCAATCAAAACTGCAAATACATCTTAAGCAAGAGTACTGTTCAATCAAAAAAAAAACATTCAGATTCCCTACATTAACTCAGTCAACTCACCATTAGTTATATCAGTATGCTCACTAAGTGCTCATTTGGAGACAAAATCCAGAAAACCCAAAAAAGAGTGTGGACTTAAATCTGGGATGCTCTGACAGGAGATGGGAGCTTTTTAAAAAACCAGCCAACAGCTTCTGAAGAATCTGTTTTACTGTCTCCAAATTTACAATCCCCATTGTAATAACAATAAAGGAACTATTTTCATAAATCATAGCAGTGTATTGCTGTGTAAGATGTGCTAATGAGTCATGAGCACTGAGAAGACTCGCCCTCTGGATTCAATCAAAATGGCAAAGTTCTCTTAAGGAAAATTCCTGTACAAAAAGAGAAAAAATAATAAACCTTCACAGGTACAGCAACATTATACTGAGGTGACCTTTTCTCTAGCTTCAGTTTTAACAGTTTTCACTAAGGATCACTTTATTGTACTATTGTGCTGGATTATCCTGGGAGATTTCAGTTGAATTACACTACCCATTCCAAAAAATAATATACTGAGAATGTATTTTAGACAATATATTTTTTTAGTTCAAATAATATATTGAAAAATGCTAATCATTGCCCTTTAGGTATTCTGCAATATGTTTCTGCTTTGCATTAACTTATTTCAAATGTAAAAAATATATGTATGAATATATTCTTGAGCTGAACAAGATATTACATATTTCATTTTCATATGGGTGTCCCTTGAAAGTTTTCATTGACTGTCCTTGATTACATTCATTAAAGTCCCAAACCCAGAAAACACTTCTGGAGTTCAAAGGGGCTGCAGTAGGGTGCAGTGCAAATGAATGGTGTCAATAACTCTGTGGCAAAGCATTTATTCCTCAAAGACTGTTTCCTGTGACATAATTCTGTGTTGCTCAAACAGTCAATGCGTTCTAATTTGGCATCATATTAATTTAGGATGATTTGTTTTTTTCTGTTTGATTGAAATGCAGTTGCTCATAAGATTACTCACTGCTTTTTGATTTTTATTCAAGCGTTTCTGTCCCTTCCACAGCTGTTCCAACCATTTTTGTTCTTCTGCCCCCCCCCCGAGGGTTTAGTTACAAACCCTCAAGGGCATTTGTAATGATTTTAATCAAATATTCAGCATTGTTATGATAATTCATTCCGCTGTATTGCATATCTTTCCCCCCTTTTTTGTGCAAAATGCTTTCCACAAACATAATTATATAAAGTTGAAAATTGAGAAATCAAGTTTTGTTTGTTCAGCAGACCAATCAAGAATTGTAAATCACAGGAGTAAAAAGATTACAATACAGCAGTATAACTGAACGCTTTCTCAAGCTCCCATTCATGTGAAAATATTAAAATATAAAGCTTGATGCATCCCATTTGAAGTGATGTGACTCATTTTCCAAATGCTTTTGATGGGAAACACCCATATTGTCACACCAGTAATTAGTTTCATTATCTTTAAATTACTGAGAGGATTGTAAATAAAGTTACCCTCTACTGCTACATAGAAATGCAAACTCCATGATTCAAGTTGCCAGTATCACTAATTTCTTCAGTAATTACTAAGCACAGTATCACTGATATACTGCTATCAGGTCCCTCCAGCTAGGCCTTTCTGGGAAAAGGTACTTGGCAAACTGTCTTGTCTCATTATACAAAACAGAGCTCTGAAGAGGGTGAACTGAGATATTATGGTTAAGCTTCTCCTATGCTGGAGAATATTATTAGATTATAATCATGGATTTAGAAAACGGTGAAATGACAGGTGCAATAAAGCAGAGGAAATTATCACTTGGTTTTAATAATGGCTATTTGATTAAAACTGTAACAGAAGCTCTTGGCACATATACCACCTCCACGAGTGACTAAAAACTATTTTTAACAAACTATAATAGGGTTGTCCTGCTTTAATGAGCTGATGTTGCATATCATAATTAACTGTCATCCCCTGATATGCAACTATCTCTTAGTCATCAAAAAGAAATTGCTTCTCTGAGGGTCCAAGTTAATCTTCCATAAAAAAACCTTACAAAGCATCGTAAGTAGCTCCTCAGTCAAGCGGTTGTCCTCTCACTCCTAGACTACTGACTGTATCTCAGTTCCACCTCAGCCCCCACCCCCTAACTCCTGCTACCTGTAGGATTTGATGTCATTTTACGTGTAGTAATGTAATGTATTTTGGATTCTGTGTTCTAGTGACATAGTTGTATCGTAATATACTTGGCTTCAGTTGCCTAGTCAGGTTGCACAGGTTAACTTGTGGTAGGACTTGACTGGTTTTATGCTCACACTTACTGGTCTGGGAGTGTTTTTAGCCTGGTCTCACACTGTTGCTCATTTAACTTGAATGTATACACTTCTGTTTTATTTTGCTGGAAGTTGCTCTGGATAAGAACGTCTGCTAAATGTAATATAGTGTAATGTAATAAGATCCCCTTTAGAGTCTGAATATGACAAATGACTGAAAAGCGCTTAGGCTACACAACTACAAAAGGGGGAGAGAGAGGGGCAGCAGGCATAAGCTGTGATTGTAGGGGAAGGACTCACCTATGGGCAGCACCAGGAAGAAAGGGAGCCAGCAGAGCACAAAGCAGCCCACCACGATGCCCAGGGTCTTGGCAGCCTTCTTCTCGCGAGAGAACTTGAGCAGGCGCAGGGCGAAATGCCGGCGGCTGTGCAGCGTCTCATCCTCCGAGACAGGGGTGTTGCCGCGGTGCATCCGCAGCGTCACGCCCTCCGAGTCCGACTTGTCCGTCTTGCGCCCCTCCCTCAGGCCCCTGGTCTCCCGCCGGGCCACCACGTACACCCGGCAGTACATGGAGAGGATGACCGCCAGAGGGAGGTAGAAGGAGCCCACGGCCGAGAAGATGGCGTAGCCCGGCTCCTCAGTGATCTTGCAGACCGTGTCGTCCTCCGGAGCGGGCTCCTTCCAGCCAAAGAGGGGCCCGATGGAGATGGTGATGGAGAGGGCCCAGAGGCCCACCAGAGCCAGCAGCCCACGCCGCTCCGTCACAATGGCTGGGTATCGCAGCGGGTAGCTGACCCCGATGTAGCGATCCACCGAGATCACGCACAGGCTCATGATGGAGGCCGTGCAGCACAGCACGTCCATGGCCGCCCACACGTTGCAGAAGGGCCGGCCGAACACCCAGCGGCCCAGGATCTCAAAGATGGCCGAGAAGGGCAGCACCGTGGAGCTCAGAAGCAGGTCGGCCACCGCGAGGTTGACGATGAAGAAGTGGGTGACGGTCCGCAGGTGCCTGTGGCAGGCCACTGACAGGATGACCAGTATGTTGCCCAGCACCCCAAACACAATAAAGACCCCCAGGACCAGTCCCAATGCCACAGCCTTGGTGACATTTACCTCTGGGTGAGATACCTGACTGCAGTTGGAGCAGTTCTGGGGCAGAGAAACTGAGGTCATGTTCTCTCCAGGAGGAAACACTTGCACTCTATACTCTGACATTTGTTACTGAGCTGATTCGGGTTTGCTTATATTAAAAAGTACATTGGTTGATTTTCCTCATGCTGTATGCGGCTCCGTTTTTCACAAGCAAGACAACATATCTCAAACTCAGTGATGGCAGAGAGCAAATACATCAATCACTTTTCTACATTAGACTGATGGCCATTAATATTTCTATTTATCTTAGCCTGTCCAGTATATGATGTGACTGATGATACTTCAGTCTAGATGACTATTACATTAACCATACAGCAAAAGAGCTGCTTACACATATTACAGCGTAAAAGTGTATGTCTTGTAGCAATCATATGCTATTGTTGAACAAACGCCAAATATGAAATCTTGGAGTTATACTGTGACGTTAGATGTTTGTGCTTTAAGGCCAGTGTGCAACTGGTGATTTAACCAGAACTGCAGGTGTCAGTTCTCCTCATATTGCAATGACTTCTGGGACTTCAGGCTTGGCAGCAGCGTGACCTGGTCACCATTCTTCACAAATCTGGCAGCGTCCTCATCAGAATGCATCAACTCAAACACGGGCCACAGCTCAGACACTGGCACCACACTGGTGTACGTAATCAGACTTTGAGGGACTGTGGGACTACCGCCGTCCCCTTTGGCACGGTGATTATATCGTGTCCTTGAGGTTAAATGATAAAAACCGTGTAATTACACTAAAAAAAGGCCTTGGCACAATCTGGACAGAGGAATATTTTGGACGAAGGGCAGGTTGATGTCAGCATCTGTCTCAGTAGTGTGGAAACATCTCTGTCTTGATTGTGGCTGGAGAAAATGCAGGAATGACCATGATGCACTGGTGCCACAAATGCCCCTGAAACACAGACGCAAAGATCTTAATGAGCACTTTGCCATGATTGTAACAATCCATCCATCCATCCATCAAAAAAATTATACTTTAAAAAAGACATTTAATCTCCATTCTCCAGGCAGCAGGTCCATGTCAATTCTGGGCTTGAGTGCTGCCAGTTATGGACTTTCCTTGCAGACTGGCTGTGTAAATCCACCACTCTCAAAACCATAAACATTCCCATCCTGCTCCATATTTTACTGAAACGGACACGCATTTATCTAAATCCATGCCATGTCATGTCTTGGCTTGGTGCGCACAGTTCTGAATCCTGGTTTAGTCCTCTTAATTAAAACGGCATTACTGTTGTTCTAGCTGCTTGTTTCCTTTATCTTTGTGAGACAAAGATATGTTTTTTCTTCACAAAGACTGGAAATTTTTGCTTCCTGAAAGTGAGCGATGAGTAACCCATTCAATCCCTATGACCATGAAGCCAAATTTAGAGGCATGAAACAAGTTACAATGCACATTTGGGTGTGACATTTTGGCATTTAAAGAAGACAGGCAGCCTTAAAATAAATGAGTGTTTTTTACTAAATGATTTTAATGTTTAGCAAGTAGTGTAAATGTGACAATGTGTTTGGAGATTTTACCAAAGGGGAGTGTTAACCAGGTCCATCTGTACCAGCAAATAGTTCAATACATGCATTTCACAGAATCATATTATAAAGCACCCTTTGACGCTTTTCACACTCAAATATGACTTGTTATTCCTTTTTGTTCACTGGTCTATGTCTATAATGGAGCCATCATCTTGAACAAAACATGTAAAGGGGAGAAGTACAAGAATGGGCTAGTAGGATAGTGGTGGACCCATCACACCCGGCTCACTGGCTCTTCAGAAAACTCCCATCCGGCTGCAGGCTCTGCTCCATCAGGACCAGGACCACCAGACACCTGAACAGTTTTTTCCCTAAGGCCATCACTCTCCTCAACAACTCATCCTTGCTCCTACATCATCCCTCGACTGCCCATGTGCATCGTCGCCAATGCCCCCCCCTCACATACACACACACACATGCACGCACATGCACTCCACACACACATTGTATGGGACACTGTATGGGACTGTGCAATATGTAACATAATGTAACATACATTTTTACTCTTTAATCTGTGCAAATATTCTAAACCTGTAGAAATATTCTTACTTCATTGTATATATATTTTTATTTACAGTTATTTAATTTAATTTTGTTTCTCCTTGCTTGTCTCATCTTTTGTTCACTGCGCTGTATCACCAAGTCAAATTCCTGTGTACATTGTACATTTGGCAAATAAAGCGATTCTGATTCTGATTCTGATTCTGAATGGAAGCAAACAAACTGGACCCGGAGGACAATTCCACCTTCATGTGGGAGACAAATGAAATGAGGCCTTGCGCAGGAGCTCTTTGCTTTATGGTCAGCTCTGGACTGCGACTCTGTGATGGAGACTCTGGGGGGAGTAGTATGTGGTGAGTGGCGGTCTTCCCTTATCTATGAGAGCGGCTCATCAATGTCAGGCCATAGCTACTGAAGCTCAAGGAAATTTCCTGTGAGGCCAGATTCTCCAATTTCACTCACATCAGGTCACGTCAATATACCCTTCCCACCACCACCCAATCACTAAAGCGATTAAGACTGCTGGTCATATAAGCCATGATCAATGTGATTAGATATGGAGATAAAGCCCCTTTTAACTTGGCTTAATTGATTGGAAAGGGGCAGGCCTGGACTTTACAAGAAGCAAAGAAAGAGAACCATAGTGCTTTCCATAATCAATAGATTAGCTTGAAACAGTACTGTTATCTACAGCGTTGTTATCAATTATAGACACAGCAAGAAAGGTCTGGGAAGCCCAGGTGGCAATGTGGCCAAACCAGTTTCATGCAAATCTGTTTGCTTTCTTGTGTTCCCCATTAAAAGAGAGCTAATATATGTTATTGCCAGAGCTAGTGAGAAATTCATGTGCTGGACTCTTTTATTCTCTCTCTCATCTTGGCTTTCCTTGTCAGTAGCTGTTGTCACATGGTGTAAATGTGGAAGTGACACTGTGAACTGCAACATTTATATATAGTATATATTTTATAATATTCACATATATATATACCTACATACATGCATGGAATGTGTTCTTAATGCTGTCATTTTGTAGATTTATATTTTGTTTCCTCATAAAAATAAGAGCTAACAATAGAAGCAATGTTAAAATGAAAAGGCTTTTCTCTCATGACTATGAACACTCACACATTGCCATGAGGTGGAAATGTATGCGTTCTGAGGAAAGATAGTTCATTTGCAATGCTTTGGTCTGACGCATACCAAACCATACCACACACCTTATCAGAGCTTACTTGATTTTGCACATTGCTGTGTATCCAATCCTTCAAGCACCATGCTATGAACACTCAACACACATGCACATGTACACACACACACACACACACACACACACACACACACACACACACACACACACACACACACACACACACACTTTGCTTGTGCAAGCTTATATTATCCTTATTACCAAGGATTTTTTTGAAAAAAGAAACTGTAGGGCAGACTTCATAGTGGGATCTAGGTGAAAAGACCACTGGTCAGAGCTATTTTATTTAACTTGCATATAAACACTAGCTTCACACACTTCCTATTGACAGTGATCAACTGTTTTTGCAAAAAGCTCTGGTCATATTCCAATGACTGCCAAAAATACTTCACATATGACCAGTTCAGACAGAAGTGAACATTCATCTTCAGGGGACAAAAAAAAAAACATTTCAGCTACTTTGTCTTTATTGCTCTGTTACATTTGTTTGTGGGTGTACTAGGGCATTCCAGATAAAGAGGGAATCATGGTGATGGCATCAAATTTGACAAGCACTATTAATCTTTGGACTTCCGATTGTGAAAAGAAATTAATGCCTGAGAACTCAAAAATGCATTACCACCCATAGCAAAATTCCAGTCTTGAAACATTCATCAGGCTATTAGTCTATTAATCAATCTCAGGGACACTGAAATGAGTAGTGAGTGTTTTCCATGTGGACAACTCAAGTCTTGTTCCTTTTTTTCCATCTGGAGTTGTATAAAATGACTAATTGCTCCTGTCAATCTTTGCTGTCCCTGGCTGCAGCATGCATATCATAAACCACTGTTGCTGTTTAACTTGCTGTGACAAACGTAACTTGCGAATTTCCCCTTGAGAATACAGTCCTGATGGAGCGTTGCAACACATTACCACTGTGTAATCTTTCACAGCTCTGAAGTCTACTTCAGTAAAAGTCAGTGTGGAGCAGAGTGTTGGCATTTGCCGCTTGACCGCGCTGCAAACCTGACATTTCAGCAGAGATCTGTCCTGGTTTAAAACTACCTACCAGCACACATCGCCCACATTTCACAGATGCCGTCTGTTGCTGCATTTGTCACTCCATTCCGAGAAATTCTAGAACTCACTAAAGCTCAGGTCAGAGAAGTCATGGGCAGACCCCCTCCCACCCCTGCTCACGTGCTACCTATCAACAGTGCCTGCAATACAAAATCTGTACAATTACTTTTTCCGCTTTCTCTCATTCTCTTGTGTGTCCATGGTCCTGATCTGTTTAACAATTATTATTTAACATGTATATCTGACTGGTGCTTGAAAGAATTGCAAGTTATAGCAGATAAATAGCCATAAGCGGATAATAGCTTAGCAGGCTTCTATGACGTGACATGTAATTCTTGCCAGTTATTTTTTCATTTGCCTTAATACATAAAACACGATAAAAAGAGACTTACGACAAGACATGCCCATATGGAAGGGTGTACTGTGATGCATTAGTAGTAGGTTTTTTATACTAAGTCTCTCCTTTGCTCTACGTCATGCAATTCGTCACAGTCTGAACTTTTTCCTCCACACTCTGTCATGCCCTACACAGACCGAGCAGCTACAAGACACAACTTGGAGTAGAGAGGCTCGACAGTCAATGTCCTCATTTACATTTCACACCATCTCCCATTTCTACTCTGCACCAGCCCTCATTATCAGTACTGCCCACAGCAAGACACAATATTGTGCCTGGCTATGGCTGAAAAACAGTGAATACCAACAACCAAAGTAATATTACGGCTATTAAGTGGGTTAGCATATGAGGGAGTACAACTGCTTATTAACGCTATACCGTTCTGGAATGAGTGGGGAGATCTTTTCACTTGTGCTACTGAAAACTGAAAGGTTTCATTGCACATGAAGTGTATTTCATTCCTAAACTACTGACATTTTCTAAGTAGGCAATGTATTATTCAAGATAAAATCAGACTTTTAATGTATTTCTTAAGTGTTGAAGCATTCTGAATAATGCCAACACTTCAAAGTTAAATGAAAATATGACCTTCATAAAAAGAAAAAAAGAGAACCTCAATGACTAACCTCTCTACTCAATCAACATAACACCCTTAACTTTAACTTATATATGCATATGGAATTTTTTTTCCCGGTACACATTTTTCTTTCATATTGATGATTCATTGAACTCAACACACTGGGTTTGTGAGGGGAAATGTAAGACTTGCACAATGTTGACTGAATCCAAGGTTAAATGCTGGATGTAAATCTGGGTGAAATACTGTATCTAACAGCACAATCCTTGAGCAGCGATCACTTCTTGTCAGGCTGAGCTATGCTTTATCGAAATAACAATCATCAGACCTTGTTCAATTTCCAGCCACTGATGATGCATGGTCTGTTCATAAGGCAACCCTCACCGAGGAAGAAGACCCTGTTGCCTTATTACTCCAATTCAATATAAATAAATCTGATGGCTGCACACTATTTACTTCTGAGCACAGAAGATATTATTTAGTGGCCCTCATCTTAATGTGCCTGGGATTTTTTTTGTCTCTTTAATAAACACATACGAAATTAGTCACAAGTGAGAAAATAACAATCCATAGGAGCTGAAAACGTTCGATAAGTGAGAGCTGCAAGATTCACTTAATCTGCAGTGGCACTAAGGGTAATAGCTGTGTTGCACTGAAGATAAATAAGCTGTGCACCAGGTCCCTGTATTCAATATAGCTCAGGCAGAAGTTCAGAAATGCTGCAGTCATGACTGCCCTCAAAGCTACACCCCTTCTGTATGAGATTAAATCACAATTATGACTGCATTTTGCTGAACGGTTATCAAATGCTGACAGCAGTTATGCCTTCACCAGAGAGAATGTTTTTCTCACTAATCTTATCAAAGGCTGAAATATGTGGAGACTCTGGTGTCTGTAATTACAGAAATAAAAGGCTTTGGGAACGTTTTAAGAGAATTCTGAAAATTAGACGAGTGGACTGCATGTTTTAACTGACACAAAGGACTAAATATCTGGTTTTATTGTGGTTGAGTGTCAAGACTTGTGAAATGGCAAATATTACCAAAGCATTACAGAATACAGAAGTATCTAACAAGCTTCACTGAAAAATTAATTCTGCTTTTCTACACGCAATTGGACTACATCCCATAATGAAACTGCCATCAGGGAAAACTACCAGTACAGACAGATAGTTAGTCAGTTGGCTAGCAACAGATATGCGCATAACCACAACAATACCTATACATACTCCTGGCAGACATCAATGTATCTGAATAACATGAAATGCAGACATAAAGACTTATTTAAACTAACTGAACTGAGTTTTCTTTCAAAGAAGAGAGAAATCAAAATGCCACAGAAGGCCACAACATTATAATAGATTAAACAGTAGAATAAAGAAATCAAAAATTAATTTTATATTCAGATATGCCATTAGGATGTAAGATGTGTTCACAGGCCAACTGCAAGCAGTCCAAAGAGGGATGGGTCTGGTTGGCAGCGCAGGACTAACGGAAACCGCCATCTAAACTGTCAGTTGCCATAAATCTTGACCGAAATGGGAGGACATTTTACTGAAAACATGGTGTTAAATCATCTTCTGATCAGTCTTATGTATGTTTAAGTTATTAAAAAACCTAAACACAACTGACTTCCCCACTTCTTTATCATTTTTGTGTGCACAACAGCTCGTTAGCAACCACTGTTCTCTCTTTTATCTAATGATTGCACGTGCGGTGACTGTGCGCATGCATGAAAGGGAGAGAGAGCTTTCATGTCCACCTGTCACTCAGTTGTGCTAAATCTGAGTGCGAGGGTTCCACCATAGCCCACACCCATGGAATAAAAAAGATGTCAAAGACGCGTGTTTTTCTTAAAAATCACTGCCAAAATCGAAAAAATCTTAACTTCAGTCACGTTTATTGAGAAAGAAGTTGCCGCCAAGCCATTGGCTATTTGCTCTCCCTGACAGATGATAAATCATTCCAGAAATAAAACCAGAGTACGGCTGCGGTAGGTATAAAAAGAACATCTGCTTATGAAACAAGATGTTTATCATTTCTGATTGACTGAGTAATATATACGGGCTTTTCACAACACCGTGACATCTCTCGTCACTGGTCGCAATCGCGTAATAATGAGACAACCTAATCATTACTGCGAATTAGCATGGTTTTAATTCGACATTAAAATCTCCAAAGAGCCCCGTTTTTTTAAAATGCATAGGATCTCCGATCTTCGTTTTAGAGAGAATTTCACAGAAGGAGTTACATGAAATGCTTCATAAATGAAAATCAGTAACAATAACGATCACTTAGCTCTTATATTTGAGTATATTTTAAGTTGATATTTCCATTCATGGTGTTTCACAAATATTTTCAGATAAAATATGAGATGCAAATTGTATTGACATTGTAATTGTAATTAAATTCATTGACAGATCGTCTGACTGACTTTCCATATTACCCCGCGTGGCAGTAGGAGGCGGGTTATTACACCCGGACCTTAGAACAAGAAACAAAACACTTTGATTTTGAATAACCGGAAAACGGCTTATTTGCACTACATATACATATATTTAAAACACAAACAGATAGCATACTAGTTTGGGGTAATGTTACAGACAGAAAGTGTCTTAACAGAAAAAGAAAACCATGACGCTTTGTCTGTTTCCAAAATAACACTAATTGCAGGGTAAACTATGACTGTGACATAATCCAGTCGCAGCTTTTACTATTATACCCGATTATCCAGCCATTTTATCCAAGTTTAAGATATTTCACTGACCTGAAACACTGTCAATTTCTGTGACAGAAGGGTGCCACCTTAAAAAAATGAATCTTTTTTGTGAAGTGTACCGTTAATTCTTGACAGCGTACACCACGCTGGTCAAAAGCAGGTTCTGCAGTGACACAACATATTAGTTAATAGGGAACAGTGTGTAATTCTAAGACCCAAGAGCGCCACCGGTTTAAACTTACATGAATTTTCTTGAACAATAGCTACAATTTACGACTCGAAGGCATACATTTTAATTCAACTCACGGCTATACAATTCATTATATCGGTCACTTACCTTCTCCCTTCTTTGCAGCTGGAGCCAAGGATCGAATACATTTTCTCGAGGAGTATTTTGTAACCAACATTCAAATACAACCAGTCAGCACAGATGATTACATGGGAATATGATGAAATATCGAATAACAAAAACTGCTACAATGAACACTGTAATCTGAGAAAGTAGTAAATGCTGGCTGCACAATGTGTGACCGCGGCTCTGTGGTCCTTACGTTTCAGTCCGTGTGCGCTAGTACGCCGAACTCGCTGCACGCACAGTGGTTGTCGCCAGGACAGCGTGCTTCAATTGGAAACTTGATTTTCGAACAGGGGTCTCGCATTACAGGCGCTCCTCTTAAAGAAAATAAACTCCCTTAGAACGATGAGTACAAAGTGATTCATTGCTCCCTCCGTCCCCTCCCTCTACTCTCTCGCGCATATATTTCCTCATCCCCATGTTTTCCCTCTCTCTCACCTGATCTTTTTCCCCCACCGCAGATTTCACAGTTTTGCCACGAAGTACTTGTCACATCATAAAACATTCATGTGCGCAAAAGGCTGGCCTGAGGGGAGGTGTGAGGTTTCTGCGAGTCTCCGTTTTTCGGTGACCCTTAATTTATCACAAGTCATTTCGGAGCGTAAAACAGTTTATTTCCAGCTTGAGATTAATTGCCTTTTGGTTTTATTGACGTAAATGATTTAGCAGGAATGATCCATTTATCTTTTAGCCCCCCCTTAGATGTGCATAACTCAGTGAACAACCTTACTAGTCTGATGGAGACAGTATTGACACAGACAACATTAATCTTGAGAAGAAGTGACAACAACGTTGATTCTAACAGGGCAAACATGGATTGAGATGTAATTGAAAAATTTGCACATGAGAGTCAATGTACCCGCATTATTGTCATGCCATTATTACCGCTATGTAATATCATGTTGGAATGGTCAGTGCGGAGAACCTGGTAAGAGATACTGTTTACAGTCAGTGGTACTGTGTTTTCTCATGAACGCATTTAAATAACATATCCATGAACTGTAGGGAGCAATAGTTCATTTACAGTGAATTTCACCTGCTTCTTGTTAGCTTTAATCAAAGGAAGTATGTCAAACATCCTAAAGACTTAGTTTGTAGACATGCAGGTGGACACTATGAAATCCCTTTGCCTTCGTGACCGAAGGCAAATTTAAGTGTTTAATGCTAAATTGTTGTAAATTGTTTGTCTCGTATTCAATTTTCCCATTCTAATCCATGTCCCTAGTTTTAACTTTTCTTTCAATCCATAACATCAATAATGGATACTTACTATGGACAGTTACCAAGCACAACAATAATGCACAATAATTATCCCATAGTTGCCCATACAATGACCCATGCAAAATAACAAAGCCTTGTGATCCCAGTCTGCCCTGATGTCTCAGGGTTATAAATTCAGTTCCCAGCTGAGTCATACCAAAGGCTTTAACATTGGTATCCATTTCCTCTCTGCTTGGCATTCAGCATTAAAAGAAATTGATTGGGGTAATGGCCTTGGGACAGACCGCTGTCCAAGAGGTGCACTTGGACATTTAGCTGCTTTGTGCCACAGAAATTTGGAAATCTCTATCTAAACTCAGCCATGGCTTCTGTTTTTACCAGCAGTTACTCTGAGTGCGTTAAGGACAAGATCCGGTTCAATTTTACACCCTGAAAATTGATCCATTAACATTCTTTTTTCTCTGGAGTAAAAGCTGAATGTGTTGCTGCTGCTCTCAGGACCATAATTCTAATGCATTTTGCCATGAATATGAGTGAAACATGCCCAAAGGAGCTTTGCAGACTCAAACATGCAATGTGTTTAACTTAACATTTACTGTTATGGACAAGTGGCATGCTCCTGACAAATTAATCAGTTTTGCATATGAAAACATCATGCACCTCGCTATTATTCCTTTTTGTATGTGACCTCCTGTGAAAATCACTGTATTACCACAGGCATCTCTCTTGCGCTCTTGCAGAATTTGCATCACAATCATTACCAATGTGTTTTCAGATCAGCCATATGTTCACTGCATTACACCCATGACTTTGAAAAATTGTCATTCATTTCTGCTACTTCTGTCTCCGTTTATGTGTGTGTATGCTAGAGGTTGAATAAGGATTCCATTGTGTGTTCAGACAGGCTCTTTAATATATATATATATGTGTGTGTGTGTGTGTGTGTGTGTGTGTGTGCGTGTGTGTGTGTGTGTGCGTGTGTGTGTGTGTATACACACACACACACACACACACACACACACACACACACACACAGATCTCCCATTTTCTTTCCCTCCCTCCCCGGTGTCTGCACCAGGGAATGTAAGTCCTGGGACTTCCACAATATGAACTGACAGGAGAATTGAAGAGACAGTGCTCTCCTGCTCTTTGGAGTCTTTAGGTCTGTCCTGAGCCATGTCAGTTTCACCATTTTCACATTAACTGACAGACCTTGAAAATGGCAGGGTGGTGGGGCGAGGGAAAGCAGAGACATATCTATGTGCAGAGGAATCAAATTGAGCCTCCCCCCGCCCACTAAAATGATTATTTCACTCAGATTTTGTGTCAGTGACATGCTCTCTGGGTAAATGCTTGAAGGGCTCAAGCTACCCTGAGATGGGAACTTTATCTGTTTCCCAGCTGGGTATATAAGGGATCCAAGGGATTTCTTCTGTTGCTGGGAACTGTGTGAGACTGGGGCCTCACTGTATGAGGGGACTGCATCCAGGCCCTGGAGGTAAATGCCTTTGTCCATGAAAGATGCTACGGTCTGTGACAGGGCTTTTCATGGCATCTTGAGCTGACTGATTTATTTGATTTAAAATGCAGTCTGTTTTTTTTTTTTTAAATCCCAACATACTGCATCTTTCTCCCTCCCTCCTGTCACATCACTCATCAGCCATTGTTATTTGCCCTGTTTCAGGGTCCATTAAAATACAACAACAAAACCACGCAAAAGCCTTCAGGACAGCTGTCATGGCAGAGCAATGGAAATCCTTTCTCTTCCCCACTGGCAGATGAGCAGCGAATGGCCCCTGTATACCTGCTCCTCTTGAGCTGAGAAAAATAGGCTTCTATTTTCTTTTGTCTCAGCCTTCAAACATGAAATATGTTATTTACTGCAGGGGGATGCGAGATAAGCTAAATGGCAGCGTTCCATAAATGATTGAAAG
The DNA here is from genome assembly GCA_019176425.1 of Megalops atlanticus. Lineage (NCBI taxonomy): Eukaryota > Metazoa > Chordata > Actinopteri > Elopiformes > Megalopidae > Megalops > Megalops atlanticus. Next base: position 10,746,931 of record CM032878.1, read on the forward strand.
TTTTTTTTTTCTGTGTCTGTGCCTGCGTGTGTGTCTGTGTGTGTGTGTGTGTGTACATGCGAAGGAGACACAGATTCTTTCCATCCAAACCTTAAATCACCATGACAACTCTTTTTATATTGATGTGTTGAATCAGTGCTGAAATAATCTTGAAATTGAGAGAGGGAGAGTTTGTGTCTGTTTTAGAGGCAATTGTGTTTAGCAGGTGAGCGAAACTGTGGTCATGGCACAAACTGGTGTCTCTGAGTATTTATAAGTCTATCAGTGATGCTGACAGATTCACTGGCTTTGGTACTCAGCAGTGAACCTCCTTAAAGGGTTATACAAATAAATGTTACAGTTCTGTGGAAAAGCAGCCTGCAGGAGGGCAAGTTACTGGGGGTTGAACTGACAGGTACCTTCACAGTCAATCCCCTGAATCTTGCAAATTGCCATCGGTGGAGCACTTACTTTTTACTTGGTTGGATATGAAATGTCCCCCTAAAGACGCCCTCAGCTTGAGAACCATTGAAACAGAGAATCCAAACTTGATTAGTGGTTGTGCAGATGCTGAATAAGGACCCCTTTTCAAAATGCGTGCATACACACACACACACACACACACACACACACACAAGCAAACAGGTGAAAAGGAATGCACCTGAGGAGTCAAGGAATTGTGAACCTTGCCTAAACATAAAAGAGAAGGGGCTACTATTACAGCTGCAATCGTTAAGTCTTTTAAGTGCCTACATTGAGAGATCTGCCAAACTGTTAATTATCTGTGGCCTGCAACCTATTAAATGAAGCTGACTTCTGAAGAGAACTTCCCCTTGTTTTGTCAGTCTTTACAATCAATTCTTCCAGACAAGGTGGGTGGCATTTCTAGAAGCCGGATGTTAATTAAGCACTGCTTTAATCTTACTGAAATATTTGTTTTTTTGCCAAACACATTGGCTTTATATTTAGTGAAATTCCAACATGTGTTTTTCCTGTTGCTGGTTTACATTTACCTATACAAATAACAAGGTGTGATGTCAGTACCATACTCTAGTACAATGCCAATACAAAATACGGTCTGTTAATGCATTTTGAAGGCAAAATCAATGGTCAGTAAGGGGAAGGCAGTATCGGCGTCGTGTGGGTGGTAGGGGCATTGTATGGCATTTACAGTATATCATCTTTATGAAGTGACCATTACCTTTGATGGTCATCTTTATTTAATAGAATTATGCATCTAATAACTCTCTGCTTGTAAAAGATATGCATAGCAAGGGAGGCTTTACATAGTGTAGATATAATGGTAACAACTGGGAAAAAAACAGGATGTTTGTGATGTTCTTTGACACCATGAGCCTCATCTCTGATAGAATAAACTTTTTCTCTGTGGGTTTTCTCCTTGGGCACCTCCAAACCTGTCTCTCAGCGAAGCAGATCCGCTTGATCAAAGCAGGGTTTGGGGGGGGGCGTTGCGGACTGGAGGGCTTAGTCATTCCTGTGAGCAGGTGAAGCAGCATTAGTGAGGAACAGAGACGTGACTAACTGTTCAAGCCAGAATCCCGCCCACGCACAAGCACTGCACTCCTTCCACTGCGATTTCCCTTTGATGGCAATTTGTTCAGGTTGAGGAAATCAGGTGTGACGCACAAGTATCAAAGAACGACAGTGACTGTTACATACAGAGTAGCACAGTTTGCTGCTTGTCCAGGAGTACTGTCTCACTTGATAGGACCGTTTTAATGCCAGTTTCAGATTCATTGCTGCAAGTTAAACTTACTCAGTTTAGATGTGGGATGCTGCAAGGCAGGGCACAGGTGAAAATGTTTTCCTAGGGATACTACAATGGAACTGTTTTAGTGATGAGTAATAACATCAGACATCAGAATTCACTGTACTGACTCACCCTGAGGAGTTGTGCAAAATGTAATCACATCCTTATATTTTTTCGCATCATTACTCTGAAAATAAAAATTGGTTGACACCACAGTTCATCTCAGTCAGTTACAGTCTACCTAAAAATGAACAGAATGCATAAATATCTTGGAGGGGAGGGCAGTTTGAGCACACTTGTGAATACTGAATGCTATGGAGTAATCACACTTTATTCCAGGGGCAGCAGGCTTTCCAAAGTAACACAAGAGGCAAGATAAGAGGAGGCAATGAGAGTGATTTGTGATGTGCAAGCAGTGTAAAGCCAAGCCCCACTCACAGAAACGGAGCCAAACACCCCCACCCACCCCCCCAGTACTGAAGTAGTATTGTAATTATAGCCCAGTCACTGCCTTACTGCAGTTTATTGCTATATGAGCAGGGTGGGCACTGCCGACACATTGTTTGGGTAACGTGGGATTTATGTCTATATGTGTGTGCTGTCAGAAGGGCTGCCCCCCGACTGCTGGACAATGAGAATTACATCAGCATTGGCTTTGCTACAGTGCTTTTTCCCAACACTGTGTGACTGCCCTTGGACCCTGATTGTTTTATGTCAAATTTTCAAAAGGAGTCACTCACTACTCATGTTTACTCAAGTCAGAAAGCAACCCTGAAATATCAGCCCATAGTATGAACCCATTTTTACCTGTACTGAAAACTAGTTATAGGGCTTCATGATCTTCAAAATAAGTGAAGCTATTATGTACCACTCATTGATTTGAATTGTGTTTTTATTGCATACTGTGAATTGAAAAGCTTTAAACACTTTTCAGTTCCAATATTGCTTCTTTTGCAAAAGTTTTTTTTCAGATTTATCATTTGAATTCATTTCATCAGAATCATATCATTGAGCAAGCAAAACAACATTCACAGCTACCTTCATTAGATACATCATTACCCACACCTTGGAGGCAGCAGAACTGTATGTGGGCTGCAGAAGAAGTATGGTTTAAAGGCAATGCTGAAACTGGATGATTGAGTATACTCTCTTCTACAAATTGAAAAACTTCATTTAGTGGGTTTGTCCAAAAAACTCATTTCAGAACAGAGTGTCTTTTCTCATTTCAGGGCATTTGAAATATACCCGATGTTCTTCCTGTATGGGCCTCCTGCTGTTTGATGAAGGCCATTCTGATAGCCAAAACATCTTCAAGAGCATTTTCCTTACACTAGGAAGTCTTGAAACTTTCCTTGCCATGTTTTTCTTTTGGATTAGAAAAATAAAGGAGCAAATAATTTACACCATACCTGATTTTAATGCAGCTCATTGAAGATATCAAGTACAATGAAACAATATTGGAAGTTGTTTTATTAAGAACAGCGTATATTACAACAGGCATCTTAGAGCATAGAATCGGAGCATGTCCTATACCAATGCGGTTATGTGTAATGGTGGATTCATGTAAACATGTACCAACAATAAGCCAAATGCTGCCTTTCAAGGCTGAAATCAGATGTTTACCCACAGGGCTCTGCGCAAGGTGTTAACTTATAGGGAATAATCATCCGTCATGAAAGAATGACCCTGCACTGTCTCCGTGTATACTTCTCATAACCCTCATTTCTCTCTTCATTTCGATATCTCACTGCTGTTTGTCAAGAGACCTGGCGGTTGTTATCGGAGGCGGCAGCTGAAAAGGGGGGCTCTCCCTCTGGGTGACTCACTCACAGGCAGACTGATTTCCACAGCTCCAGCAGGGGCGTTCTCACAGCTTCACACTGGATGGGAGTTTCTCTACTTTCTGGCTGCGCTTGGGAAGACACAATTTCCCTTTATCAGCCGCAGGTGGATCAATTATTCATTGGAGGAGGAAGAAAGCCATCCTCTACGAGATTACTTTGTTTATTTATTTCCACGACCACCCCCCCCAATAATTTGCTGCTGCAGAAATCACTGCTGGGCATAAACAGAGCAGTGACAATTCCCCACAAGAAACACAGGATGCATGCACACACACACACACACACACACACACACACACACACACACACACACACACACACACACTCACGCACAGACACTCACACACAGACAATCCCCCTCTTCACCCATACACAGAGCCACTGTGTATTTTATGGATGCGGTTTATACGATTTCACTGAGGGATTTGAAACAGATGCCCAATATCGACCTTCAGCCACCTGAGCCACTAAAGCCTGTGGATAGAGCTCATGCAGTGGGTCCTTCAACCTCTTTATTCTGAGTGCCCCTAACCAAGGCTGAACAGATGTTCAATTAACTAAACATAGAGCACATACTGCAGTCTTAATTAAATGGCCATAATGCCATGGTACAGTGCAGAGGTTGAGTGACAGTGGTGTTATTATGTTGTATACGGACAAATATCTAATCATACTGCCACTGCCAAGTTCAAAGAAGCAGGTGGGTGTGTAATACTGATGGTAATAAAAAGATGAAGGATTCTACATGGACAAAATAAGCATGTCTCCTCAAAATAATACTTCTCCAGGATCTAATGACGTGATCTGCAAGAGAACACTATTCACCTCTTGCTCCAGAGGGATTGTAGAATATTGCGTTTTTTTTTTTCAAAAATCATCTCTTTAATTACTCACAAATCCCAATAATATCCTAATGCTAACCATTTCTGATGAAGCAGTGAAGTGATGGCTACAACATGCCATGAGATAATTTCAACACATATCTGTTTACAGACTATTTTGTGGTCCTTATAGATAATTTCGAGCCTGGACTGAGAGTTATTCCAAAACTTTGCAGCCATTTTTCACAATCACTGCAGATACCAGGGGGACTCTAACAAGAACCTACAATACCAAACCCCATTTGCAAGCCTGACACCAATAACAGACACAGCAATGGAGAAGAAAATTGGATCTAGGAACCATCCCAGCTGTAAACCAGACGCATGTTTCACCAGAGCCATCAAAGGTGCCAAACCCACTTTACTGCTTCAGTACTTTCACCAATACCACTAACAATGAAATAAACGAAGCAAACTTTCAGGACTCCCTGAAGCAACTGGCCATTTCAACATTACAAAAAAACTTTACAAAGGGTGCAATTCAGCTTGATCTCAAGCAGACACCTCAAACTTAAAACTGTATGTGTGCATCTCAGGGGGTGGATGTAAGCCAAGCACTAGAGCAGAATTTAAACACAGTTTAGTATTTACTGGCTTTGGTTCATCCGATCTGAAGTGAATGAGTGGAAGACAACTCCATGGTTCATGGCATTAATGGAACTCCACAGACTATTGTGTCAAAGCAAAAAATTCTTTCTTTCTTATAATCTGTCTCCTACTCCTAAAATGAATTGCATTTTGACTTAATTCCCTCATTCCTTATTACCTCTTCCAGCATGTAGTACAAACTCTCTACAGCCCAACATCACTTTTGAAGGGATCTGTTTACCTCAACACAGATACTCCATTCTGCTCTCATGTCACATCTGTCCTCTGAGGATTCCACTGGCTACCCATCCAGGATAAAACACACATACACTGAACTATGTTACTCTCAAGGTCTTCAGCATTGGCTTTCATTACTGTCCTCTACGTAAAGACAATAAAGGATGTCTGTGCTCCTAATATACAATAAATGCTTGCTTGGAAATGTAGAGTGACTTTTACAGGATCGCACTGTTCAAGCCATATAGCATGTTTACTGTGGAATATGCTGCCAGACGGCATCAATAGCTCATCAAGCCTTCTTTTCAGAGCAACGCTTGAGACATTATTTCTCAGAAAATGTTTGCGCTGTATTTATGTACTTTTCTGGCTTCTCATATCTATCTGTCTAGTTTTCAGTGGTGCAGTAAAATATTCTAACACCCTTGGGCTTTGGGTTTGGACCCTGTACAAATTGCCGTATTAAATTTAAACATCAAAACATCTACTGCTAATTAATTCATCAGATCAATTAAACAATCCACTTGGCTATAAGTGGAAAAACCCTGTACATGCAGTTGAATCTCTAGGGGTTCCACAGGTGTGGGCTTGAGGATGCAGCTGTCCCTTTACTGGGATTTCTAACAAGAAAAAAACATTCAGTGCTGTCCGTGGTTGGGGACCTCCAGCATGTTGCTTGTTCTTTGAGGTGGCTGGGGGCCTGGGCGGAGTGCTGTTTTTATGAGCAGACCTGAACACTTCGGCGGTCCCAAGTTATCAGAAATGTCAGAGGCGTGCGGTTTCAAGGTGTAGGAGGAACAAGCAGCAGAGCCCATCGCTCGGGCCGGGTGAAATCAATTTGAGCTTGCCTCAGGACATCCAGTCCCTGAGTGCTCCCTTCACGAGCTTGTATCATGCATGGCTGGAATGAAGATTGCTGCACCTGGCTATTCCATAGGATAAATTAAGTCAGCATGCATGTTTTCAATGTTGGCCTCAGTGAAGCATGCTCCCATTGCACTGAAAGTTCTCATGTTACAGTATGTCTTCTTCCATTTTCTTTGAAAATATTCAAGGTAAGTCTACTTTTGCCTTTGTATTCATTGATTCACCGTACATAAATCTCCTGGCTCAGCATTCAAGGAGGAAATCGACCTTGTCATGATGGAATTAAATAAACACTCAATTTTATTCATTTATTTCAGTAACAGACAAACCGCTGTGCCAACTAAATCTGTGCTCACAACAGCAGAAAATTAACTTGCGAAATGCTCACAAATCTTTATTATTATTTTAGGTTTTTTTTAATAGTGTACTCTGTGTTCTTGAAGCCAGTGAGATGGAATAAACTTTTCCTCCCCTCTCTCTGCTCTCACTTTCTCTCCCTTTTTTTCTCTCTCTTAAACACACACATACTCACACACACAACCGTTACTACAAGTGTATTTTTAGATACTAATTCCAACAGACTTATCTGTCAGACTATTAATTATCAGGGGCTTTCATCCAATTCAGTACAATTGTCAGTGTCAATGACAGAAGGGAAATAGAATTAGGTTGATGTGTGAACAAGTCCCAGATGTGTTATGTCTATATTTGCAGAAATATTATTTCCACAATCAGACTAATACTCACATTTTTAATAACACCAATAATCCTGTTACTTACAAGCATTGTTTTTCTTAGGTTTTTCAATTTAGTACTGTACAGGACATTTTGCACATGTTCATTCTCCACAATACATTTGTTTTTATGACATAACATAGGGATGAACATAAATTAAGTACTTTCAATTAATCTTGCAAAGTACTTAAGACTAATATTTGGGACATCACCTTTTTTATTTGAAAAAAAGTTTTTGGTTGCTTTCTTATGTTGTAATTCTTTTAATTCTAGAAACAGAAGTGTAACAAAAGTGTGTCTATGTGTATCTGAGTACCACATGTTCTCTGTATGTTGGATGCACACCACTTCTAAACCTAAGCAAGATTGAAAACAAGGAATCATCTGACATACAATGTTTTCATATTGGCAGAATATCAGTACATGTTTCAAAGGTTTATAAATATATATATATATATATATATATATATATATATATATATATATATATATATATATATATATATATATATAAGAAAACGACATTTTGTAATATCAAGTAAGGTTTACATAATACCATATATCAAAACCAAAACAAATTCCCATGCCACTCATGTCAGAATGATAAGTTGATGAACTAGCTAATTCGACATGACACAGCACCATACTTATGTTTTTAAATCCAGTGATACAGATGCACAGCCTATCAAATTTTTAAATGTGTTCAATATGTTAGTCTCACAATATATTTTCTTAAACAATAACAATCATATACAAAGTTTTAGTCAATGTCAACTTCTGTCCCCAAGAGCATCTTATCAGCTCCAGCCAGTTCACTACCTCCACCTCTCTCTCCTGTGGCCCGCTGTCCAGATCACATCCAGAGCTCTTATCTGGACAAGCACGCGGAGCTTCGGCAGAGGAGTCATCAACATGCCTGGACCATGGCTGGGATGTTTGGAAGCCAACATGGTTGCTAAAGACTCCTTCTCCCCAGCAGAGGACATGAGATGGGTGGCGGGGATGCGGCATACATGATTACGGAAAATGGCCACGTTACGCAGCTGAATTGCCATTACGGGCGAGGGCTTAGCTGTTCATCACAAATGTCTGCTACCTGCTCAGGAGCATCTCTATCTGCACCTAGCCTGATAGATTTTGGCAGTATTGACCCAGGCTCTATTCCCCTGTGCAGTCAAAACGCGCTCAACCCACATGCAGTTTATCGACCGCGTTGGAATCATCAAGCACTGTTCTACACCGCGCTGACACCAGACGCTTTATCAAATATTTTCCAGTCTGTTAAACAGCCGTCTGAGATGGTAGCAGCACCGCACACTGCATCCACGCCGGAACACGCTAGCGAAATGATGGACTTAATTGTTTAGCAGCAAAATTGATCTTTCTGACACCACGTGAGCATGCGTTAGCTTGGGTCTTGATCTATAAATTGACTTGGGTGGAGAAATATATTTTTTGTGCTGCAGAGTTTGTGGTATTTTTCCTGGATAATATGTCAGTTTTTGCGGAACCCAGTGTAATCGGCAAGATTGCCCTGCAGAGATAGGCCTGTGGTGAGGCGATTGGCTGAGTGTAGAACGCAGCTCGGGAATGGATGGTGCAATTAAATGCAATGCACCTGAGTGGTTCCATTAAGGACTTGGGGTTGAGGACAGAACAACCACAAAACCAAAAAAAAAAAAAAAAAAAAAAAAAAAAATTGAACTGCGCAATTCTGTACACCAGCAAATATGTTCTGCGGGTAAAAAAGAGACAAATGGAAAATATCATCTGAAATGGTCACACTCCATTTAACCTGCTGTGTGCTGAAGGATGCAGGAGGAAAAAGATGATGAAAAGATAAAAAGTGGAAGACATGGCCAGATAGAGGGAGGTTTGAGAGAGATAAAGAGAATGAAATTGAGTATAGAAACACTGAATGAAGCAAAGGGTCAATTTTTTTTTTTCCCTCATACTGATGAAAATCATCAGTATTTCAGAATTGGTTATGAAAGCTATGCTGGATTAAAATAATTACCTCTATAAGGTGGTTAAGTGCTTGGTTGTGAATACATAACCAGGGTTAAATATTCATGTCACTGTACAGTTTTAAGTTAGAGAGACATAACCTCTCCTATTGTGTTTTTGGTCAGATACAGGCTATAGTTACATTCAGGCTCCTTACACAAAAATATATATCTTATGCTGGAATCAAAATCAAGACTATTATATCGAGTGCTCACTTGTGTCTCCTTGTCAGGATAACTTTGTTTTCAGTCTAAGTAACTTCAAAGGTTCAGGTTTTTAAGTTGTGGATGTTTTCAGCCATTCCTCAGATGAAGTACAATTTTTGACACAAGAAGACTTAATACTTGTGAGGCAAAAATACATGAGATTCAGAGACTACACATGTCAACTAACCTTCCAAATTGGCTTGTGTATTTTTGAGAAGCAGTGAAGGCTAATATGATCTCCAAAGGTCAAATACATACTATTCTTGCATAGGGAACAAATGTGCACACAACTTTTCACTCTGATCCTTCACAGATGTAACCCATATTCATCTTACATGACACAGTCTTATCACATGGACTCAATTTTAAAAGCATTCCATCTTCTCTGCAGCTCATAAATCAAAATAAATAAATCAAAATATTAGGAAAACTGGCCATCCAGTTGATATTCAGATATTAAATGATTCAATGCTATTTTAATTAGAAAATTATGCATTTTGCTTTATTTAGTTTTGAATTTCATGCATTCTCATACAGCCTTAGGTGCACTGTCTACACAATGACACACACATAAAGTTAAAAGTATATATTCATGTGCGTTTACCATATAAAGTTGTAATATAACAACAAGAAGCTGTTTCATGGTGTGTCCTTGAAGCAGTTTTGTGTCAACTGAAGGGTGAATTTCTTACAGCGGGGAGTTCAGAATAACAGGCATTATTGAGAAGCCCCGTCGAATAACTCAGCTAAATAAAGGCTGACGGCTTGGCAGCATGGAACTACAGGGAGTTCTGCCAAATGTTTCAAGGAAATGTTTCATCCTTGTCCATTGTTACTTTGGTTCTTTTTCATAAGCTGAAAGTAGCTGGCATACAAAATGCAGAGCTTCTGCACTTTGGTTTGAACATATTCTTTTTATAAGTAATCTGGCAAAAGAATTCTCTGCCAAAAACTGCACCAAATGCTGTCTTGTCAATCAAAATGTTGGAAACACACCATTCATGGCACCATCCTTTCCTCACTGTATTTTCTTGTAATCATTGGTTGAATTGTAGATTAGCCCAAATACCTGCATTCCAGCATCCTGCTAATTGAAACAGATGGTGATCATGACTGGCATTATGGGCTATTTTAAATGATGATTCTTTTAGAGAAGAAAGGTTATGTTTTTTTTCTACAATCAAGTAGCAGTCATTCTTCAACTTGTTGAAGTGGAATCCTTAAAACACATTCACCTTCCTCTTACAGCCCATTGCAGAAAGCAAAAGTAAACTAAATATATCTGAAAAAAGGACTACACATTTATTCAAATAAAAAAATGCATATAAAAAGTAGTTGAAGATCAATTTAAGGACATTTTATATATTTAGCTACTAATTAATTCATGAGCTGAGATTGGTAATTTCTTGTTCAGCTAAATATACATACTTCAGTTGTAAAAGATTCCGTTTTAAAAGATTTTCAAAGGAATTTTGTTTCTTTGATTTTTGTTTTTTTTTCAGAGGAAAATAAAATCTTTTGAAATAATTTAGATTGTTGGTGCACAGTGCTGACAGTAATTACACTGACTATTTGTGACTTGGTACAAACCAGCCTGGAATCCATTTTCAGTCCATTAATAATGTAATGTATTGTAATGGGTCCTGACCGATCTACTAAACAGTGGCCTCCAGTGCATTTTTTTACAACATATATTAACATTTTTGTGCTTCTCCCTCCACACAGTCTCCATTTCAAACATGTAACCAGCCTGTTAATCATCCTAAATCAGTTGAATCTTCATATATACTTGATCTGGTGCAATATCAATCAATGCTAAACATGTAGAATAGGCTATATAAGCAATTATATATGACAATTGACCTTTGGAGTGGGCCCTTAGCTCTCCTTTCCTAAAGTTTAATGACTACACTATGATTAATCTCAGCATGAGCACTGGCAGAGTACCACATTAGTTCTTCTGTTTCAGGACTGCATCTATAATTAAATACCTGAATGTGAATCCATGATTACCTGTGCATTGGCTGATGAGGTATTATTTCAAAGCGCTATTTTTATACAAATTAAAAGAACCCACCAGAACAGCATCACAGAAATATCCAGATTTCAGCCTAATTTGCAGGATTCTCGACTTGGATTCCATAATGACTTCTGCTTTAAATGATAAAATTAAAAACAGGCTAACTACAGCAATATTTTTAAAGTAAAGGATAGTACATCATACACCAATCTCTGTCTGATCCTGATTTAATTTCAAATATGTTTTAAAAATAAACATAATCAGCATTTGAAATTTGCAAATTACAAGAATATTTTTAATGGTCTACTTAGTGGTTTACCTAGCTGACTGTCATACACTGTTTGCACAATGCAAGCCCTGAAAATGAATAGAAATTTCAGAATAATAATTAAAAAAGTTTATTTTCCTGGCAGTCATTTCAATATAAATTATGCTGCATATCACTGTGTGACATCTGGCATGGACCCACACGAGGATTCATCACACCTGCTATTTAAATTGTAATGCTGAAATATACAAGCATATTTGCTCCTCAATTAGGTGTGCGTTGCAGACTTGTACTGTAGCGCCCCGATGTGGAATAATCTAACTACTACACTCAGAATGCAAAACGTTTTTCTTGTAAGAAAAAACACTTTCCTCAAGCTAAATACAACAACAACAAAAAAAACACTTTCCTCAGGCTGAAATGGTAGTGAATTTAGGTCTCCATTATTGAATAGCCACACATATCTACATTTAAACCTTGACTATGCATGTATAAGCTATCTCTCAGCGGGAGAGAAGGTTTTTCCCTCATCATCATGGCGTCTTACAGCTTCCTGTATTCTACGCGAGCTAGCTAATGCGCAGCCGCTGTGGACACCCCGGAAACAGGCAATGGGACGTTTCGGTAATGTGACCCAACTTGTAGTGTAATTTCAAAACTATAAATCTCTACATTAAATTAAACGTTACAAGAGCGATCACATTTAACCGATAACGAAAAGGTACCCTAGGTGAAGTAGGAACAGGCTTTTTCAAAGAGGCAATGTATGGTTCAGTTGCTGTAGTTATAGTTAGCTGTATTGGCTAAGATGGTTAAATTAGCTAACCTTAGCTAAAAGTCAACAGCAAGCCGATACACTACAAACATTAACTAGCTTATTGGATTTTTCTACACGAGGCATAAAGGTAACAAGACAGTATCCGACTGCCAACACTGCTCAAATAAACGCCCAGTCGCTTTGCAGAAAAATTATAATACAAACTAGCTAACGAAACATAAAATGTAACATTCTGAAAAGTATTTGTCTTAATATGACGTTAGCTAGATGTCTGCTTTTAGCTTATCTTGTGTCTAATTTCGTAGATGGTATGGTTATACGTGCAGGTCTAGCAGAATGGTTACCAAATTACTGAGGTGATGTAAACTGCTTGCTAATTAATAACTGTTGTCTGCATCTTAATTGAAGGGGCAGCACCTCTGCTTAAGTACCGTTGCGCTAATTACATAGTCATGTTTTGATACGTAGCAAGCTAATGTGAAGTATATGTATCTCTCTCTCTCTCACTGTGCCAGTGCACTGGTAGCTAATTATGCCAGCCCGTAGCAGTGCGATTGGTGGAATTCCTAACAGTAGGGTTAAGTACTCCAAGCTATCGGCCAGCGATGACGGCTACATCGACCTACAGGTAAGGCTTGACTTGCTGGATCGGAGCAAGCTTTGTTGGTTGCATACACACAACTGCTCATCCTCCACAATTACTAGGGACCTTGTTTCATCTCTGTGCTTTCCTCCATTTTTTTTTCAGACAATTAACATTGGACCATACTTTATGATCTTATATAACAGTAAATTTGTGATCCGAGTATTTCTTTATCTCAAGTGCTGGAGCAGAGAAAAATATGGAAATATATGGCCGTATGGAGAGAGAGCATACGTAAATATACACACAAATCTTCAATGGGGAGACAAGAGTGCAGAAAATTTATGTAAGCAATTTAGAGAGCAGTTTAGAGTGCCTTTAGAGTTTAGTAGATGCGTTTTTGTAAGGTCAAAAATTTTCCAGCTCCAATTGCATTTCTTTGGCAGTTGCATAAATCCTGTCAAAAAATTATACTTAAAAATATCTTGGATATTATGATAGATTAATCTTGAGAAATTGAAATTGAGAGATCATCCTTTATGTGTGATAGTAAAACAATTAAGAATCACAAAATAATAATTTTCACACAGGTTTTACCACAGGTATGTGGGGGGTGACAAACAGTGATCGGTGTTTGACTGACATGTATTTGAACTTTTCTATAGTTTAAGAAGAGTCCACCCAAAGTCCCATATAAGGCCATTGCTCTGGCTACAGTCCTCTTCCTTATTGGCTCCTTGCTCATTGTGATTGGAGCCCTTCTGCTAGCAGGATACATTGAAGTCACAGTGAGTACTCGGAGTGGCAGTGCTCCTTTGCATGTATTCCCTATGATTCTTCCATCAGTAAGTCAATAAAGCAATTAATGTCAGTTGCATCCACTTATCTACATTACTGAACAGGACAGAGGGGGTCAAACTTCAGCCCATGAGGTAAGTTGAAGGCAGTTTAAACATCCAGCTTAATGCACTTGCACATGGCTGAGAAGTAACCATTTTCAAATTTTCATTTAACAAATTTTTGGCTGACTTCTCTACATTGTATTCTTAATAATAATGACATGGGTGCTGTGAAATGTAACTGTTTAATCCTTAAACAGTTCGCAAACATTGTAGGAATAGTCAGGACATTTAGCAGAAAGTAGATTAGCCGGCCATTTTAGCCTCAGGAGGCCTGAGATGCCAACCCTTGCTTTGGTAAGTAGCTGGAGATCAGTTGTTGAATCACCTGACTCCTGTTTGAAAGTAGAGTCAAAAATAAACCGGTAAATCTTTTGCCAACTTTTAAATGCCAGGGCATTTAACTCACCTGTGGCACTAACCATTAGGTAGAAAAAAAAGATTATGCACCTAATGTCACAGCAGTACTTGTTTTAAAAACCTCCTGGTGGCCCATGTGCTGCGCAAGTTCGCTCCCTGCTGTGATTGACTCTTGGCTTTACAAACGGCTTTGGCAAAGGCTCAAGTTTTCCCTCAGACTCTGAAATTTTGTCAATATGTTCCTGGTCCCATTGGGAGCATGTCCCGGGTGTCTACAGATGGCTTGGCACTTGTCTGTGTTCCAGTCACAGCATCCTCACTCTTGACTGGTATCAGACTGGGGAAAGTATTATGCTGGCTGGCTCTGCGGAGGCAGTATGGTAACAACACTGTGCGTGTAATCCGGACTAACGCGCTCTGTGGGAGGGATGCAGTTCCATAAGCGGTTGATGTGACATCTCCTGTAGTCCACTTGTTGTGATTCTTCAGGTGTGAGGATTGATCCTCTTGTGTTTGCCAGTGAATTGGCTATATTTCAGTTTCAGTGGCTCATCTGTGTCTGGATTAATGTGTTGTGTGTTGTGTTGAGATTGGGCTATAGTGCTTCATATGTAAATGTTTCCATACATCCTGTGTTGATGCAGTTTTTTTTTAATCTGTATGTTTTTAGCATGCGGATCGGACTGTCCCTGTCCTCATCATCGGAATCCTTGTTTTCCTCCCTGGGTTCTATCACCTGCGGATTGCCTACTACGCATCTAAGGGTTACCGTGGCTACTCCTACGATGACATCCCAGACTTTGATGACTGAGCCAATCACAAACCAGCTGATTGATGCCCCAGTCGATTACGAAGTGGGACTTAATTTCCGTTGTGTCACCTGACAGTTGCATGGAATACCCTCAGGTTTTTTTTCCCTTAAGGTTTCTGTTAGCATTTTGAGTTGAAAGATGTTATCCAAAGCAGCATCACACTTTGAATCATTTTCTTGTATGTAACAGAATTTAGTATTTTTGACAAATGCAACCATTCTGTTGCATTTGGAATTACAAAATTCCATCCTATGAAACAAAAACTTTTAATGTAATTACATGCTCTTTATGGATACAGGTTGGCAAATTATTGTGCTGTTTTTTGTTTCAGCATTGTTGCTTGGGACAGCACAAGTTAACAGCACCTCTTCATTGACCTTTAATCAAAATTGACGCAATGACAGAAACAACTTTTAAAATGTTTAATTAAAAAAGTTTAATTTCAGTGTAGGCTGTAGACCTTCTTTTAACACCTGAATAATGGAACATATTTTATATTGTGAAGAGGTTTGGTGAAAGGAGAGTATTAGTCCCATCATTTCTTATTTTAGGGATTGAATGAGGAAAACCAGGTCATGAGGGCATGGCCAGGGCATGTATCCATTGTGCAACCCCAAGATGATCTCCTTCTGAGAGGCATTTACCTGGTGGATTTGTGTAGAAACCTCATTTGATGGGTAACACCGGACACCATCTGCTGTTTTTTTTTCTTGAAATGTTGCTGCTGTGTCCAAGAAGGTTTTCTTAGGAGTATCTTATGTGATTAATTGCAATCCTCCAATCTCCATATGGAGCACACTTTGCACCCCCCAACTTTGCAAATTGATTTTAGGGGCAATTCTTTAGGCAGCTTCTTCACAGAATCACAGAATTCACCCTTGCTTGTAAAATTTTGATATATATTGTCAGGCAATTTGATGTTACAAAGCACATGGCTGTCTTCTGCAAGCTCGAAACCTTTATGAATTTTGAGTATGTTCCATTGCACACACTGTCCTTGTATCATGTAATATTCTGGGGCTGTTGGCTCTTGCACTACCTTGTTGATTGAGCTGCTTCAGACCAAAGGCATTGGAAATGCATCGTCCATTGTGAATGGTTTATCCTATTGTCCTGAATTTTCTGATTTGTACCATTTCTTGTTTGAGTGATAGAATTTGTTCTGTGATGCATTAAGGAAAAAGATAATACTCAAGTTATACCAATGTACATTCCACAGATTTCTTTAGTACACTGGTGGTAGACTACTCAAGTATATGTGTGTGGCAGTTTACTTCATTTTTTTATTTCTTTATGAAGTCATTATATAGTAAAATAATTAGGCATAATTGAGCCACGAGATCTAGCTTGTATATAGAAGCTGCATACATTTACTGCTTTGAAACATTCCAGAACCCTGTTTCATAATCCCTGCTTTAGATGGTATACTGAGAAATCAAATGTTTAAGTAGAAAATGAAACTATTGACTAAATATATAATACCATGAATTGTGGGGGAAAACTTGCTATTATCCCACCTGCAATGCTGTGTAGGCTCTCTAGAATTTTTTGTAGTGGAACGTATAGAGGGAATTCAGCTGAATGTGGTTCAGAGAATAGAAAGAAAAAAGTTTGCAAGCTTATTTTATACTCAAGGCTGCTGCCACATTGCTGTAAGCTGTCTGCTCATCAGGGCCTACGGTAGCCTCACAGAAACTCTTTGATGCCTGTCTGGTCTGGGGCATTGAGCACATTAAAGAACCCAGAGAAAGTGAACAGACTGCTTCGCTATCCTTGACATCTTGCTTTTGAGACATTTCCTTTTTTGCCATTATTAGCCTGGCAAACTGTTTGCTTCAGGGTGAATAACATGCTTTTGTCCCAATGTTCTTCATAACCCTCACTGTGGAAAATATTTCCACTGGTCAGCGTCTGCTGAGACATGTTTGTATTTTACAGAATATCTTTCTAAAGTCCAAATGTGGCATGTAATGTATATAGATTTTACGGGGCAGTTTTAATAACCTTTTTATGATGTGAAAAACATGCCTCATGAGAGTCTACCAGTGCCCCCTGGTGGAGTGAAATGGAACCGATCGGGGAGGAAAAAACATTGAGGGGAAGCATTTCATATGGCAGCTGAAAGTTGGGAGTGTATGATTGAAACTTTGACTAATACCTATTTAAGAAGTATGACTTTGAAACATATTGGAGAATATTAAATAAAAGGTACAGTCAGGCAAGGCTGTATGTCTCGAGTTATACAAAAGTGTTTTTTAACCCGTCGAGAATGTGACATAATTTTCATGTACTGCAGTTAAGTCATTTATAAAATGAAATCGTTACCGGAGCTGCAGTAATTGACAATGACAACTGACAATGGATTGAGTTATTTTGACTTGTTAAATATGTTTTGTTGTTGTTTCACTACTTTATGCTGAATGAAAGAAAAATAAACCTTGAAGTTGATTTGAATTGATCAAGGGCCTTGTATTACACTGAGCTGTAATGTATTCATAAACGTTACACCTTTTTTATTTTATGCGTTTTGTCTCATGAGAATGTGCAACTGTATTTCCAGATCATAGACAGTTTCCTCATTCTTTGCTATAATAGCCAACCAAAGTGCGTTATAGTAGAAACACATAAACGATTTCAAGAATGAAACAAAACATAGGGGATGTAGATAACAGCAATGGGGTAAATACGTGAAGTAAGGTAAATATTGTGGAAGAAAGTGGTTTAGTCTGAAACCATGCAACCGCTTAGCCAAAAGAAATAAGACAATGGAAACTGAAAGGCAGAAAGAAAACCTGTTAAATGGACATCGTACATCACTGGCATTTAAAATGCGCTGACCTTTTTTAGAGGGGTCATTAAATGTTCGGGTCGGGCAAAAAACGCGATGAGGTCAGAACACTGAAAGAACTCCAGTGTACGCTTTCAATCGAGGGGGAAAAAGAATGAAACACGTTTGAATTTGGAGAAGGGAGGGGGGAGGTGTGCGTATTGTCTGTGGGAGCAAAGCGTTTGGTTAGTCGGCAACACGGAGGGAGGGAGAGAGAGAAGCCTCTGTGAAGGAGGGAAAGAGAGGTGGAGGGAGCCAAGAAAAAGGAGGCATTGCATGTCAACACCGTACACTTCTGCAGCGTATGAGGATGTAACTATTCTGGAAATTATATACCAGTTTGGACTTGGAAGTGCAACGCACAGAGTTGAAGAACGCACCACAGAGGCAGAACTCCATGCACAACCGTAGGCTATTCGTTTCTCGGCGCATATAACTTGGGGCACTGGTGCAGGATAAACGGCTGTTACGCCAGTCCTTTGAAATATATATATTTATATTTCAAACTTTACTTTTCAAACCTCCTTATACATTGACTGTGTTAAGCAAGAATTCTTATTTAATCTTTTAAGTGCATAAATAAAGTTTGGAAATTCTTAGGGGATTCTGGGTTCCTGGCTCTACAGAAAACGTAGATCAGCGAAACGCTTTCCCAGAAGTGGGTTCGAGTTGAGATAACATTTTTGACTAATTATGTTTTTGTATTAACGTTATATGAGAACAGTGAAACAAGTGAGGGCGTAGTGTGGTACCTGGAAGCGGCGACATACGTAGTAAGGTAGCTGTAAGTAGTTTAGGATACACTAGCTTAATTACCGAACTGCAAAGCATTGCCTAATTTGCCTGTGCTGAGATTTCTCGCTGTAGTGCAAGAAATATCTTAACCGAAGGATAATTAGTGATGTAGAAATCTGATTTATCTGATCTGATTTATTTACTCAAATGGGTGAGATAGCAAATTTTATTGTTTGACAAGGATAATCTATTGTTAAAACTGTCATACAGTCAATGGCCAAGCATTGGTGTATAGTGGCGTATAGTGAGATATGTTGACCGATAACGAAACTAGTATGAGGTAGAGCTTCTTATCCATTTTTGTAGCGGGTGTGTACGGTTTAGATTTGTTTACTTAACTAAGGGTGATAAATTTCCATCGATTTTATCGTCAATGGGAAGTATTGACACATGGGCGGCACGTACTTTCATTAGTGGATATTCATTTAGTTGTGTTTTCAAATAAACTTTTGAAGGAATCTGCGACAAAGACGAACACAATTCAAGCTGGATGCGTTTTTAGAATAAAATACACGAACATAATTAAGCGCAACTACCGACAGTGATATATGGGAAGAGGACGACAGAAGAATAGAAGATATCGTGTCGTTTATCAATGGACTGACAACCTACTTTGATTGCCTCGGAAAAGTGCCTGAAGCAAGGTAAAGTAAACATTTGTGTGTCTCTAGTAACATTTATGTGTGTGTTATACAGCAACCAACGAGTGCCAGCTGATATTGGTAACATACTGGTCAGCACCCTATACATTGTTGAAAGTAGTTAATGACACTAATGCTGTAAAGCGTGAACTCGCCAGCTGCTTGAGATCGGCTACTGCAACACATGATCAGCAACGTTAATGCTCTCTCCACAGGCTACTCTTTTCGCTCCCATAGGTAATTGTACACGACATTAAAATAAAGCCCAATTAGATGACTAATGGTGTTAATGAATCAAGAAAATTTCGACTTGTATTTCGTAAATCCAATATCTTGCATTTTGTAAATAAGCATCTCCGACAGCATGTGGCGACGTTGAAAATACAGCGCGCATGTGAGGCTGCTGTACAGTGTTGCGTCTCGAGAACAATGGACAGTCCAAGCAGAATGGTGTTTTTCATTTCAGTGGTCGACTTGTCATGAGATTAATTGCTGCTTTTAGCTATCGATGTTCGGTTGCTTGCTAATATTTAAATAAATGTGCCTTTCCGTCTTCAAATTGTAAGTTCGCCGTTATTCTCAGTATCAAATACCTATTTTATCGTCAGTTCGGAGTTTCTGGAAAGGTTTACTTTCAAAGAAGTGTTATTGTGATTTATTATGGTACACGACTAAACATAAAACCATTCCCGCTATTTGAATTAGTGGTAGCTGATGGTAAAATACAAGCTTGAGGTGTCTGGTGTCTCAAATAGTTCAGTAGAAGGGCACAGCGCTGCTCTGGGTAAACTTTTACTCTGGTATGTTTTAATTCAAAACCTTGGCAAGCTGCCATGTTGGTATAGCAGGTGTCCTGTTGATATCGGCTCGCTGGCTTGGCCCTAAGGCAATCGGAGTTCCCAGTACAGTAACTTAGCGGCACTTGGCAGACTGATACAGAGATACAATGGCAACACAGAATGAAACTTCTCGACTACGCTTCATGTGCTGCTCTGAAATACTGGCGCGTCTAGCTTCTCAGTAAATGCAGAAACTGATTTTGCTAAGTCAAAATGAGTGACAGCTTTTCATCACTTTTTACACCATTTTTGTTCAGCCATGTATCCTTCAGTTTAATGATGTTACCATTCTTCTCAATGAGAGGAGCATCTGCTCAGAACCCTCCCATCCCCCAACATTGATAAACAACCAGCATAAACAAGCACTAAGGCTTCTCTGCCCAGTCTGGCCAACTCACTGCGTGTGCTGTCTCTGTCCACTCACTGCATACTTAATATTTTAATGTACACACGTATTTCACCTTGACATGCATTAATCAGCTCTTTCAGACATGCATGTGCATGCACGCACACACACACACACACACACACACCACAGCCACCAGTGATTTAGTTTCGAGAACAATAGGCCCACCCTGAACGCACGTATGTGCAGACCTAGCGCTGCACACATTCATTTACATTTGCACATGCATATCAACCAATTCGCAAGCCCTCATGGTTTCTAATACTCGTACCCCCAGGGTGTCTCTACCCCCAGATTTCAACAGTGTCCCACTGAGGGGGGGGGGGTGGCAGGGGGGGTATTTAAATGGCTGTGACACAAAAACCCTCTACCTTCTGTTGTTTCTGTGTCTGTCCTCATGTACTCTTGCACATGTGTCTGTCTGTCCACATTTCACTGACATCAACAACACAATGGAAGCTCTTTGGTTAGGTCTCTGTTCCACCTCTCCATTTAAAAGCAGTGTAATTATGTTGTTGGTTTTGAAGCTTGTGTCTGCTGGCCGTTCATTTTGTTACATTAAGTACTGTCTCTTCTTTTCTGTATAGACACATTTCTTTTTTTCACATTTATTGACTGACACATTCATTGCAGACAGTGTTTTTCACGACGCCAAGATGATTAGTAAAAATGGTTCATCCATCTGAGAAATCCTAACATAATTCAACTGCATTAGACATTGATGCATTGTCCTGTGAAGACCATTAATAGTCATTATCACAGCTGTGTTTTTGTTGGTGAGATTTATCTCCCTTTATCAGAAATGCATTTTTTTTGCATCACAGTGGTAGTTAGGCCTAATTAGTGAAGTCTCTTAGTAAGTCTAAGCTGTCACTGCAGTATCAGAATTAATGTGCAGGATGTTTTTCTTTGTTACAGTAGGTGTCAATTTCATGATGGATGTGGTGGAGGCATGGAATTTAATTCACATGTCAGTTTTGGAAAACCAAAAGAATGTGTGTCCAGCAGGGATATGTGTTTCATTTTAAGGACACTGAGATTGCAAGCCAGCTGAGGGGTTTTCTTAACGACAGATCATCTGCCCGGCTCCTGTTTGGCTGACCTGAGGCCGATACTTTAACAGTTTCATTGGGGGGCTCCGCAAGCTATGTTTTAAAAGGGGAGTTTGCGTCCATGGGATCATGCTGGATCATGCTGGCCAAGGCTCGGCCTGCGCCCCCAAGCTTTGGTCATTTGCTGAATGCGCTAACACACCTATAATAACGGGTCTTTCACCGTGCCTGATCTTTGAGATTATCCATGTTCGAGCTCGGGCCCCCGTCCATGTTTGCGATCTCCCCACAGACTGACATTGGGGATCAAAGGTCCCCTTTGTTTCTTAGCAAAGCAAAGTCACAAAGTCAAGTCAGATGTCAGGGGTTTTGTTCATTTAATGGAAGTTTTTCTGTGGTGCAGTTGTTCGCCAGCACAGCACTTTTGCAAGCAAAGAAAGCCTTCACAGTTTATGGCATAATTGCTGTCCTTGTAGGGCAGGAATGTTCACTGCTCAGAGGGGCAGTAAACCCCTATTAAACCCCCACTTGTGTGTGCTGAGGCTATGTTTTCTGGCTTAAATTTGTGGCCATTGTTTCTGGTGGAGCCTTAACATCAATACTGTTTAAAGGTCTTGGGAGCCCAAAAAACATTAAAGGATATGATAGTGGTAGAAAAACAAGTGCTTGCCCAACCATGTATTTTTGATGGTGTAAGAACGATCAGAAACAAAACCCCCCATCCCTGCTTTCATTCTACCTCAGATGTCAGGTGTTTAATTCCAGTCATCACTTGGGAATGAAGGAAATCAGCTTATGTGGTGCAGTTCGCTTACGAATAAAAAGGCAACTTGTCACCTGCAGGTTCTCGAGGACATCGGTTGCCCAGGCCTGGTATGGCAGGCTTTAAAATGCCTTCAGTTCACTTCAGTGCAGTGCCCAAAAGCAGCTTATCCTGCTCCGGGCTGCACCAAATTCGGAGCCTGCCCCCAGCGTGGAGGGTCGTTGGGCGGGGCCTGTCACTCAGGAAGGCACTCCTTTTAAATTGGAGATGTCAGTACGTAGGAGGGTGGCCTAACAGGCCACTCTTAACGAAGTGCTCCGGTCGGGGGGGTGTGTGTGTGCTGTTGAACTTAGTGTATGTGTGTGTGCATGTGTGCGGGTTTGTCTGGGTTTATGTGCTTTATGTGTCAGGCTGATGATACAGATGCCAAGCTCGCAAAGACCAGGGTTCTGAAGCTGACGGGGGAGAGATGGAGACCTGGCTTCTTAAGTGTCTCAAATTATTTATCATTGTTGAAACCACAAGCTTTGAATGAGGAACCGTTTATTATATCCAGTTCTACAGGGTAGCTTAGTTGGGCCAGTATGGGCCAGGCCAGTGTGTTAACTGCTGCATTAGATAATGACACAAAGATCAGGTCATTATTTCTTTTTTTCTTTTTTTAAATACAGGAACAAAATGAACATTGAACTGAATATGAACAGAAATAATAAAAATTAATAAAAGCTGGAGGTAATGCTTTTGGGGAGGTTACAAAATGAGTAACAAAAGAGGGAGTGGGTGGTGTTGATATATTGACACTTATAGTGATAGCAGGTCTGTGGGGGGAAGTAATCTTTAGAAGTAAGTAAAAGTCATGGTTACAATTCAATGAGATGATCGTCCCATCAGATCATAGTGAAGGGAACATAAGCACTGCAGTAAACATATGTTCAGTTGTCATATCATTCACCTCACTGAAATTAAAGAGTCTGATTCTTGTGAGGTTTCTCGGTTTAGGGTCGCCCTGCTGGGCGAGCCGTGACTGAATTGTTGCCTTTGTTGGAGTTGTGCTGGTAGGCCGAGAGAGCATTCCTCCTGCTCTCCAGTGATAGGGCCTCTGTCCTTCTCCTGTCCTCTCCCCCGCCCCGGCCTGTGTTCAGTGCCCCCTGGCAGGATCATCCAGGATTACCAGGAAAGTAATACAGCTGCTTATCAAGGCCGTCTCTGTCACCGGCGCTGACGCACTGGACCTGGCGGAACAGGAGACTGCAGATCTGCCTGTGCTACAAACTGACACATGTGTGTCCATACCTACACACCAACATATACTCAACCATACCTACACACTGACACATGCTCGTGCATACCTACACACTGACACATGCTTAGCCATACCTGCACCCTGACATATACTCAACCACACCTACACACTGACACATACTCAACAACATCTACACATCAGAACATGCTGTTCCATAACTACACACTGACGCATACTCAACCATACCTACACACTGACATATGCTTGACCATACCTACACACTGACACATGCTCGCCCATAACTAACACACTCATACTTGCCTAGACTTTCTCACACATTTGCCATGCTTATATCATCTATACTCAGACATGCTTACCCATATTCACACCTGCTGGTCCTTACTCATTCATTGACACACTATTGGCTATATTCACTCACATAAACTCCTAATTACACACTCATTCACACCCAACCACACTCTAAAAGATTGTGCACATGCACACAAACACAGTAAAACATTGATAGATATTATTCCACACAGATCCACAGAATGCAAACAGATCTGGTTGGAGGTGGGGCGACAGCAAAGACCAAACTCACACCAGCACACATACACAACAAACACTCAGATGTGCGTCCAGCAAGCAATGGTGAGCACACCTGTATTCAAAAGTAGGCCCAAACTGTACTGAATGATTGTGCATTCATAATACCCTGCCCTGGCGTGAGAGCTCAGAGTGGTTATTACCACGTCCACCCGCGTGTGCTTTTTACTAGCAGAGCCATAATCTCGGTGGAAATCCCTCTGGCCTCAACACTACCTTCTTTTTTAGGGTCTGCTTTTAATAAGCTTAGGGCTGAGGGATTTATGTGCAGGCTCGCCCTCTTACCCTTCTTCAAAACGGGGGCCATCCTACCTGCTGATAATGTATCTGGCGGAGCCCCATCACCTAACCCCTTAGGAGCTGTAAACACTGAAACATTTTCACAGTGCAGTGGATAGGATAAACTTGTCTCTTTGCTTACAATGAAAAGTTTCCTTGTAAGTAGATGGTTAATGTGTGTCATAGAGATTACATTACATTATTGGCATTTAGCACACAGTCTTATCCAGAGTGACTTCCATAGGTCACAATATTTTACATGTTACCCATTTATACAGCTGGATATTTACTGACCCAATTCTGGGTTAAGTACCTTGCCCAAGAGTCCAACAGCAATTCCCCAGCGGGGAATCGAAATGGCAACCTTTCGGTTGTCCTGAGTCCTGCTCCTGCTACCACTATGCTACACTGCCAAGATGATTGGTTTACATTGCTTGCCCTATCAGACTTGATACTTATCAATTATGGCATTTGCTAGCTCTTAAAGGATCCCTTTTTTTGAAAGATAGACGATCACCCAAGTGGATGGAGCCAATTCCCAGTGAGTGCTGGGTCAGCTGTACACATTGTATTTCTTTCCAGTATGCTGCTGTGACCCGCCTGATTGGACTACTTTGCGCATTTAATTGCTAATTCAATTACATAGTTAAAAAGGTGTGCATGGGAAGTGGATCAGCCTGCATGCCCATTAGGAATGCCAGCCTGTTAGGGTCCAGATCTTCAGAAATGCCCTATCAAAAGTCAATATGTGAATGGCCTTAACAAGACCTGCACAAGTTTGCAAAAGTCGCTCAGTCTCCAGAGCAAAGGGGATGCTCTGGTGTGAGTAAAGTGACTGTTTGCACTGGCATCCACACGTCGCCGGCAATAATCAGCAGTCACAGATCACTCTGCAGTGGCACAACAGCGAGGGCCGCTTGCGACTTTCTTGTGATTAAGAGCTTGGGCCGTCTGTCGCCTCAGAATCCTGCTCCTGTGGAAATCTGGCATGCGGCGAAATCCCCCCTCACCTCAAAAATCACCTGCTCAGAGCATCTGTTCCTCCCGGACGGGATTGTTCCTGCTGGAAGTGCATTAGGCGCGCCTGTGCCTGGCACGGGAGGGGCAACTTGACCCTGATTCAGGCTGGCCTGGGCAAAGCCAGATAAATGAGCTAGCCTTGAGCATTCTAGGCCGCCTCTATTCTTAGAGAAGGTCCCTCAAGGCTCGGTGTGCTCAGTCTGGAGATCAATAACCCGCTGTTTGGCCAATTAAACCTCATTTCTGCAAAGGTTCCCTCATACCCCACAGAAACAATAAAGTGACTGTTTGGAGAATGAGCGATTTTACCACTGAAGAAACAACTGTTTTTTTTTTTCCTTCGCCCAATATGCAATGCTGCTGATCTTGCCTATGGTTCTCCATCCCCAAATCCAAACAAAATCTTGGTGCTTACAGGGTTGATAGCAGTGTTGTTGTTGTTAATGTAAAACTCTTAACCCTGAGTTAACAGGTTTGATTCCCAAGCAAGGCATTACTATTGTAAGCAAGGTACTTGACCTGAATTGCTACAGTAATATATCCAGCTGTACAATGGCACCTAGTCTCATGATGAACATGCTGTCAGGTCAGGGTTTGTCAAGTTTGTCAGGTTCTTTAGGAACGTCGCTACATCAGCGTTTCTTTTAGATTACTGTGATGCGCTTTGTTGTATGCGGCTATATTCAAGGTTGGAAAAAAAAGCAATTCACTTGCAAAACACATGACCTGGGAACTTTCACAGTGCTCTATATGCCACTGTGACACTCCACATGTGACAGCTGATATCAGTAAGAACAATGATATCTACAAATGTGGTTATTATGTGACAATACATCATTTAGAGATTATTGTTAATTATTTACATTGTTAAGAATACAATATATAGAGATCCAAACAAGAGCTGCCTGATACAGTGATGTATTATATATTATTTTAATAATTTATTTTATTATACAATGAAAAAGTTGATAATATTCTTGGTCATTATTCTCACTTCTTAGATAATAATTTCAAATAATGTGAATGATTTAGATGAATTACAGTTGAATGGTGAGTAGCACCCACAAATGATTGATGTGTAGAATGAAATACTTATATATAGTACCATTGATAAGGCATAGGACCAACCTTATTATGATAAGGTTTCCTTCCTGAAACCAGGATGATGGATAACAGGTAAAAAGGTAAGCTATGGGATAGGGTCCCAGGGATAGGGGAACAGCCGTGTAATTAAATAACACAGCATAAATAACATATTTCATCTTCAGCCACATTGCCCCTAGTCCCTGTTGTTATTTATTACCTTAGATGCTATGAAGTCCTCTAGGGCTTGAACAAGGGCAACAGGTATTAGTTCAGGTATTTCTGGGTCCGTAAATTTTAGTTCTATTTGCTGTGTTTGCACTTGGCAAATATGTATTTTTTCACTTTGTACTGTGCTCTGCAGGAGAAATTATATTGATTTAACACTGACAGGGGGGTTTTCACGCTGCAGAGCGGTGCCTGTTGCTTCTGTGCAATCGTTTGCCTCTGCGCCTTGTCCATTCACCGTGTTTCCTTTTATCTCTGTGGGTTTGCTTGTTCCTCCGAGGGGGACCGGCTCAGCTGCATTCCCAGAGTATAGCAACCCACGCTCCTGTCCCCAGTGTGTCACCGCACCCGCACAAGTGGCCCTTTTTCTCTGAGCGCGGGGCGGCACAAGGGCGTATTTTGTGGAGAGGGGCGCTCGCTGCAGGTTTTAGGCTGAAAGCCATGAAAGTAGCTGTTTGGGTGTTTTTCATAATTGCTGAAATTGTCATGCTTCTCTAGATGTGCTTTTGCCTGTGTTACCATTCAGGTTTCTGTTAGACTTGTTTAGGGAGCCCTGGTGGTGTGGTTATCTGGAAATGTGTTTTCCATTAAGGGATTAGTGAAGGGTTCTTTTTAAGCACCTGGAATCTGTCTTTCCGTGTACCCAGGAGGGTTTGGTGAAGGAGGTTCTTCTGAAGATATGTTTTTTAATTTGTACACTTCCCCCTGACATAGAACACCAGGAACCAGTTGTATAAGCTGTGTACAGGTTCATTGGGAGTCTTTTTATAGCATACGGGTCAGGTCACCCTGAAACAGGTGACCCCAAACTTTGTACACCTATTCTGATGAACCAATAATATGGGTGCACCTCCCAACAAGCTCACACTATCAAAAAATTGGAACTAGTACCTGACAGTCTTGGATGAGAATGATTTAAGTGATGATATGCTCTCAGTTACATTATTGTTGTCATTTTGCAGGAGTACTTAAGGGAGTTGGAGCCCTTATAACATTCTGAAGAGAGCAGTGACTAAAATCCACAGTTTAGCCCATATGCAGCATGCAGACACCTCACGTCACCCCAAGATGAGAGCACCTCAGTCTGGGAATCGGTTTGCTTAGGACTTCCGGGGTGTTGGTGCGGGTCGAGCCGAGGTGCGTCGTGTCTGCGCGGAGCTCAGCGCCGCGCTGTTGCCATGGCGATCGTTTCTCACCTGCTCGGAACACTGCCTTCGGCTGTTCTCTTCCCTGGCGCGCACCTGTAGACTTTGCCCCTGGGCACTCCCTGTAGTCGCTCCAGTAAGGCTACTCAGACTACTCTGTCTGAACGCCCACTGCTCTGTCTTACAAGGCTGCCTTATTAGTCTGTGTGCGGAACATGGCAGTGCTGTGGAAGCCTGTCATGATCTGTGCACTCTCTCTCTGCTTAATGGCTTTGTACACTAAAATTAAACACCCACTCTTCCCGTGGCTTTTGAGGCTTCATATTATCTTCGAATACTAGATGTGTGTCAGTTTCTTTATAAACTGTGTCCTATTTAATTTATAATGATAATATGATTTTTTTTTTTATTTTAAAAATGAGTTGTCTGTGCTGTTTGTACACACAGGTAGGATTCATGGTTCCAGTCTAGGCCGAGATACTGCCGCAAGGCTGTTCCTCGCTCAGCCAACCCAGCCAGGTTCGAACAGTTTGGAAGGCTGGTGGAAGTTTTGATAACTTTACAAGGTTTTCCTCTAGATGTTTGATATAGTAGCTGGCTTGAGGTAGTTTTAAGCTACCTGATAACATTCAATACAGTTTCTAAACTTCATACAACACAAAACTTAATACAACACAAGTGTAATGTGATGAGCTATGTATAAACTCGCTAACTAATGCAGTAGCTACACACTACAAGCTCATTTCCCAGAAGGGCTGCTGTGGTTGTACTCCAAACTGATTCAGTAAATGTCCAGCTGTGTAAATGGATGACATGCAACAGTATGTATAGTCTCTGTCACCTGCGAAAGAAATAAATAACATAAAAATGTCAATTGATCTGATTAATCTAGACTCTCTGCATAGTGGCGAAAGTGTTAATATGTAAATCTCCCTCCCCTTAGTATTTAACTTCTGTAAAGTCACGTCCATCTGCATTCCATGACTATGGCAAAGTAGTAGACTCAAATAAAAAAGTGTCCTCTGAAAAGATGTGTAGATTATGGACTCCCACATAATGGTATGTTCTGCATTGTCCTGAACTGGTGCATTTGTGAGTGTACTGCTGTTCCACATATTTCAGCTGCTGTGCTGAAATGTTGCATATTCCACATTGCTGTACAGTGTTGCTCAGGCATACTATTGAAAATGTTACAGTCTGTAATTTTATGCTTCATGAATGCTGCTCGAAAAGTGCTCTCCTGCGAAGACAGTGTTTGTCGTCTTTTTACATTACTGGTAGTGCTGCAATGTGCTACACTGGTCCGTTTCTTAGGAAAAAGTGACCTTAACAAAAGGCAGGCATCAGTTGCTAGCTCAGCCTGAATGCCTGTGTTAAAATTCAGTGAAATTCGTTTCACACCCTGCTGTCAAATCATAGTTGTTAAGATTTTGTTTCTCTATTTTTGTTTGTGGCAATAGTGTGTAAAAAAAAGACAACAGAGGGAAGTTTAAACCGGCTCTCTACCAGAAGCGTGTAATCCCTGTCATGAATGCAGGGAATGCCAAGGCGGTTTGTGTTTGTCTATGGCTCCGCCACACGCGCCCCTGTGGCGTTTGCCTTCATGCTTCACCTGCCTGGGCTTTTAGTCCGAGCACATGGCCCTTCCCTCGGAGCGGCCTGCACACTTTCAGGGAGAGGAGGCAAGCGGTTCCCGGGGGAGACCGCCTTTCACTTCAGAGCATGATGCAGCTGAGTGCAATCCGGTCGGACGGCGTGCAATCAAACCTTTCACTCAGTGCCAGCGGAACCGAAGGTCCGCTGCCCACAGAAAACCTGAATGCCAATGATTCTGTTCAATATCCCCGTGGACTGCACAGAGTTCAGGGCCTATATATTTCAGTAATTAGATATTTTTAAACCCGCGCTGCTTGGTTTTGGCATTATCTGTCCATCCAGTTATTTCATAATTTCTTAGACTAGCTGAGTTATGTTTGCCACCTTATGATATCATGCAAAGAGAGGGCAGCCACAGGTGCCTGTAAATAAGACATCATACATGTTTGCTCGTAAATATTGCATTAGGCTGTAAAATGTGATTAGGAACTTCAGCATGAATAACCTCCTCCTGTGAGTTTGAAAGGCAGATCTAAAAGACCTGTTTGTAGTTTCAGTTCAAAAGGGAGTCTGAAGTTTCAGTGTCCCCAGTAAAGATCCATAGGTGGATATCAGATATTGCGCAGTAGCTGCTGGCTCTCAGAACTATGGGAGTATGCCTCTTGTCATGTGATTGCCGGCTGAAAAGATCAAGTGGTATCGTGAAGGGTTGAGAAGTTCACAGAGACGAAATGTCCCTAATCCACAAAAAAATCTGACATGCCGTCATAGAAATGTGTATATTGTGTACCATTTACCTTAGAGGAGAAGGATCATTTGCCTGATGGCAGATAACAGAAGCACAGTCCTTGTATGAAATCTCCTAGTAGGGCTTTGTGGTTCACAGTTTGTACAAGGCTACTCTCCCATGTTTAAAGAAACACTGTTTTCTATGGCTACACACATGTAATGTAAACATTTTTTATAAATGTAAGTAAAATACATGCATCTAAAGAATTTCGGGGGTGCCGGGTGTGTTGAAAAATAAAGTTAAGAAAATATAACTGCTGGCACACTGTCACCCAAAGTTTAATGAAAGTGAAAAAATGTTTTGACCAGCCGGGTCTTCACAGTTCAAAGAACTGATTGGTTGAAATATGATTGAACTAGTGTGGGAGCAAAACGGCATGTCAGCAGCTTTACTTATGACTGTTTCCATGTTGGTAGTGTATAAGCTGAATTCATTTGCTCAACCTGCCATTGAGTTAACCAGCACACTGGTATGAGCAGCAGTTCACTCCTCAGAATTGCACAAGTCATCTCCTTGTACTTGTAGTTGCCTGATTCAAGCACTTTTGTCCCTAGCACAGCACGGTCCTGTTGTCAGTCCTTTCTTAAAGACTCCTCACAAGTATTGGCACCAACCTACGAATTTTCTGTTTAATTTGTCTTGTCTGTGAGAGCTTGACTTGCGTTTCGGTTTGCACTCTGGAAGCCCTCAAACCTTTTATTGCGGAGGGCTCAGATGCACGCCTGGCCTGTTGTTCGATCGATCGCACAGCTTGACCCTCTCTGGCGCTGCCCTCCTGAGGGAGTCGGCGGACACGGCGGGCAAATCCACCCACGGCCTGATGAGGCGGAGGCTCCTATTACACAACCTCCATCTCCGGGGGTCAGAAAGGGTGGAAAAGCTCACGGCCCTGTCCGGTTTTACAAAGGTCCCTCTCGAAAGGCTTGGCGGCTGGAAAGGCAACCGGACGAGTCCAGCTGGGTCACCGGCTGCATGCGTGAGTGCGTGCGCCCGGATAACATGTCTGGGGGAATTTGTTGACTGCACTTGCCAGCGCTCCACAAATAGCCGACCCCCTCCTATTTGTATAATTAACTTAAAGTAATAAGCTGGTATTAGTGCTGTTGAATGAGTTGTATAGGAGAGCAAGGTGAAAGGGGAGGGGTTGGTGGGTCACAGAGGTGTGTGGTGAGACAGCCAAGGGAGATTTACCCTCCCTGTGTTATATATTCGGCCCAGTCTCATGGGTTTTTTTTCGGTTGACTGTCTTTTATCCTGCAATAAACTTGTGCAAACAGAAAAAGGGAGACATCAGAAGGTGATTAGTTCAAATTACCCTGCTGGGTTTGTCTGAGACATCATGTGTGTGGAAACTCAGACTATTCTCTATTCAAGGAATTGCACACAAGGGATTTCTCCCGTTGCTTCAGCAACCAAGACTTGAGGACCAGAAAGTAGTTTGGAATGAGAAAGAGAGGATATTGTCACAAGACACAGTATCAGGACACGAGTGCTGGTGCTTATGGATGCATAGAGTCGTGGGCGGCATGACATTTTGTAATTAAATCGCAGAATGGAATGAAACTGTGAGAGACACTCACCAGGAAAGAAACCTCACACTGATTCCACAGTAAATGTAAGCATTACTTTGCAATACATAAGATGCTAGACCCCACTCTGTGCAGCACGTCGGGGGTGAGTTAGCGATTAGGAGGCAAATAATAAGAGACTGACACAAACAGATAAACAGAACTTGGAACATCTACTGCTTGCCTGTGTGTCACTTGTGTGTCACCATCCACCCACCTCCTCTATGAGGTGGACCAATCAGAGAGCAGGAACCATGGTAATCTGTGTGGCCATATCAGTGACTCTGACACCTCGCAGATTACCTTGGCCCTGCTGGTCTTTCTCACATAGAAACGCTCGCCTGGGGGCCTTGAGATTACTCAACAGGGGGACATTAATGTCTTATTACCTCCTGTATGATTTCATGTGTTTGTCCTGACCCGGGTTCAGAGCATCCTGATAGGTACATAAAACAGTAATCATGGATTAAATGAGTTTACACCAAGAGGAATATTGTGTGTGATATTGTCGCCCCCCCCCATCCAGACGAATGTGTCATTTCTAACACAGCCCTCACTGACAATGTCTTCATACACTTTGGTGTCACCGCTGCACTTCCTCTGACTCCAGCAAACATCCTTGTCGCTGTATTGAGGTTAAAGTCTGCTTGCGTTCCCCTGGGTGTCCCCTGCACTAACACCACGTGGAAAGGGTTGAGAGAAGAGCATTGTGGGAATACATCTGTGCTGCAGGAGATGAGAGGCCACGCTCAGGTACAGGGGCGGAAGAGTGACGGGTGTCTCCAATGCCGTTCACAGGTGGGGAGATGTGCGAGGGAGTGTGAGCACCGGCCATGGGATTGGAGAGACTCTGGCTTCTGTGTGTCACCGCTGCCGTCGCCGCCGTCTGTCTTTTGCGTGAGTACAGTACCATCAACCTCCTCTCATGCCTTTAAAATCTGTCTTCCTCTGGCCCTCCCTTCTCTTTCTCCTGTCTATCCTCTACTTTGTCCCCTCACATCTTTGAGTTATCCCTCTCTTCCCTTCCCAGCCCTTCACCATTCATCCTTCCCTCCAGTCTTTCCTCTCTTCCCTCCATCCTGGTCTGTCATTTCTTCTCTCTGTCTCCTTTATTACCTTTCGCCCTCTTTCCAGTGTGTCCCGTTTTCCAGACAGAACCCATTTTTATGCATTAGCTTGTATATTTAATACTCAAATGCCTGTAATCACACCAAACCATTTTTGGCCTCCATTTACATTTTTTGAAAAGCAGTTTAGTCGAGGGATGAATGGGTATTTTTTCATTTGCCCGCGGTCAGTAAAACCTGGAAGGATCACTGTGCTGAGCGTTGGAGCCTGGGTGCTTGCTCCCAGTCGCCAGGGGGTGGGGAGGGGGTGGGGAGGGGGGGGGGGGGTCAGTGAGAGGAATGGGGTGAAATCCCACACAGATACTCGTGCCAGACTATACCCATAAATCCGGATTGAGACCAATCTGGGATTTAGGTTGCCCCATCATTGAAGTACGCTTTCGGGGGAGGAGGGTCGTTGTGGGGCACAGGCCATATGTGCATCTGAGGGGGTCCCGGAAAGGAGGAAAAGGGAGGGGGCGAGGGGTCTGCTTTCTGCTCTCTGTCAGCGAGTGCCCTCATTGAGATTAGTGCATAATCACCATGCCAGACAAAGAGAAGAAATTACATGTGCCAGCAAGTCCAGACCCAGCTTTCAGGTGCAGATAATGGGATTGCAGTATGTTCACTTCAGCTGTATGAACTCCACAACAAATGTTCGCTCACACAAAGGTGCACCGGGTCTATTGTAAACAAGGAATAAGACTCTGTATGCTAAGGTCCTGGACAGACATACAGATGCACATGCACAGGGATACTTTAGACTCTATTTCTTCCCTCTAATCCCCCCCACCTGCCAGTAGCTCCCACCTTCCTGTATCTCACAGCATCCCTGACTCTGTTCCCTTCTTCAGTCTGTGTCCCCTTGTTCCCCTCTCTTCACAAAACCAAGATTTTGCACTAAGGAAGCCCTAGAATGTGTTTTAACCAAATAAATTACAGTAAATATTTACTTGATAGATGCAGACCAAATGTGTGTCCAAACATTCCAGTAAATATGCCTGTCATCCAAAAGGTTAATTTTTTTAACAGAACAAGCTGTGCATCGTGCAGCTGATTTCTTTTTTTTCTTTTTTGCCTGAGCCATTATTCCATAAGGACTTGCAAAACCACATATTTTAGCAAATATTTAAACATTCCTCTCTGCAGATTCTGTTGATTCTTATGTTGGAACGCATAATGCCTTAGCCTGCAGAAAGATCCTGTGCTGAGGGGCAAATATTTCACCACAAAAATTCACCAATTGGCCTGTTTAAAAACAAGAAACCCTCTGCTGCCATGTGGGTCTCAAGTGGATGTGCTTTGCCTTCAGGAACCTCCGGCGCTGATTCGCTGGTCCGTGCCCGCGTCGGGGGGGCAGCGGAGCTGGGTTGCAGCCTCACCCCATCCTCGTTGGGCTCCCCCACCACCCCACGCCTCTTCCCCCTGCACGTGGTGGAGTGGGTGCGTCTGGGCTACAACGTCCCCATCCTCATCAAATTCGGAGTGTACGCCCCTCGTGTGCATCCCAACTACAAGGGTGAGTCTCTCCGTCACAGTTACACTGCTGCTGTTTTTTTATGTAAGTTCCTTCTTACTTTAACAAAGCTTCATGGATCGCAACCAAGACATTTTGACTTGTGGAATATTATATTTATGTGGAACATAACCAAATGGAGGTAACTGTGATTTGGTTTTTAAAATTCTTTTGTAGGAACTCCTAAACTAACTTGTTGAATCAAAGTAACTTTGAAACACTTAACTGTTCCGGCTTATTGCGATTGGATTATTTGTAGCTATTGCCAGGGTTTTTTTCACAGCACATAAAGAGTGTAATACACCCTTAAATTGTATTGCCCTCCATTATAAAGGTACAGCAATAGGGATGGGAGACAAAGGCTGATGGTGGGGAAAAATGGGTGCTTAACTGTGTGAAGTGGCTGGGGATCATTGTTTTGTCTGCTAGAGAGACACACACAAGGACCTGGGAGAGGCTGATTTCCCGGGCAATATAAGGGGGGGGAGGAGGGGCGTGTCTTTCTGATCTGAAATTGCAGAACTTTCAAAGCTCCATTGGGAGTTTGCTTTTTCTTGGAAGTACTGTGGAGTGCCATATCAATTCAGCTGTGTGTGTGTGTGTGTGTGTGTGTGTGAATGGTGGGGGAGGGGTGGGACTGGTGTTTGTCAAATGCTAGTGGAGCTGAGAGCTGAGCAGATTTGCCACAAAGGTAATCCACCCAAACAAGCCCTGCAATTACTGTGTGTGTGTGTGTGTCTGTGTGTGAGAGAAAGAGTGTGTGAGAAAGAGAGGTGAGGGGAAGCATGAAAAATGAGAGGGAGCTGGTTTTCATGGATACAGTTAGTAAGAGGGGGGGGGGTATGTTGGACGGACAGAAGTGGGGGCTTTAGAGGGTGTGGTTGACGGGTGCTGGACTTGATGGAGATTTTCGGGATTAAGGAGAGTGGGGTTTAATTGAGGGTGGCGTGCGTATGGAGCAGCTGTGGAAGGGGTGACAGTTTTCATTATTGATACCAAGCAGGGTGACCCACTAAATGGAGATTGTTTTGGCGTACAGTGAGTGGATGGAGAGTACAGAATAATAGATTTTTCTTGCGCAAGTAGCATAATCCAGCCATTGTCTCCCAGGAGACAGAAGACAAAGAGCAATCATAGACCCCCAACCATCTCCTCCCCTCCCCCGCTGCCACCAACGCCATGACCTGAGCCTGTCTGGCGCACGTGAAAATAGAGCCCCCCTTCCAAGTAGGTCAGTCCAGGAGACCTGGAAGGCCCCCTTGGCTCATGTTCACACCTGAACGGGTTGATTCAGAATTCAAAATAATGAGTATTTATTAACCTACCCACTGGGCCAAGTCCTTATAAGACAGGAGCTGAGGAATAATTCCAAACAGCCTCCCACCTTCCTGACAACCAGCAAAAGCAAATGTGTCCTTGCATGTATGGTTTCTTTAATGGGGATCATTTGAGTAAATTGCCCATAATCATGATACTTTACTCCACAAAACTCTTTTCTGACTTGCAGAGCTCCTGATGTTAAGAAACAAGGGTCCCCGAATGACTGCGCTTAACTGTAATGCTAATAATACCAATAACAGTCTTTAATTCTCTCTGTCTTCGGTCTCCCCGTCTTTCCCTCCGCGAAACGTCTCTGCTTCTCATTTCCCCTCCGCCGGAGCCAGCTGGCAGCACATGAAGCGTATAGCCGCCGCGCATCTAATGTATTCTTCCCTCCAATTAAAATGCATGGGGGATGTGGTCTCCTGCATCCAGGGCCTCACCGCAGCTCCGAGGAGGCGAGCAGCAATGTCTCGTGCTCTTCAAAGTCCGTTCTGCTCTGGCGCAAACTTTTATTCCGAAGGAACGTGTTTTTTTTTTTTTCTTTCTTTCCAGTATCCATTTTCTTGGGAAGATCAGTGTTGAAACCTATAAAAACTGCCCCGTCTTCACGGAGTCCTTTGATTTGAGCAGTGAGCGGCATGTTTAGCTGCAGATTAAAGGAGGTGTGGATGAGTACAGACTAGTTGCTCTTTTTTGTCGGGGAAAGCCCCCCCCCTCACCAATACCTCCTCCTGTTCCAGGTTGAAACTGAGGCCTTTGAGTTGTTGAGGTAGTTAGAGCTTCAGGGGGCCTCTTGGTGTAAGAGAATGTGAAGAGCCATTGGAGGGATTGTTGTTGATGACACTAGAGAGGTTTTCCGCCAGACACATGCGGACATGCGGAGAGGGGGGTTGGGCATCTGTGCTGGGAGGAGAGGCTCGGTTTACCCCCATGGGGCGATCGGCGTTCTCAGGTGTGTTGGAAAGCCCTAGGGGACCCTCATCTCTGCACTTCCTGTGGGCTCTGCGGGTGAGAATGATCACAGACAGCGCATGTGAAATCAAATGCCACATCCTCTGTGTGTCAAAAACCATCTCTTTTAATCCCCAGGTCTCTGTGGTATACCACCATTACATTTACATTACATTTTTGTCATTAAGCAGATGCTCTTATCCAGAGTGACTTAAATAAGTTACAGTATTAACATGTTATCCATTTATGCAGCTGAATGTTTACTGAGGCAATTCTGGGTTAAGTACCTGGCCCAAGTGTACAATAGCAGTGCCCCAGCAGGGAATCAAACCAGCAATTTTTCGGCTCGTAACCAAATAGCATACTGCTAAAGAGCAGGGCTTGTAACCAAGAGGTTGCCAGTTTGATTCCCCTATGGGCCACTGCTCATGTACCCTTGGACAAGGTAATTAACACAGTTGCCTCAGTAAATATCCAGCTGTATAAATGGATGACATGTAAAACTGCAAACTATATAAGTCACTCTGAATAAGAGCACCTGCTAAATGACAGTAATGTAATGTAAATAAATCAAATAAAATCTGAAGGATACCTCAATGCAGATCTTTCCGCTTGGTATTAGGGGGTGTGTTTGAGAGTACTTCTTTGCAATCTCCGCTGCTTTCTGTTTCTTTGTTCTCTGGAGCCCCTTCAAAAACAGCTATCAGGCATCGTTACGTGATTTTAATTTGATTGCAACACAGTTGTCTCCACAGGAGCAGTCCTGATGTTACCCAGCAGACTGATTACTGCTAATCTTCAGGGACGTTCGACAGTGGGTAAAGCATTACACGTAGGGACATTTAGGGGGTAACCTAATCCTAATTTAATTCAGCCCCTCGCACAGCACGTGTGAGGCGCTCCGAATATCTCCATCTCTTCATTGGTTGCCATGTTTCTAAACTGCCGAGCGTACTTCCCCGGCTGGCGTGTGAGCCCAGGGGCTCCCTGCCCGGCCCGCGCTGTCAGGGGGAGTTACCCTGAGCGGGGCAGATCAAGCGCTCTGTGGCTCCTGAAGAAAACGAGCCTAGACTGGGGGGGGGGGCAGTGTAAAACCCCAGACTCTGCCCAGCAGGCCTTGCTCTCGTGCTGTGAAGTACAACCTCATTTTACCCCCGTCTTCCCTCTCGTGGCAAAATTTAACCCTCTGTTGTTTCAGCGCTTCATGATGGCAGTGTGTTGCAGGATTTTTGAAAACAGGCATGTGAAGCATAGTTACAGGTTCCCAGTCCTGTTGTTGTGTCCTCCAGCAAGCTCTTTAACCTGAATTGCTTCAACAAATATCACGCTGAATAACCTGATAATGAGCAATATTTAGTCTGCCTAAGTCAAGCTGGATAAGAGTGTCTGCTAAACAAATAAATAATGATAAGAGTCCCATATGGGCCCTTTAATTGTTGTATTGGCACAGCAGTGCTCTTGACCTTCTCCCCACTGCCCATGGTTCATGCAGTCCATGCTCCTGGGATAGTGAAGGAAAAAAAAGAGGCAGATTAGACTGACTATCGAGCAACTTGAGTTTCCACTGAAACCCGTAAGGCTGTACCTGAGAGACTCTCGCCAAACGGTGACACAACGTAAGAAGAATGCAGTCCAGCGTCCTTTATTTCATTTTTTCTCACAGGCCCCTGAAGTGTTCAGCTGGGACAAAGGCCCCTGTTACTTAATTTCACTGTGTTTGCAGGTGTGGCCTGGGTAATGGCTTCAAAAGAGTGGGAAATGGATCGGTCTCTCATTGTACCGGGCGCCATTATTTCAGACGTTGCATTGTGGCAGAGTGCCACCGAGCTTCTGGACCTTAGCGCCGGGCGGGGTTCGAGAGAGAGAGGCGGAGCTAGACTGTGAGGCGTAGGTGTGAGCAAAAGGGAGGGCAGCCAGGCCATTGACCCTGCACCCAGGGGTAGGGTTCCAGCCCCAGGGTAGCCAATGCGTTGACCCCCTTGCCAAATCACTCCTTGAGAAAGGACTTGCACTCACATACAGCATGTCTACTGGATTTTAATTCCTGTGGCTTTTAGGAAATGCATCACTATAATTAAATTGAAAAATCCCCTCAATCCCAGTCAGCTACGGGTTGTTCGCTTACAACATACCACCTCCTTGTTTTTTAATTTGGTTTCTCAGCAGTTTTACCTGAAGGAGGGCAGTGGCTGCATCAGTATAAAAAGACTTATAAATGAAAATGTTTTCTTCCCCTATCCTGCCTGAAACAGCTATTAACAGATTCTCTCACGTGTTTATAGCTGGGTCCTCACAATTTGCCATTTGTCGGATGTAAAGTTCTTGCCCTCATAATCTTCTCCAGGGGCCATGTGGTTGGAGGGGCACAGTAGCAGTGTGTGGCTGGGCCACTTTCACTCACTGGGGCATGTGAGCTGAGTATGCTTGCTGGGCCAGGGGTTAACGTAGCTGTACAGAGAGAGGGGGGGACAGAGTTAACTGTAATCTAGCGCTTGACAAAGAGCTATGCATAAGAGGGTTAAACTGATTAGGGGAGAGTAGGATTGGGGAGAGAAATTTGGGGGGAGGAGACGAAGGCTGTGGGGTGGGTGGGGGGGAGGATGGGGGGCCATCCCAGACTTATGATTGTATTCAAATGAAAACACATCCCACAATGCCCCTCTCCCCGTCTCCCTTAAACTCATTCGGACGGGCAAAAGGAAAACAAAAGCTGTGGCCTTTCAAAACACGCTGATCTGTCTTCCTACATACATGCCAGTATTATTGTTGCATGCCAAGTGTGTCTCTCTATGTATCAAAACATTTGAACATGGGGCAGGGGTGAGGCATCGCTGCTACAATCACACTTCCATTCCTTTTTGTCTATGAACAACGGAGCATAATCCTGGAGCTTTAACTTGGAGGGAGAGAGCAGATTAGGTCCATAAACAAAAAGTGCAATATTACCAACAAAACCACCACCACGTCCGGGGGAAGCAGCGGCCACCGGTAGTGCAGCACTGCGTTTGAGTAACGCTGAATCCGGCGTGGTTAGCGTTAGCGCTGGTGAGTTACTGTCGGCGCCACAGCGCGGAACGATTTGGAGCCCAAGCAGCAGCGCCCCACGGAAGGGCC
This sequence comes from Megalops atlanticus, assembly GCA_019176425.1. Taxonomy (NCBI): domain Eukaryota; kingdom Metazoa; phylum Chordata; class Actinopteri; order Elopiformes; family Megalopidae; genus Megalops; species Megalops atlanticus. Next base: position 10,786,657 of record CM032878.1, read on the forward strand.
TCCCTGCCGGAGATCGCCTTGGGCCCCCGGTTATATAAAGACTGCTGTCAGAATCCCAAGAACCACAAGCAGAGATTTTGGCAGTGGCGCTGCACAAATCGAGAGCCTGGTGCTTCTCAGCCCACCACCCACCGGGAGCAAATCTGACTCTTGCTAATATCAGGAGAGTGAAATTACTGCTGGGTGGATTAGTGCCTCCATTTTACACCGTCCACTGCGCACAGGCTGGACATGTCAGATATGGGGTTGAGGGGGGGCTGGAGTCCGCATGTTAGATCAGGGGTGAAAGCCGTTGACCAGAACGGATGGGAAACTGCTGGGACTGGTCATTGTGGCAGACTTTTGGAGATGTGCCTGATGAATTGCGTTGGCAGCAAGGACCCAGATCCTTTGGTTACTCAAGCATCCAAGGTAACTGAAGAAATGTGTACCCACAATGGTATATTAGCCCCCCACTGACATTATTGTGGGGCACTTTCAGCATTTTGAAAAGAGTAATACTGTTTCCAATGATGCTTCCATTGCATGGAGAAACATTAGCGCCCAAAGGTACCATCCCTTTCATAGTATATTTGGCCTTTGTCCAGTACCTGAAAATTAATGTCTATGCTCATATATTCCTTTTGATGTTGAGTGTTCTCTGGCATTGACCTTAAGAGCTTGATCTTGGACACACCATCACAAGGAAAGAGGGTCATTTCCTCTTTGTACAGCCAGCCACACAAGGAAGAGGAGTGCCTAGTGAAAATTATTAGGGTCACAGAAGGGTCATGGAGCATTTCTACTCTGTCATTAGCTTTTGCTGGTATTCTATTGATCGCAAAGCCCCGTCTAACCACTCCTGAAATAGGAGCAGTGCATTTGCGTCCATCGGAATGCATTTTAGTTGATCAATAACCCTCTTTCGAGAAGAACACATCACCCCCCATCCCCCCCTTCAATATTCAGCTGGCTTTGAGTTCACTGTAAAGTCTGGGACGATGGAACGAATTGCTTTGATTATGCAATTGTTGCAGAATAGCGGTAATGCATTTGTTGTAGCACTCTGTTACAATACAAGCACCATGACTGCCGCTCAGGATGGGAGTGTTCAGCTGTGTTTCTTTAAGGCCTGGGTGGCCACTGGGTGGATAATTCCAGCTGCCTGCACTCTGCATCTTGAAGTCTGGGTCTGGTTTCTGTTTATGCTGTAGACCTTGGCTGGAAATCAACACAGATTTTAAAACAAAGCAAAAAAAACAAAAGGTCCTACATGAGTGATGAAGAATGCAATCTCTCCCTTGAACTTGGCTGAAATTAAATGTTAGAGGCTTGAAGGATTATTTTTTCCTAATTATGTTGTTATTTTTGTTTTCATTTTATTAAAGTATTATCTTACTGCTGTCAAAACTGCAGGCCAGCAGCCTTAGCGTCACTCTGGGGGCGACGCATAAACCCGTTATTCTTTGGAGATGCCACATTTGGATGCAAACAAATCTGTCTCTCTTATTCCACGTCAAGGCTATTGTCTGACCGTGAATTCAAATGAAAACAGCTCTCCCATTCTCTCCCCCACCCTCTCTCCCCACCACAAGCTCATTTCCCATTATTCAAATCAAAACATGTTTTTCTATGTGTAATTTTTCAAATCACAACACAGACACAAACGCACCCCCACCGTGATCACCCCTCGCCACCCCACCCACCCATCCCTCCCTGCCCTGTCGCGTTTCTACAGCAACTGAATTCAAATCCAAACTCCCCGCACTGGGCATTCTTGGTGTCATCACTATGGTAACATGAGAGAATTAACAGGGGTGGGGGTTGTAGTCTAGGTGGACAGAGGGTAGGGAGCAGGGAGGGAGGGAGAGAGAGAGAGAGAGAGAGAGAGAGAGAGAGAAAGAGAAAGGGTTAAGTGTGCAACGATGAAACAAAATAGAATCCCCCAGCAGCTAGCCAATTGGCACTGCGTATGCTGGTCTTTAAAAATCAACACGCTGTGTGCAATTAGCTATTGGGCATTTCCTGGTTTTTGTGTGGTGGGTTTTTAAATGTGAATCATTCTTAGGAGGTGCTGGCAGCACAGCGAGACTCATGAACTTCTAAACCTTGCATCCAGGAACAGAAATAAGACAATTTATAGAATAATATTGTTTATTTCCTCAGCAGACGCTCCCATCCGCGCAGCTTTCATTTTCATATATTATTCATGTTTACAGCTGGATATTTACTGAAGCAACTCAGGTTAAGCAACTTGCTCAAAGGTATAAACCCCCACTGAGGGTTTGGACCCGCAACCCTCTCATTAAGAGGAAACCTTTACCACCGCACCACACTGTTGTCTAAATAACCCCCCAACTGGATTAAGTAGTAGCTATACAGATGACTATATTTTCCTAATTACATCTAGTGAAACGTTTGAGTTAGTTCCACAGGCGTTTGGAAAAAAAAATGGGAGATATTCTGGGAGGTAGAGAGAGGGAGGACCTCACGGAGAGATAACATGCGTTTGTAGTCTTTAAACACCTGTTATCACTTCCGCACACATTTTTCCTCGCCCAGTTTCCTGATTACTACTTTAGGGGAATAGACCTAGGATCACAGGAACCTTTTCATGATAACCCAGAACGTGTCCCTCCCTTTTTGGAGTTTGTTCTGTCTGTGAGAAGAATCAGTCAGTAATCATTAACGTGAGCTTCCCAACTATTAACTTAAAGCCTCAGCCTTGGGAAGCACATACACAAGGGTGGGTTAATTGTTACTCAGTGTAAGGCTTTTTAAAACACAATTTGGTATTTCACCAGGCCTTCAGGGAATGTGGTTTGAAAAATTAATTTTAAAGGTTTCTCAATTCCTGTGGCTTCGACTGTTTGAATTACTTTTAAGAGGAGGGGAGTGCTTTGATTTTTGCCTTTGCTTTGATGTTTTTTTTCCCCCATGTCAAGGTTTAGTGAAAAGGCATGCACTGAAATTCATTGGATAATTACCTGTTAAGAAGGTTGCAATTTTTTTTTTTTAAATTGTGGTGCTTTTGTCTTCCAGAAATACCAGTTGTAGGTAAACATTTCTATGTAAAAGGTGAACATCCTGCTGTGAGTGTTAAGACTAGTATTAAGTGTTAAGAATAACGTATTAAAAGAATCAAGACAGGGAATCTTTTTTTGTGGAGGGGGGTGCTGTGTGGTTTCACAGTTTTTACACTCCTGACAAGCTTACTTTCAAAACTGCAACGGGTCCTGCTGGCCTTGATCAAACATAGAGGCTTGGGTTTTACCCTTTATTCACAAAATGCATCTTCCTATCATTTAAAACCCCACCATTTAAAAAAATGCTTCATTGAGTGAGGGAAAAAGAGAGAGGGGAGGGGGGGGGGAGGGGTAATTCAGTACTCTGAAAACCAGGCTTCAGTCACCAGGCAACTGGGAGATCAAATTTCAAAGCCCCTGAAGTTGTAAGAAGTAGAATGGGATGGAGAGAGGGTAGAGTGAGAGAGAGAGCGAGAGAGAGAGGGAGAGGGAGAGAGAGATTGATGCAGTGAAAGACCTGTTTAGATTTGAATCTGAGGAGTAAAGAGGTGGAGGGGAGTGTAACGTGGGACAGTTCTGGGAGATATTTTTGGCAGGGGTAACGGTGTGCATGTGTGTGTGTGTGTGTGTGTGTGTGTGTGTGTGTGTGTGTGGGGCATGCATGTCTGTGAGACTCTGAGGGGTTTATCACAGTGTGTGTTTTCTGGTGCCTTCTGCCTCTCTGTTCCATATGTTTCGATATCCTTTCCCCATGATTGACTCCAGCAGGCGGGATATTTCCTTGCACAAATTCTGCTTTTGCAGTTTTAATGAGAAAACTCACACATGGATGAAAGCACACCTAAATACTTAAAGGGTTGCGATTTATTGCACAGAAATTTGCAGATATTGACCAGTATGAGCTCATATTTGTTCCATTGTAGCAACGTGCATAATTAGTTCAAATTGTTTCCAGATTCAGCTCAGGCACTCGTATATTTTCTCTAACATTTTTAGGTTCCAGGAAATTAAATATAGGTTATTAATTGTAAAATATGTATATGAGAGCAAGAGTGCTCTTGTGCAAAGCTTTCAGGCTAATGTTTTCACACTCTGTATATTCTTATCATAAACAATAGGATTTGAAAATGCAAGCTCTCTGTTGACCTATAAACTGACGTAATATAATGCAAGTGAAGAATGTTTGTGTACACTCTAATTCAAGGTCTCTGGTTGCTCTGTCTGTATGAAACATTCTTTGCATGCTGTTGTTTTCCCCCCACATTTTCCACCATTACAAAATCTGAACCAGGAATTTTGCAATATAATGTTATCATATTATTATTATGTCATTTAGCAGAGAGCCTTACCCAGATTGATTTATTATCAGTGTATAATTTCAAAGCCAAACAAAATCTATCTTAAAAACAATTCACAGACTAGGTGATCAAATATTTTTTAGCTAAATATTAACCATATGGAATTGCATACATTAGGCATAAGGGTGAAGTTAGTGATAATGAGAACTGTGCGTCGGTATGTTGGCATGAACTTTAAGCGTCACCTTGTCACCTTGCTGGCTGGTTAATGAACGCCTTGAATGAGTGAACGCTAATCTCATGAGCCGGCTCCTGTCTCTCTCTCTCTCTCTGTGCCCAGGCCGGGTGTCTCTGACCCAGGGCGCCTCTCTGCTGGTGGAGGGGCTACGTCTGGAGGATGAGGGCTGGTTCGAGTGCCGCATCCTGCTGCTGGACAAAACCACCGACGAGTTCCGCAACGGCACCTGGACCTTCCTCTCCATCACCGGTGAGGGTTTGAAATTACATAACGTTATTGTCATTATTAGCAGACACTCTTATCCAGAGTGGCTTAAATATGTTTGAATTTTTACGTGTTATCCATTTATTATACAGCTGGATATTTACTGAGGCAGGTTTGGTGTTAAGTACCTTCCCCAAGGGTACAGCAACGCCTCAGCAGGGAATCGAACCAGCAACCTTTCTGTTTTGAACCCTGCTCCTTGCCACTGTGCTATACTGCACATCTGGCCTTGAGATGCCCCGTCTAAATTGCCCATGTGCGGCGGCATCTCCGTCCTATTACTGCAGATGGGGGAGTCCTATTGCAGCTTGTGAGGAAGTATTGCATAATGCACTTTGTTTTCAACAATGCGCCCCTATCTGTCTCAGCCAGTGCCTGCTGTGCGCTGTCAGAGGATTCTGTCAGCGCTGACACCGCCAGTAGTGCACGCAGGGGCCAGCTTTGAGCTACAGGGCTGCTGGAACGCACAGCGGCGGTTTGTGCGTCTGTGGAGTGGGGTGGGAGTTAAGTGCATAAGATAATCTGTGCCAGTCTCTCTCACCGTGTGCCCAGGGATGTCAGCCCTGTTTCTCTGTTTTCCTTGGCAGAGAGACCACTGAGCCTTTTCCAGGTGACCACTCCCAGCCCTCCTCTTCCCTAGCTAAAACACACACACACCCACACACACATACACACATACTGGGACACGAACACACACACACACACACACACACATACACACTGGGACACACACATGCACACAAACACACACTGGGACACACACATGCACACACACACACACACAAACACACACTGGGACACACACACACACACACACTACGATCCAATTCCCACGCACTCATATACAGACAGGATAGGCCCTGCAGGCCGGCAGAGAGCCCGCACTCCTAATCAATGTGCCACTCACTCCAGTAATACCCTGCCAGCCAGCTACAGAAACCCATTCACCTGGTAGTGAACAGGTCCTCTCTTCAGAGCCAGCTCATTGAGTTACTTAATATTCTGAATTTAAAGGAGTTGGAAAGTGAGCTGGGATTTGGAGTGATTACGCGTCAGTCTGTTTGAAGAGGGCTGTGTAAAAGCGCTATATGAGGGGAGTCGGGTTACAGACAATTGTCTATGAGCAGACATGAATCATCCCCGGAAGATCTGAGTTAGCTACCCACTTATTCTGGTACAGAGTAGGTTGTTTAAGGGTCATGGATGAAAAATCCTTACATTGCTGCTGTCTTGTAGCTGGCTAATGACACAGCACATCTTTTGATATAACTGAATAATAAGGTTTCATAACTTGTAATATTTCGTGATTTTTTTACAATGTTATGATTGGTACCAGAGAGTGTGTTATCTGAAAGTAAAAGAGATACATTGAATGTATTATGTCAAACAGAGCCCCCTGATTTCCACCCACTTACGGTGTCTTGATTGTGCTGTCTTTTATTTTGATTATCATTCTTTTTGATATGTACTCCATGAAAGGGGGAGGGGAACATATGTTATTTAAAGAGGTGTGTCGCCAAGGCGATGACAAATGATGGGTTGTGCAATTCTTTACTTGTTGACGTGTGCATTCCAACACTGGGGAGATGAAGAACAGAACAGTAGGATGTAGCAAAGGGCAAAAATGAATTTGTGAGTTTGAAATGTTGCTTTGCTGAAGGATTAAATCTACATATCTTGGCATGTGTTTAACCATTGTTGTCTCTCTGCTGTGTCTTGATAATTCAGTTTTTTTTCTGGAAAGGGAACAAAACTCACTTTAGGGTTCCTCTTCCATAGCACCGCCTGTGTTTTTCAAAACTCCACCCCCCTTTGTGGAAGTCCTGCAAGGTGATTCGCTGTCACTTACCTGTGGTGCCCATGGCAACCCTCAACCAACTGTAACCTGGAAAAAAGATGAGATGCCAATTGAAAAACAAGACCAGGTCAAGGTCAGTATAGCTTGTAATATTTGAATTCTGGGTCAGCTGGTACATAACATTGTTGTAAGAATGCTACTGCTGTTCAGCCAAGATGAGGTTGACAAACAAAGCGTCATTCAAATATTTTAAATATCAGAGGGGATACTTACAATATTACTACTGTGGAACATACAGGGAAAAAATATTAAATTCATGTGCTGCTTTTTAAGTTTTTGTGCTAGTTGTTTTGGTACAAGTAGTTGTAGTCAGAGCAGCAGTTGTAGTAGTTGTAGTTCCGGCAGTTAATCAGTCTTTCAAGTGCTGCGTGTAAACTGTGTCTAACCATCCTAAAAATGTCTTGCGCAGGTGCACAATGGCACCTTGACTTTAGTCTCGGTGACCAGGGAGATGGCAGGAATGTACAAATGTCACGTCTCGAACTCGGAGGGGAACCTCACTCACTCCACACAGCTGCTGGTCAAAGGTCAGTGTCTGTCGTGTCCATTGTGGATGGGCTGCTACACACACTGCTGCAGGATCCTGTGCTGTGGGATTCATCCACTGCGAGGCCTCACTGATTCAAATGTCTTCAGCTTATGCACTGTTTGTACATGAGGAGAGGTTGCCTGCAAGACAACCTTTGTCTTCCAGGAAAATTAATTGGCAACCCAAATAATTCAAATAATTCTGTTTCCTATTGAATAAAAGTTAATCGTGCACATGGAGATTTACATTGTGACATGGTTTAACATGTATGTAGTCCCCTGTGCTGTGGCTCACAAAACAATAGTTGGATTGCACTTAAGGCATTGCCTTAAGTGTCGCTGTTTTCAGGATCTCAGATCATAGTCTATACTGCCATCTAGTGGTCATGTTGTCATCGCCTCTCAATGCTAATGTCAAATCATTGCTACCACCAAGGGTTTTCAACTTTAGGCTGCTACGCGTATCAATGATGAAGTCTTTTCAGTCTTTTAGATCCCATACATTTCATTGATTACTCACATGGATTGATTAATAAGCTTTATTTTTCCAAATGACCACGTTCTAAGGTCTTGGCGATGATAGTGGCTTTCTAAAAAAAGAGCTTGATTTATTTTCTTTTAAAAACTCAACAGAGAAACAAGGACCTTACTTTTGCATGTATTGCCAGCTAAGCTACATATCCATGTCTCAAAACAGGTCCTCCAATCATTATCATTCCCCCGGAGGACACCACACTTAACATGTCCCAGGATGCCATTCTGCAGTGCCAAGCAGAATCCTATCCCGCCAACCTAACATTCGTATGGTGGAAGCAAGGAGAGAATGTCTACCACATTGAGTGAGTCCTACCACAGATACTTTAAGACACATCTCAGTGTATGGATTGAATGCCTGTTATCTGGAGATAATGAGGAGAGCATGGTCTATAGTAGATACTTCAACACAGACTTGAGCATGTGACTGAAGCTAGTTATTAGGAGTAAATAGCCCATTTCATGGTATACTGCAATATACTATGCAAAACCTTTGATGTCACAACCCTTAAGGCAAAACAGTTCAGTCTGACTGTTTCCATCCATTATAATTTACCACAAAGTACAGTTCTACAACTACAATGGAAAAATCCATATGGGTGTCAATACTAAATGTCTTTTGAAGTCGTTAGAAGCTGTATTTGTTTTATTTTTGTGGGTCTTATATTTCTATAGATGCTGTAATGCAGAGATAGAAAGACTATATTATTTTTCCATCATAAGCTGAATTTGTCATATGGACCAAGAGTATGGTCAGTCAGAAGTAGTTTTTTTATTTGATGAAGCACTAAGAGATACAACCCTTTTTGCATGTCTCTGTGTTTTACCACAGCTCTCTTAAGTCCCGTGTGAAGATCTTAGTGGATGGCAGCCTCCTCATACCCAGCCTTGTCCCAGAGGATTCTGGGAACTACACTTGCATGCCCACCAATGGGCTGCTGACTCCACCCACTGCCTCTGCCTACCTCACTGTGAAGCGTAAGAAAGCATGAAGCATGTTTGTGTTTTTGTGTGATCGTGTTATTGCATTGTGTGTCGCATCTGTCTGAACATGTGTGTCTGTGCGTCTTGGACCGCATGCTTGTGTGTGCTTACACCAACATGAACTTACACCTGCACGATCTTACATTTCTATGTCTGTGTGTGTCAGTCTGTCCATGTGTCAGTATGTCTGCATATCTGTAATTCACTATGGTATGTAAGTAATTGAGTGTCAGTGTATCTATGTAATTCCATTTGTCAGTAATTCCATGTGTCTGTGACTGAGCTCCTCCATCTCTTTCCTCTCAGACCCTGCTCAGGTGGTGCGAATGCCCCGGGAGACCTACCTCCCTGTGGGCATGGGGGGGGTCATCGCCTGCCCGGTCAGAGCCGAGCCCCCCATGCTTTTCGTTAACTGGACCAAAGATGGGGACAAGCTGGACCTGGACATGGTAAGTGACGTCAGGCATTACTGAGGGCCCTGATAACCTTGAAATGTGAATTTGAAATTTACTGGCTGCGTTATTCTGGTAGCCATTTGGTTTTATTACATGGCATATTAATTCTCTTAGTGTATAATGTGAGGAACTGATCACCCTTTTGTTTCTTTTCAGTTCCCTGGCTGGATGGTGAACTCAGAGGGCTCTGTGTTCATAGCCACAGCCAATGATGATGCAGTGGGGATGTATACCTGCACTGCCTATAACAGCTATGGGACGATGGGCCAGTCAGATCCCACCAAGGTGGTCCTTGAGGTAAGGCTTCCCCCTCAGGGCTGCTGCCTGGGCTTGGGTAGAGGGAAATGCCTCACTGTCTGTTTGCTTGCATCTGCTATAAAATCCCCTTCCCTCTTGCAGGACCCCCCCTCGTTCCAGGTCTCGCCCCGTGCAGAGTACCTGCAGGAGGTGGGCCGAGAGCTGATCATCCCCTGCCAGGGTCATGGAGACCCCTCCCCCAACATCACCTGGATCAAGGTTAGGATTCATAGGCACTGATTCACACTGACACCAGAACATAGTGATATAGCCTTATGCACTGGTATTTGTGTGGCTTTACAATCAGGAATATCTCTAGGATGAAGCGCTTTGGTTGCATCTTATTTCTGCTACTAGCAATGAAGGTGATTTCTTTCCCATTGCAAAGTCATCATTGCTCTTCCTTTCCAGTTACATCCACTAGAGCCTTCGTTATGTCTATGAAATTTTCTCTGTGAAATGCTCTGTGACATTTTCGTAAGAGTGCTGTATCAGATTAAAGTTTGATTGATTGATTGATTCACTGGTTCAGACGCACAGATGCGCTGCACAGTATCATTGATGCCCCGTCAGACTGCATCCAAAGACATTGCAATGTGAATCTGAGGCAGTGGTTTTCTCTGGTGATTGCCACTCATCTTATCCCCTTATCCTTCCATCACCCTCTCTCGCTCTCTCTCTCTCGCTCTCTCGCTCTCTCTCGCTCTCTCTCTCTCTCTCTCTCTCTCCAAAGGTTGGGCCTGCGCCTCGCTCTCCATTCACTGTGGCTGCCAATGGCTCCCTTTTGCTGAGGCCGCTCAACAAGGACCACCAAGGGGCATGGGAGTGCCGCGCCACCAACCGTGTGGCCACCGTCAGCACGGGCACCATGGTCTTAGTGCTCGGTGGGTATTCGCTCTGCACATCACGTCAAAGATATGGAAGCAGACACCTTCCAGCGTACACGAGCATACATGCACACACACATGCACACACACACACACACACACACACACACACACACACACGCACACACACTCATGCACACAGTAAAAGAGCCAGCAGAAATGAAATCTGCGTTTATATTCAAAAGTATAAGAAATTAAATAGACAACAGTATGAAAATCTTGTTCGAGTGCAGACCTTCCGGTTTTTGATCTGATAATACTATAAGGGCAGATGGTTTTTCCATTAACCACTAAATTTTGTATGACACGAGTACCCAATGTCTTAGTAATTTTAACTTCATAGTCATAGCAATGTAAAATTATATATGTGAATATGGAAAATTCAAAATGTAAAATAATATGAACTTGAAATGTTCAGAGCTGACAGTTAAATGAAGTAAATCTTGCATGTTTTGTCTTCGTCTGTCTGTCAGGCACAAGCCCCCATGGTGTCTCCTCAGTGACCGTCGTTCCAGGGGTGAACCAGGCTAATGTGTCCTGGGAGCCAGGCTTTGATGGGGGGTACACCCAGAAATTCACCGTCTGGTCAGTGTCTCTCTCCCTGTTTTTGTCTGCCTATACTGTGTTATAATGTGTAGGGAATTCCACGGTGTTGCATGAGTCAGTGTGATTGAAGGCTAGGTTCTGTCTCTTTCCACGTCAGGCTCAAACAGGCATCCAGGGGGAAGCATGAGTGGACTTCCTTGCCTGTGCCCACCTCCAAGTCCCACCTTCTGGTGACTGGACTGCTCCCAGGAACCAGCTACCAGTTCAGCATCTTACCCCAGAACAAACTGGGCTCCGGCCCTTTCAGTGAAATCACCACCATTAGAACTCTGGGTCAGTACCAGTCAGACCTGAATCAGTACTTTTCTGTACATCAGTGAAGGTTGTATTAAATGTAGTGCAGATATATAAAGAGCTGCTAGATACAAGATCAGATCTGTTATGGCATCTCTTCTTTGAAGTGTAATCCTGATCTTGACCTTTCTCTCCCTCTCAGTCCCCCCGACAGATCCACCTCTGAGGATAACAACGATACCTAAACTGGCCCCACCCACATCACTGTCAACCAATCAGAGCTCAAGGGGGATTATCCTGAAATGGGAACATCCGCTATCTCAATCTCCGCCCATCACTACCTTTGTCCTCCAGGCACGGCGTGAGAAGGGGGATTGGTTAACTCTCAATGGAGCCATTAGTGCCAATAAAAGTGAGATACTGGTGGAAGGACTGCTGAAGGTAAAGTGCTCTGTTTGATTTTTACGTGGCCAGTACTACTATTCTAGACAATATCAGGCTGTTACAGCCAAGTTCAGTTTTTGAATGTGTCTTTTCAGTATCCATAGAGATTGTCTGCCCACCTGCTCAATTTACAGAAATTAAAATGTGTGTTATTTAATCTTTCAGCTCAGAGCTAAATTGTGCATTTGTATAATTGCAGCCATCCCTGCTGTTAGTCAGCACCCGGCATATCAATTGACTGAGTGCATGTGATGCGGAGATTATAGTGTTTTATTGTGTAAACCACATAAAATCACAGGTGGGTTATTGCTGCTGCACCGTTCATAATTTCTTTCAAGTGTTTTTTTTTTTTGGAGTTCAACAATAAAATGTCTCACAGCCCGAGGTTCTGATGGAATGTGAAGTCTAGATAACTCCACAGCCCCCAACTCTCCATCAGCACATCTGCAAAACCCTGAGCAGTGTTTTGTCCATCGAAGTCACCCGTAGTTTCCCCTTCCCCACAGGACTCTAGCTATGAGCTGAGGTTGCTGTCTCGCAGGAACAAACTGCTGAGCGAGCCCAGCGAGTCGGTCAATGTCTCCACCGCAGGTCAGTGTGCCGTTCCTGTTCATCTGTGTCTGGGAACACTGTCCAATCACCAATGACTCCACTGCAATAGCACTGCTGCCTTTAAGGCAGACACATCACTGACTAGAATTGTTTGTGTCCGTATTTGTCAGTAAGGTATCAGTTACGATTACCATTTACGTGAGACTTATTTTCATGAAATGCAAATAGGTGGTGTCTTGATACTCTCATTCAAAACATTTCATTTTTGTTGTTTGTTTGGTTAGTGTAGCTGACAATGATTAATGGGAATAAAGAGTAAAAGCAGTGGCACGTGTCTGTGTAGAGTGTGGATGGTAAGCAGTGCTGTCATTACAGGTATGGAGGTGTATCCAGCCCGGACAGGCCTCTTGGAGTTTGTCCCTGAGCCGCTGTTGGCTGGTGTCATTGGTGGAGTGTGCTTCCTGTTTGTGGCCATCATCCTCTCCTTGGTGACTGCTTGTGTCATGAGTCACAGGAGAGACCGACGGCGCAGAAAGCGGAGGGATGGTAAAGACCCTTTTACAGTATAAAAGCCTACTTACAAGCAAGAGATAATGTACCTCCTACTTACCACAGGTCCCCAGACTGTGCTTTTGATCACCTGTAGTTTTGGATGACAGATCTAATCAGTAAACGGAGTCATCACAACAGCTCAACACCCAATTTTATTGTAACATACTTCCTGCTTTTCTTTGTAAAACTTATTTTCATAAAGGTGTCATCACAAAGAGGAGTATATGCCTAAATGCCTTAAAGCCCTTAAAAACTCATAACATACTTACATACTTGCCAACAATGTATTTAAACAAAGAGTAGACACAAGCACCATTAGGACTGTTGCCAGAACAAATTGAGAGACCATAGTTGGCTGCCTTTGATGGATGACATGAGTCTTCCAACAGAGAAGCCTAAAATGAAAATGTGTTAGCAAGTATGTATTTACCATACTTTCCCGTTACTCCATACCTTGATGACCAGTTCAGCAGATGCAAAAATATTATTAAACCTGCTTCCTCAGCTGAAGAGTGTCAGCTAAGTTGCTGGACCCAAGGAATGGATCTATATGGAATGCTGTCATTTTGCTCCTTGGTCACCGTGGTGTTTTGTTTGAGTTTATCTTGTTTTGGCATCTCATCTTTTCATCCGATTTGTTTTGCGCCATTGTATGACCTTTCCCCCTCCCCCCCTTTTCAGATCTCCCCACTGCCCTGCAGAAGAGCCCATCTTCAGAGTAAGTGTCCACCCTCTCTCCTGCATGTTCTTCTTCACCTCCCCCCACTAACCCCATAGTTTTTCTTTTCGTTTTTGTGAATCATTGTAGAATGCAGACATTATGTGGGGGCCAGGGCCTCACAAGCTATTGGAGCCATAGTGCCTTCTTTCTCTCCACAGAAACTTTGCTGCTAAAGCTTTTTTTTAGAAATTGTGATGGTGGTGTGGTCCTTAAACATATCCTTTATTGTGGCAGAGTCCTTGAATCTTGCCATCCACTAGGCTCTCATTGCTTCTTCCTCATGCAGTAGAACAGTGACATGCCGTTGATGTGTATACCTAGAAAGTGTGTGTAAAGACACTTCACATTATTGAGGTAGAAATGGTGGATTTTCAGTGTGATTTCACATTGTTTAGGGCAAATTCTTCTAAATGTTCATGCTAGAAAAGATTTCAAATACTTCCAGTCATGAGATCTTTAAAACTTGTTGTGTCTGATTTCCTGAAACCAGTATTTTGCCAAAAACATATTACTGATTGAAGTTCATTTCCTGCTGTGATTAATCATGATGATTACATTCCTGTATTCCTTTCTCTTTCTCCCTCTGTGCCTCTTAGAGCTGGCTCGCCTACTGACAGCCCCGACAGCGTCCTGAAGATGAAGCTCTGCCCTCCCCTCTCCTTCTTCCCTAACTCCTCATCGTCCCAGTCAGACCGCTCCTCGTTCGACAAGGGCAGCCGCAGCGAGTACCAGGACCAGCGCCGCCAGCTCCTCTCCAGCTCCTCCCCCCCTCCCCGCTACACCCTCTTTGAGAGCCACCTGGGGGGCGGGCCTTCCCCCACCTCCGCTCTGGAGTCCATCTCCCGAGGGCCTGATGGACGCTTCATTGTCCAGCCCTACGAGGAGGGCTCCATGCCCAGCCACATCAAGAAAAGCCTAAAGAAGGACTTTCCACAGTGCTCGGGAGGTGGAGGCAGCGGCTCAGGGAGCAACAGGACTTCTTACCGGGATTCTCCGAAATCCGACTCCCTGTATTCAGAAAGGGCCGAGAAGCGAGACCCGTCCCCAGTCGTCGCCGTTGACCTGCCCGGCCCCAGCAAGGCACTGCATTCTCCCGGGCGGGTGAGGGCAATGGCCAGGAACTTCTCCCGCCACGGCTGCTTCTACTCAGATGACGAGCAGGGCTGTTCTGAGGCGCTGCTGGAGCGGGCCAGCTTCTACTCTGACTGCAGTGAGAAAAGGGCCTATGACTCCCTGAAGAGGTACCGCCCGTCCGTCCGCCCGGAGGACGTGTTCCCCAGGTTTAGCAGGAAAGCCAGGGAGGCAGAGAGAGAGAGGGATCACATCCTGCCCTCTGAGAGGGACAGACAGCTGACCAATGCCAGCACCCTAGCGTCCCAGATGGACTATGAGCAAGAAAGCGACAGCCTGAGCAAGTGCCTGCAGCTGGCACGGGAGCGAGAGGAGATGGAGAGGGAGCTGGAGAGGTACACTGCCAGCCAGAGGCTGCGTGGGTGGCAGCCAGAGAAAGCAGCAAGCAGGAAGGAGTTTGGAGCGGAGGCAGAGGAGGAAGAGCCAGTGTGGAAACTGCAGGATGTCACCCTGCGCCAGAAGGCTAATAGAGCCAGTGGGCAGGCTCAGCGACAGTCTGACTACCGACGGGGCTGCTACTTTGGGAACACAAGCAGCCCGATGGGAAGGATCTCTTCCTCCTCCTCATCCTACATCAACTGGGACATCAGTCCCGTCACCTCCGTCACTAGCCTGGTGCCAGTGCGGAGTCCCCTGGAAAAGAACACCCCAAGCTCCCAGCGGCCATGCTCACCCCATGTAGGGACAGCTGTGGAGGACTCGGTGAACGTGGATTGCTCCCGTTCTCCTGTGACCCAGTGTACCTCCCTTTCCCTCCTTTCCCCAACCACTGACAATCCATCTAAGCTTCCTGCAGACTGCCAGGGGGCCAGGACAAGATGTCCTGAGAGAAGGGCAGACAGAGATTGGCAGAGTTTCCGCGGGAGGTCACTGCCAGAGGAAGACTGGCAGGGAGAAAGAGAGAAGCTTGAGGGCACATTCCTTTCAGAGCGAGCCAATGAGAGAACCAACAGTCCAGAGGGAACAGTCTTCACATCCAGACCTACCCTCCCTTTTAATGTGCAGCGTCTAGGACTAGAGGCAGCAGTGGAAAGCAATGTTCACTCTGCTGAAAGGGATCAAGAGAGGGCCACAAGTCCTCCTCAGTCTTACCATGACTCCCTGCCCCACAACCATCCCAAGAGAGAAGGAGGGAAGGTCAGCAGTAGGGACCAGGAACAGCAGACTCACACTGAGGGCTCTACCTTGCCTTATGAGTTCCGGAAAGCAGGAGAAAAGGGGAAAGACAATGTGAGAGAGAGTAGTGGTGCGGAAGGAGGCCCTGTTAGCACCCTACTGTCCCCAGAGCTTGAGAAAGAGGGTGTCAGGGCACGTTCACGAAAGAGCGATAAATGCCTTTTCAGTAATAGCCCCAGTCGTGTGTCCCCTTTATCTATTCATGAAAATGAAGGCGACAGTGACCAGTCAAATTTCTCTGTTGCCAGACTGTCTGAATCTGTGAAAACCAGGATGGCGCCTCAGCCTTCCAAAATGTCCCCAATGCAGACAAGTGCAATTCTTGAGTATCTGAGCCTTCCGGGGTTCATTGAGATGAGTGTGGATGACCCCATTGATGAAGGTGAAGCCACAGAACCAGCCTGGCCTAGTTCAGATCAGAGGCCTGGAACGCTTTTGCGAGGTGAGCCTGATGTCGTTCCAAAAGACTGGGAAGCTCATGCTCAAAATGATCCTGAAATACAACTAAGACGCACAAGTGCAGAAGACAAACCTCCTCTCGGCCTAAGTGCAGATTCAAGGGGTAGTGAAGGGCTAGACTGTAGACATTCCACACAGCTGGAAAGTGGAGATTCAATCTTTAAGATCCGAGTTCCAAACAAAAACCTCAAACAACCATCTGGACTGGAAGATGAAACTGAACAAGGTTATCATGAGCAGCTTCAGCCACTGTTCATTGATGAGGCGTCAGGTTCAGAGGCACAACAAACAAGTACAGACCTGAATCTGAGCTCAGTCCAGCCTTTAGTGTGTGCTACCAAGGATGTGGCAGTTGCATCCAAAACTCCCAACCCCTTTGCAGGTAAACGGGAGCCTGCTTTGGAACAATCCCAAAGACTTGAAACTCAGGGCAACAGGACTAACAGAATATCTTCTAGGATCTACCAGGCTCCCATACCTTTCATGAAGAAGTCAATAAGCATGGGTCCAAGTGGAACCCTTTCTTCTATGGGACAGCCCAGACCACACCTGAAGAAATCTGTCAGCTTAGGGTCACAGAGATGGGAGCACTTTGAGAGCCCCAAGAGCTATGTTTCTGAAAAATGTTACCGGGATGAATTCCCTAACCCAGACGTCCGGCTTAAGTCTTTCAGTCTGGGCCGCACCCCTGCGTATCCCTTCTCCTCCAGGCCAGGTCCCCTCTGGAGAGGATCAGGCACCTTCCGACCCCGGAGTGGCACCAGCCTGGAGGATCCTCTCCACCCAGAGAGGACCTCAGCCACCCCACCTCGCCTCACTCCTGTACCCACAGCTATGGATCCTCTGAGGCAC
This sequence comes from Megalops atlanticus, assembly GCA_019176425.1. Taxonomy (NCBI): domain Eukaryota; kingdom Metazoa; phylum Chordata; class Actinopteri; order Elopiformes; family Megalopidae; genus Megalops; species Megalops atlanticus. The sequence goes on from CM032878.1 coordinate 10,803,732, forward strand.
ACAGAAGCCTCTGGCTCCGCTAGGCGACAGTCTCCAGACCCTCGTCGACAGGCAACCGCCTTTCCAGACTCCTCCAGGTGGCCCTTCACCTACCAGGAGGCTCTGAGGTCTGTGCAGTACAGATCATCCCCCTGTGACCCCTCCCTCTCCCAGATACCTCCCAGACAAGGAATGAGAGGGGAGTACCTGAGGCCTCTGGAATACAGGCGGGGTCCACAGAGACCCTTTCTGCCCAGGGGCTACAGCTGGCCGTCACCCTACCACTCCCCGTTTCCACCCAGGGAGTCAGAAGGTGAAGGAGAGAAGGAGAGGCAGGCAGGGAGGGGGCCGGAGGTGGAGATCAGGGACTCCAGGGACGGGAAAGAGGGCAGGGCCAGTTATGCCAGCCAGAGCAGTGGCAGGGGTAGTGTGGGACCCTCATACACCCACGCCCTCTTTCGTCAGTCCCTCTCAATCACCCCCACCCTCCCCAGCTCCCCAGAGACCACCGAGGAGAATGAGAGGCTCAGGGCCGAAATGGACCGGCCTGACAGGAGACCACCCAAAAGGTGGGGGTACCCTCTCTGACCAGCACTCTCAGTCCAAGAGTGACGCTTGCAAGGCAGAAGGATTATTGACAACTAGGCAGTTCAGTTCCAATTTGAATGCTAAAGTGAATGCTTTTCCAGCTGGTTATTTCTCTTTCTCATTTAAATCATCACACTGCAAGGAAGAGTATTTTTTCATGTCCTTATTGTGAAGTCTTCTCCACGTGTTCTGTGCGTCTGCCTTTAGGAGGAACACCTCAGTGGATGAGAGTTATGAATGGGACACTGCTGATTTCGCTGTGGAGTCAGAACTCCTGGAGGCCATGAAAGTGGACCACACCCAGGAGGGTGTGGGAAGGGGCACGGTGGAGAGGAGGAGAGATGGGCCTCACTCCACTACTGGCCTCCAGGATCTCCCGAGCAAAGGTTAGAAAAGTACCCCATAGTATAGTATATCATAGTCTGCCATCTGTGTGTCTTGTTGTATCCCATGTCTAACCTTACTGTACATATTGTGATGAATGTGGTGAATTTGTGCTTTACCCCTTCCCCTCCTCCTCCTCCTGCTGCTCCTCCTCCATCTCAAACCCATCCTTCAAACTCTCCTTCCCAGGCCTGTACCCCTCGGTCAGTCCTCCAGTGTCCACTCCCCCGCGTGGTCTGTACAGTCGTTCCCTCAGCGAGGCGCGCTTCAACGCCCTCCGCCTGGAGTACCAGGAGTACCGTCGTTCCCAGGAGTCCGCCTGCTCCCAAGATCCCCGCTTCTCCCCCAACCCTGACCTCGATCCCGAGTCCAACACAGCACTGCTCTGACAGTCCACACACTCCGGTCCGTCTGTCCTCCTCTCCCACGTCCTCTGTCCCTCTCCCTCTGATCCTCTTTGTCTGCCTCTGTTTTTTGTTACTGTTTTTTATCACTGTAATGGTTAACAGCTGGTTTTGCATTGTTTTGTTTGCTGGTCTTTTTTAACTTTTCTAACTTTACATGAAATTCTTCATTGTGGGACTATAATTTGGCTCTCTTTCAGTATGTTTATGACTTACTCCTTCTGCATGTATTGTTTGTCATCTGTGTCTCACTTCATCTGTTCTGCCCCTGTGAGGTTTCACTAAACAAGTAATAAGTGATTTATAACACTGCTAACAATCCAAATATCAGTTTACAGTCCTTCGTACTGGACATACTGGATCAGACGACAATATTTAACCATGAATTTTTTTCTTCTTCCTCTTTTATTTTTCAGAACCTTCAAAGGGAGGGGCCACATAGCACATCATTCATCTGCACAGGTGAAACTGATGCAATGATGATGATGATTGGATGGTGGTTGACCACAAAGGCTGTTGATTGGACAGTTGTGCCCAATGTCAATGCAGGTAGCAGCTTGGTACTTCAATCCATACTTGCTCAAGACCTCAGCTGAATCTGCTGAAGAGCCATGGCTGACACATACAAATCCCAACCAAAAGAAAACAGCAGATATCCTTGAATATCCTCATTACCAATGGATAGTGTTACTTATGAAGGGAAGCGGATGCACTGCTTGCTCTTGGACCTGAGCTCTCCTTGGAGCCCAAATCAGATGCTGAATACCTTTAGGTTATCCTGACTTCAGTGCTTTGGATGGATGAACATGGAATCTGTCATGTCAATCCATGTTCAACACCAGCTTATAACATGAGTCAGTGGAGTTCAAAACTGTACGAGTTTAAGTAAATTGAACCGGATGTCATTCTAATCAAAAACTTCTGAAGAGCCTAGGAAAAGAGCAGGCCTTGTAGGCCCACATATTTTCTCTGGTTCAGAGATCTCCACTAGGCAGAAACACTTCTCTATTTGAAGTGTTTTTACATGTCCTCTGATCCCTGGAAGATTTCCGTTGATGTGACATATAATCAGACCACTGAAAATGAGAAGAGCAAACCAGGAGACCAGATCTGTTTAAGTCAGTAGTCTGGGACTTACAATGCCAGATAAAAGAAACAAAGCTCATCTTTTGTGGGACGAAATAAGATGCTGTTTGTGAAGAGGAGGAGAAGTCAGTAACATATCAGTGAAAGGAGTGTTTCATGAGCAAAGGCGATCAAACGCAAACCAAAACAAAAAAATAAACTTTGCTTGAAGCCTCAGCAGGCTGATTGGACAATCAAATGCTAAAGGCCTCTCCTCAAAAGCATATGTAAAGCAAGAACGTGATAGGCTGCCTTACATGTCACTCCATATCCCTCAATGTGCTTAAAACAACAGACTATTAGACTGTTGTTGTGAGGAGCTTTTAGCTCCTGTTCAGTTCTCGTACCCCAGCAGGTACAGACTCATTGTTTTTAATCACCCTAATTCACAGGAGAGCTTTAATGGGTTTAAAAGCCATAATGGGGCCAGGTAACTGTTCATTGACTTTGTTTGTAGAAAGTGTTGTACATTTGTATTATTCTTTTCCTTTTTAGTAAATATATATATATATGTATATATGTTTCATAAGTTTGTGAAATTACCACATCTTGTTCATTTGCTTGGTGGACTTATTTTCCAAAAAATGAGGTGCTGTTTCATAAAATGTCATCCTGCACCAACACATGTAACATGGGCGCATAAGCTTAGCAAGATGAGTAGCTCATTCATGTCTCCTGTGAAAAAGAAAGATGGTTATTAAAAAGTATAGTCATGTATAAGCTTAATGTTTGGAAGTGGTTGCACTGGAGGTAAATATTTGATGAAGAATTGCATGAAAGTTTGTGTGAAGTCATAATTTCTCTCCAGGTACAAATCAGTTCCTTGTCATACTGCCTTGTTCTGAGGAACCTACAGGGCAGGGCTGAGCGGGTGAACTGTGTGTGTTTGAAGATATAGCCTTAATCATCAAGTCATATCGCAGAAGCTCATTACTTTGCAGAAGTCCATCTTGTCAGTTCACAGTCCCACAAAGCACAAACAACTGGATTTAACTTCAGACATCTATGAAACCTGGATGTTAAAAAAAAAAAAAAAAAACAAAAATCAACACAAAAGAGCAACAAAACCCTTAATGACAACCCTGCTAAAGAATATATATTTTAAAGGTCTATATTTTATAATCAGAAACCATGATGAATTAAATAGCTGATAGCTTCTCATTCATATCTATAGAAGAGAAGAAGTTGCACTTAAAGTACAAAATGGAAAATTGCTTTATTTCTGTTCCAGTCAGAGAATATGAAATTAATATGCAACTGAAATTCCCCTTCGTCTGTGTCTTAACCAGATATATTTGTACACAAATACAATATTCATGAAAATGTTACCATGGACTCCCCCACCCAGGTCCGTTCAGGTACAGATAGAGATGACACTGCTCAGTAAGAGCACTGTAGTGCTCAAGTCTTCACATCCCTTCCTTAGAATTTGACTGTAAAACACCACTCAGACACTGTGTTTCAAACAGCAGTCTTTGAAGGTCTGGGACTGGTAACATTTCTTTGTCTTTCATGCTTAGGATTTAATATGTTAAATGACTACCACACGTAAAATGCATTTATGTTTTACAGTTTTCTTCCTGTAGACGCACAAGCTTAAACAAACGTTGCCACTTTACTCGTGCTTCTGTTCCTCTGGAGTTCTGATTAATTTTATAGTTTCGCTGATGACAGAATACACAGTGCAGATTGGTGTTGTTTACAGTCAGAAAGTGTTATTTGATCCTTTTCTCGTGAATGTCTTCCATTTTCCTGCTGTGTCCATTTTCGTACTCTTTCTCATCCTCCCCATTTAATTTTAGACAGACTTTAGCCTTGTCCACAAAACACAACCTTGCACTGCAAAATATAGATCATTTTTTGTGGGCATCTATGGATTCAGTTGAATAAAACTGAACTTAGGACAGTGCTTTACTATACTATGGGTGCTTTGCCATGACGCTTTGTCTCTGGTATGCCTAAATTTAAAAAAAGAAAAAAATCAAAAGCTACATCCATTTCAGTTGGTTTTTGACTCAATGTGGGGGAGTTGACACTTGAGATTCCATGTCACATATATTTCAACCATATCTGATCTAAGTTATATTTTATTGTTCTGCCTGTTGCCCAGTGCCTAATGCAGCTTTGCACCTTTGCCTGAACCATTATGATTTGACACTCCAGTGGGGAAGGATGAGGAGAAAACATGCCACCAGATCTGGTGCACACATTACCTTTGTTTGTAACTTCGATAACCGTACTGTAATAAGACTAAAATGAAAATAACTGGGTTATCATTTTGACAGTTTATCTAGTCTACATCTAGTTGATAATGCAACACTCCATGTGTTTGATGTAATAAATATGTTTGTGTGATAAGCAACAAAGGTGATGTGCAAGTGCACTACATCAATGTGAAAACGTGTGAGTAGATACCCCAGTGCTGGTGAATTGTACTTCTCTGTTGTGTTATGACAGTATCCACTGTGTCTTTGAATTCCATGTGCAAAGTGTGTTTGTTTGGTCTATTGAGGCAAAATCCTTTTTCTAGATTTTGTAAAGACAAGCCAGTTAAAATTGTGCTTTGTTTTTTGTTATTTTGTAAAAGAGTGAGCAGGTCAGATTTTTACATTTTTAATGACAAAAGGATAAAAAGAAAGGACATAAACTTATCTTATATTTAAGATTTTACTGTACATTTTTTATTGAATTTAGAAAGTTAGATTTTTTGAAAACTTTTTCAGGTTTTGTACAAATTGGGAAGGGAAAAGTGCTGATATTATGTCTGGTCTGTTTGTGTCACTGTTTTTGATGTTGTACATGTTATTTTTATATGTTTGTTTGTAAGAGACTGAATAAATTGATACATTTGATTCAAACTGCCTTTGTATATTGTAATTCTGCAAATATGACAAATATCACATTAATGATAATGCATCAGCTGCAGATGAGCAACCCTCAGCTTGTGCTGAATATGAATTAATAAATTAAGGAAGTTTGGTAGCTATCCTTCACTGACATAGAGTTACATTCCAACACACATTGAATTTAACAAATTTAAGATGAGCATTTCAATTAGAGTGCTTTATAACATGGTCTATATATACTGCCAGCTGCAATACTTCCCTTAGACAATACACCAACATGTTTCAGAATATTAAATCCACACGCTAATAAAATGACACGAACACAGCCATGCTTGCTTTCATGCCTTCAGTTTATTGACACTGCCTGTCACTTCAGGTTGAACATTAGGTTTGCCTTTAAACCCTTGAAGCGAAAACTACTGTAAGAGGTCCTCTCGCCCCCCAACCTGGCCCTCCACCTCTGCCATGACACCACTGTGCGGGCTCACTTGGCGGTCATGCGCATGACTTGCTTCACCATGTTGCCAATGCCATCGAAAATGTAGTGGAAGTGGTAGTCCGTTTCCCACATGAAGGTGGGGGTGCTGATCACCTTGTTCTTCTCATCCACGTAGGCCTCGTGAAGCAGGGAGTTAAGGAGGATGGTGAAAGGTGCCATTAGTGGCACAAGACTTTTTGTCATTACCTGCTTGTGTCATTATTTTGTTTGTCTATGCATCAGTGATAATGTGACGTATGACAGTGTGATAGTGTCATTACAATACATTACATTCATTATGTTCATTCACATTCATTACATACATTCAATGTAATGTAATGTAATAAAATGAATGTAATGTAAATCAATGTAATGTAATATGTCATGATTGGGGTGAATAGTTACACTACTACATGTTTCTATGTGTATAACAACATTCGGGAAGGATATGTAAGGCTCACGAACGGTGTGGCGGGCACCCATGTTCTTAATGGCCTGCACCATGTTGGTGTTGGGCCAACGGCCCCAACGGCTGCTCTCATCCCGCTCCTAGCCCATGGTAACCTCCAGACCAGGCAGAACACGGCACACCAACAGAGGGGACAGGCTGAATTATGGACAAAAAAGGAGGGACAGTTCATCTTCATGCTCTGAGCAGTTAACCTTGTACCAGAGGGTGGGACTTGCTGTTGCACCACTTAGCAGGGAAATGCAAGGCAACTCAATAACACAAACATCATTTGTATAAATGAGTTCCAGTAATCTGCTTGAAATGTGTTGTTCTCTGTCTCACACAGCATCCTGTATGGTTGTGTGCAGGTAATTACGGAAGCCCCACCTGACTTTCTAGAATCACAGCTAGTATCATAGACTTAGAATTATTCTTCAATTTTAAGTCTAAAAAAGACTGAACAACAGATACGAAACAATTTTTGGGATAGCGGCAGGGTGACACAGCTGTACTAGGGTCATAGTAGATTCTCAGTACCCCGTGACCTGTCCCACCCTGACCAATGTCACATACTCAATGGGCTTGCGAGAGCGGTGGAACTCCTTCAGGATTCTCTCCACTTCATTGTGGAGCTTGCAGTCCTTGCCGTCCTTGTTGAAGGTGGACCTGCAGATACAAGGGCCAGTAAGTTCTCAGCTTCAGCATTGCGCTACCTCATCGTCCTGCCCCCTGCACCCCTCTCCATCTCCTTTCTTTCTGACTCCCCCTCTTTGCCTTAAAGGTGCAAACCCATTACGTGCTTCAGAGCCAAATGTGAAATCCAGAAGTCATTTTTTCAATTGAAAAGCAAAGAACCATTCGAGATGCGCAACACTTTCTCTTCACCGGATCAGCTCAGTGATACCACTCACCACTGCTCTCACAGGGGTGACTTCCACCACACACCATTTATGATGTGAAAAACATAAAAAGGCAGAGCTTGTCAGAGCTGACATGACTAGTTGGAGGTCTGTTATTAGCACCACCACTCAAATACAGACAAACGTGTTCCCAAGGTAGTTTATGGCAGGGCAGCTTTTCATAGCTGACTACCTCACAGTATGGCACCCTGACATATTATTGGAAACATGCTCCATATAGTCACAGCACCTACACAGATTGATCATACCTGGCATGCTGTTTCCTGCTCTTTAGCATATCAGTCATATATTGGATGCTTTTTTTCCTGAGTTAGTGTGCACCAACTGCAGCCAGGTATTCTGTGGAAGCTTTGCTCTACAGCTGAAAATTCATATTCCATAATGAGTGTTACAGTGGATGCCTTTGGCCCAATCATTTTTTGTATCTACAATCACATGAAGTATTTTACCATTTCGCAAACCACTCTAAAACATCTGTGGTCTTGTTAAATTTAATTGCAAGTGGGTCAAACAGTTGTTACGATAACCAACCATTTCCCCTTTTTTTACTCTTTACTCCTCTTCTACTGTCTCTCTCTGTCCAATCCTCTGTCCTCCCTCCTCCTCTCCACATCCACCACCAGACACACACACACACACACACACACACAGACAGATCCACTCACAGGTTTTTGACGACTCCGTGAAGCGAGCCGACTCCACCATGACGTTTCTAATCCAAACGCAAACGGTGTTCACTTCATTGCCATGCACTATGCATTTCTCTTTTCCTTACCAATTTATATGAGTGAGAAAGGTCAATGCAACTGTGTGTACATTTTTCATTCAAGGTGACACAAAATAGTAATGTAAAAACACTAAAGGTATCCCATTCATGGTGACTTTCAGATATGAATATACATCACTGCTTTGCTAATGTTAACATTGCAGACAGTGAGTATGTCTCCCACTTCTAGTCTGTGTTTTCAGACTGGAAAATTAATGGTCATAATTCAAACATGTTCCTCGTGTTTTTACAGTCCCCATTACGAGATCCCCGGATAAGCTTTATTGGTCATTCTGGTACATTTTACAATATGCCAAGGCTAATTTACTTTTACCTCATAATAATAAAAATATATAATGATATAAGTAATGAAACCAAGTAATGTATATATTATGATCTGACGTAGGCCTACCTGTTTTCTCCAGAAGCGGGTTGCGCCCTCATATGATCAATCACATTCATCTGCTGTTGGTTGGGGGCGAATATCTGAAACCTTGCGCCATTGCGGCTAAGATGATACATAGTGTTTCCCAGAAGAACATGGACATGGAGAAACGGAACATAGTTGGCAGATAAGGTTATTGATTCCCTGCATGTAGTTGTCACGTCTAGCCACCGAATTGATGGCTGGCAAGAATGTGCCTACTATGTCTTACGTATACAAAAATGTATTAATCTAAACAAAGAATACTAAGTTATTGTGTGGTTCCGTAACTAAATACAGTTGCAAATAGATCTATCAATAATAAATTACAGTATAACGTGAAGGAACGCTAAGCCCCTGAAATGCAGTGTTCACTTGTACTTGCTATGTGGCCTCATGGACATCAGTGCCGTCCCACCAGCCGCAACCGGAGAACACCTGGAAAAAAACAGATGCGCTCACACCATACTCTTGATAGCAGACATTCCAAAGACCTCTGGAAAGACTCCTACTATTGGCACCAGTCGATCTAGATTAGCCAGTAAGTCTATGCTTGTTGTTAAGGCTTTAAATGCGATATTGAAGGAAATAATTGGATTACTGCTGGCAAAATCCCTTGCTCCACAGGGGAAACGTGTGGCCCTTAACTTCTGCCAGGGACAGAATGCATGCCATCTATACAATCAATTGCATTCTACCTATCCACCGTTATTGAAGTGGTGGATAATAAACGATCAACAGGAGTCAGATCTACCATGTCACGGTAGACAGGTATAACCCTGTAAAAACCAGCACAGTATTACTTCTTCATGGTGATTTAAACTCTACCTAGATGTTTAATATTTCTGTTATCTTGTTTATTAAGCTTACCAATACTTTGGCCTATTATGCGCCTATTTTCATATTCATCTCATTGTTTTTATAGCCTATGTTTTCTTAAATACGATTAAACGACAGCTACATTTTACTCAGTTTTCACTCAGAATTAGTATAACTTACCACGGCGATGTTAGTATTGCCCCAGTTGCCCCATTCACCTCTATGGTGCGCCAGGCAAGCAGGCTGGCGGGTGAGAACAGCTGCCACCTGCTTCGCGAGCAAAGCTCTTGATGCCAACATTTTTCGTTTCCTTGATGGGTGACTTGATGGGTGTAAAGGACTGAGTCGTCCTCCCACAGCGGGACGGTATAGCGATGTATATATATACATCAGCGTTCACCACCTGACGTCACTATATAAGCTGAATTCCTAAGAATAGAGAATCCTAAACTTCGTGGTCCGAATGAGCCGTTCCCTTTCACTATAACTTTTCTAATTATATCGCGCTCTATTATCCAATTAATTGTTTAGGCCGCATGCTAGGTCCCCCTCTGAACTTCGGGCAAATCCTGCCTCATCATCCGTTACTGCCACCTATCAGCCACGTTCGCCTCCTTCTATTCCCTGTCGCAGAGAGGTTATACATTCTCCTTAGTTTCCTGTTTGATAATGCTCCTTAAATATTTTACATACAAAATGTACACTTGTGGTTATGAGTCTAATTGTCCTCAGTGTGGGTTCATAAACAATGTATTTCAGAATATACTGAGAAAGTGTTTTTGTGTGTATGGCTAAAGAAACACTTTTATATGCCTCACAACTTAAAATCATTCACATAATCTAGAAATCCATTATCATCGTCACAGACTCACAGCATTTAGGAAACAGTCATTTATAGACTTAACGTTGCTTATGTATTTATATTGTTTTATATGGAAAGAGCTGGGAGTGTGGTAAGTGTGGTGCTCCTCTGTGTCTATGGCTGGATCAGGATATTTGCCCTTTAAAGCCCATTACTCTGTAAGGCTCTTAAAATGCAGTAATACGATGTGTTGTCTGCAACAGGCAGAGGACATGATTACTGGACATTCCCAGACAAGCTAAATTTCCAAAGCCCATGTAATATGTCAGCTTAAACATCTACACTCCTTGGCTGTTAAGGCTTGATGTACGTTCACCGTTGCATAATTTTACATACTAAACATTCTTGTTAATAAATGGGCAGCAATATGGAGTAGCAATTAAGGAAACTACTACAGAGAGGTAAGTGAAAATCCAAGGTCAGGCACTGCTCTTATTCCCTTGAGCAAAGTTCTTAATGCCTTGCAATGCAATGTTCAGCTATAGAAATATGTAACATGAGAAGTGTAAAGCATATGGGCAAGCTAAATAAAGGCACCTGCTATAAATGCAAATAAGTAATGACACAGAACATTGTAGCAGATGGAAATCTATTTTTGATTGTGGTTTTCATTACAATTTTCCACAAATCTACAGTGTTATGATTGATGTCTCTAAGAGAAGGCCTTTATCTGGATATTTTATTGTATTCCATAATTTATCACGATTTCTTCATAATTTCCTTTATACGTTATGCAGACATTTCTTACAAATTAGATCAACATGTGCAAGCAAAGTATTTTGTGTGGGGGTATGAACATACAGTTTTGGATTTGGAATACTTTTTAACCACCATCTCTGCAAGACTCCTCATGGCTAAGCAGTTAGGATGAGTCTGGTAAGGAGATGTTTGTGTGGGAGATTGCCCTGGCCACTCCTAGGGGCGGTCAAAGTGCAATCACAAGGTTTAGAAAGAGATCACTCCCAAAAGCACTTAACTCCCAATCACCTTACACATCAGGAATGTCAGATTTAGGAAGTCACAGGATAAGCCCATGTTTGTATGGTCTTTGGCAAGGGCTGTGGAAACAGTCTAATGCAGATCAGTGAGCAAAGCTGACCTCAGATCAAGTATATTGGGGAGAAATGTAAAGATGATTAATATTATTTACCACCAATTTATGAGGAAAGTATTTACTGTCTGCTTCTGAAGAGCAAAAGGTCAGGTAAGACTCTATTAGTAACTAATGCAGTCGTTCTAAAACCCAGTCTCTGGTGTGTAAATCACAGTTTAACATGCCCACTTGAAGATGAAAACATAAAAAATGAAAGCACTTTCAGAAATGCTTCATTTTTAACTGCAAAAGAAAAGGTGAGAGAGAAAAAAGATGTGACATTGGAAAAAAGATACTGAAAGAATACCAGGTTGATTTAAAAAGCCCCAGTCCATCTGTGTCTAAATAAGCATTTTCATCACAGAAATTTGTATTAGTTGAATTCTTGGAATTAGTTATTAACCATCTGTCATTTTGTGTTTGAAGATAAGAAAGTGGCACCTACACTTGGCTAAATGGCACTGAAGGTTATCCTGCCCCAGCATAACTAGAGTAGTATTGGGAGTTGTGTACATTGCTAGTTTTGTGCTCTGTGTTTTTCTACCTCACTGATAGTGTTCTGAAGTTGTGAGAATGTTATACCATTGATATAAAAGAACATCACTGAGCTCATACGGTTCATGAGAAGGAATTAAGCTCACAGGACTCTTGAGCACACTCCCTTGCTCACTGGGCAGTGAGCTTACTAAATCTATATGTTTAAAATAGCTGATCTAAAAAACTAGGTAGCTTAATGGAAGCAAACCTTTAAGCTACTTTCTCCACAACTACACCGCAAGCAATGTCAAATTTACATAAACTTACAGAAAGTCCTAGACAAGTCACGGGTAAATATTCAAGTTGAATGGTTATTTAACCTTATTTTAAATTCATATATATTTTAGCTAAAATTCCATGTGAGCAAAACAAAAGGCATTTCTTCTGACTCATCCTTAAACATTTGACTGCACATTATCTGCAATCGATGTGTCCACAAAAGAGAACTACTGCACCTGTATTATCCTTGTATATTTCAGTAAAAATCATATAGCCTAACAGTGTAACACAGACTGGTATTATATTCCTTTGTCTTTCATTGAAAATAAAGTAAAACAACTACAGTGTTTCAGTGCTGGCAGCAAAGGCTCCTCCTTCATACCTTCTTCCTCCTTGAAATTAAGACTGCTTTGACTATTGCTAGAAAAGCTGATTTGACAACATGATCACTTTTACATCACTTGCTATTAAGCAAACCGTCTCCTGGTGGTCACGCCGCAAAACAGGCCTTATTTCCACAAGAAAGATGGTTGAAAATTTCAGCCACCGTGAAGCTAGCAATTCTTCTGCCCGGTAAGCTTCTTCCGGTTAGTTTTTCAAAATAAAAGTACTAAAGTTCAAGGGAGAAGTTCTAATCCTTAGCCCACAGTGTTTCTTAGGGTTACAGTACACATTTTAATATGAAAACAATGTGACACGTTGCTTAATACTACTCACTACAAGTAATTAAGACAAAAATGTAATACGTAAATATTTTGTATTAAAAAATCACGTTTTGCTAGTACGGCTACTGGAAAGCTATACGTAAGTCATACAGTGAACTGCATTTCAACAGAGCCGCTAATCACTGTTTGATAAGACCCTCTATTGTTAAAATCAGAGAGACTCCCGCAAAATTTACGCTCTATTGACAGCTACTGGCTTTCCCTTTCCTTTTTATACGGACGGACCAACAATGCACATATTTTGCAAACTGTGCCACAAGAATCTGCAAGCCCCTCCCCGGGTAAATACGCAACGACGTGACGTTTAGTTTATTTGGCGCGAAAGTTTAACCGGAAGTTTGGAGGTGATTTCACAGGGGAGGGAAGTCAGGGTAACTTTGTTGTTTAAACTCTCTTTAACTCATAAGGAAAAATGCGTAATTCTCAGTAACGCTACACTGTAGAAACATCTTGAAAAATAAGCTGACATTTTATATAGATAATATGTGATGGTGGTTAGACGCCAGCTAACTGACGATTGAGTGTAGTCTAGCAGGTTTTTGTGTGACTGACTTTCTAAACAGTTGTAGTCATTTACGGGCTTTGCGTGCTGGCGGTTTTCTACAATATTGTTGACTATAAGTTTTCTAAAGCAACGATCGCATAACTAGCTATAATGTCGGACGCACTGTCTGAAGCAAGCGACTTGAGTGGAGATGACAGTCAGGATGTAATGACACCGACTGAGCTGATTGCTAAACTGGAGGAGGTATGTACCTGGCCAGCTAGGTTGCCAGCTAACGTTATCTATTAGACTAGCATGGAAGCAATGTAATTCATGAATGGAGAAGTGAATCTATTTATATCCCATTTGTTCTGTTGCTAATTAACTACCTACGTGTTGCGAGACAAAAAAAACCCATCTAGCCGTTAAAAATATTGTCACTGAAATCCCAGGAAGAGCCACCTTACCATGTTATTACACGACTACTGTGTTCCAGGCCTGGCTGAATGAGAAGTTTTCTCCCGAACTGCTGAAGAACAAGTCTGAGATTGTGGAGTGTGTGATGGAGCAGCTTACTCACATGGTAGGGCAATGTAATATGTTTGTGTGTACTGGGGGTCACTGCCGGGTGTTGCCGAACCCAGCCGCTGACTGTGTCCCTGTGCGCAGGAGGAGAATCTACAGCGGGTGCGGAAAGGCGATGTGAAGGCCAGCATCCACCGCATGGAGATCGACAGGATCCGTTTCGTCCTAAGCAGCTACCTCCGCTCTCGCCTGCAGAAGGTACCAGGCTCCATCAACCACCTCCTCTTAATCATTCATTATTAGCAATACATTATCATTTACATTATTGTCATTTAGCAGATGCTCTTATCCAGAGCGACCTACATAGCTTACAATATTTACATGCTATCCATTCAAACAGCTGAATAATTACTGTGGCAATTGGTGGGTTAAGTACCTTGCTAAGGGTGACAGCAGCAATGCCCCAACAGGGAAACGAACCAGCACAGCAACCCTTCAGTTACGAGCCCTGCTGCTCCTTACCACTATGCTACACTGCCACCCCACAGCAATTCACTCAAATCATCAGATTTTGTTTGCAGGTTTCAGAGCACATCCACGCTCAGATTACGCCTAGGCATCACTCTCACGGTTGTGCTCCTCTGTCTCTCCTTCTCCAGATAGAGAAGTTCTTCCCCCATGTCCTAGAGAAAGAGAAGTCCCGGGCAGAGGGAGACCCCTCTTTTCTCTCTCCGGAGGAGTTTGCCTTTGCCAAAGAGTGAGTAGTAGACCTTACTTCAGTCAAGGGCTGAGCATTTATAAGGCATGTACATTGCGGGGGGGGGTTGTTTTTAACCGAAATGCCTCAAGCATCAGTGTTCCAGCTTGCAATCTCAGTGTCTCTATTCAAAATTGAAACATTTGGTTTCGTGTCTGCTTTGCAGCAGTTCTGTTCTGCCTGTTGAAGGGCCACTCCTCTGTTGTTCCTCAGCAATTGTTGATTGTTTGGGCACAGTGTGGAATGTGACTCCTGGGTCTCCACCCCCTTCTTCCACAGGTATATGGCCAACACAGAAACATACCTGAAGGCTGTGGCTCTGAGACACATGCCCCCGAATCTGCAGACTATAGATATGCTAAAAGCAGGTATGGATGAAAGATAGGAATTGTGTGATCATTAAGTCTTAAATCAACAACAAAATATGTCTGAAAAAGGACATCCACTTCAAAGACCATCATCGTAGGGCTCTACAGTGGGACCGGCACCCCATCCAGCCGTCTGTACAGTAGTTCTTTCACACAATGTCAGGGAAATGCACTGGTGTGTCTTAGAACACCACTTTAATGAGCGAAATGAAACTTTAAAACTGTTTTTCAAGTAAAAGTTTATTTTTGTATTTTCTTTTTGTTCCTGGAGTATTATAATTTTTTAAAAAGTGACTTATATAATTTGCATTAGCATTACTGTTATGTCTGTATAATGTGCACTGACGCAATCAGTTAATATTGTACGGAATGCACTAGACTGGATTCAGAAGTATGCACTGAAGTGCAGTAGAGTTGTGTTGTGCCTCCATGTGCTGAAGCTGCTGTTTGCTCCTTGCTGCCCGCAGTGCCTGAGCCCTGCTTGGACTCCTTCGTGTTTCTGCGTGTGAAGGAGCGCCAGGAGAACATCCTGGTGGAGCCGGAGACTGACGAGCAGAGGTACCATACTGTCACTGTCAGCTCTCATTCTGTCCCCCAGCACACAGCTCCTACAGACTCCCCTGTCCTCTGTCTAGTAACGTCCAGTTTAATTTTGCATTAGTTTGACCAGGGAGGCCCACTGAGAACTCATTTCTCATTTATTGTGAGCAAAGTCAGTCAACTGTAGAGGACAGTTACAGAGGAAAGCTGTTAACGCTTGGCCCCCCACACTCCCCACTTACATTTTATGCGGAGTGTCTCTCTTGTCGTTTGCACTGTATGTCAAAACCACACGAGGAAATTGAGCTGCTGTGATTTGGACTATGGCTTAGAAAGGTCATCCTATTACCTATGGAGTATGGCTTAGAAAGGTCATCCAACATCTTGAGACTGAAAATGTGAAATGAAAATAATTTATGATGTTATTTGTCAAACGGAAATTGGGAGAGAGTTTTCAGGCGGAGAAACATCCTGTGCTATCTATCTGTCTGCTTGGCAGGTAGGGCAACAAGGGGACACTAATTGGGCTTGGTGAATTTTGGTATTTATTTTTGAAATACACCTTACTTTTGAAATGCAATCCAAATGAAAATGATGTGTTCAGATTAAACCAATAAGGTCTGATTTCACAGATTAAGATCCTTTTACCCAAACGTAGTAGTTGTGCGGTGACAGACTATTCAATTGCTTGTTCCCATAAATTTTCCAAAGGTTTTGTAATTACACAGCGTATCCTTATAATCCTTTTAAGGACAGCAATGTATACTTTGTATATCAAGTATGACATCAGAGAGATGAGTTGTAATCAGATCTTTACAATCTTTATAATCACTTGTGAAAGTTGGAGGATAATGCTGGCAGAAAGATGTCAATCATTCAAACAGTAGCAGAATGTTATCTAAGTCTCCAGCAGGTGGCAGCATTGCTCAAATATTGTATTTTTAGAACAGGGATTTTGGAATATTTTTCTTTACTTTTTTTCTGCAGTGATCATTAACTTAAATGATGTGTTTATCAAACCTTAGGGCAGTGCATACTACCCTAAACTTTAGTTTTAGTTGTACTGGGTCTTCTTACTTTCTGCCATTAACATTGTGGGACAGAATACTGTATTGCTGAATATAGTAAACATTAACAAAATGATGATAGTACTTGAAACTGTAATAGTGATCTTGCATTAAACAAACTGCTCTCTTTCAGAGAGTATGTTGTTGACCTGGAGGAGGGCTCTCAGCATTTGATGCGGTACCGCACTATAGCACCCCTGGTGGCCAGTGGGGCAGTACAGCTCATATAGGAATGAAGGTAACTGATGATCTCGACAGAAATCCCTCTCCTTTCCCACTCGACTCTACCCACACATGGCCACACTGACTGGAAAGTCTGACAAACAAAGATTGCCTCTGCTAGTTTGTTTTGGCACCAGCGCTGGCAGGGCTCTATTTTCTTATCAATAAAATGTTGAAATCAGAGCAGCTTGAACTGTGCTTTTCATTATCTAAATAAAAAAATCATCTCCCTTCTGCAGTCAGGTTTTTCCTTGTGATTGCATTAGTATAGAACATGGGAAAACTGCTCTGCCTTAAAAGGACTAGGGGCAGAATTCTCAGCAGCTGAAGCTCTCAGTATGTCAGGAATTTGACCACACTATCATATCAGCACTTGAGCTACACTGAAGTATGTAGATGTTTGTGTTGGTATTTCTGAAGTCTAACACCGGGTCCGTTATGGATCGCTTAGCTCGCTTCCACAGTCCTCTATATTGTGGTAGCCATGTGATACCCATGTTCTCTGTCAGTGTGCTGAAGAGGGGATAGACACAGTGGAGGTGGGTGTTAAAAATCTAGTACACACAGCACAGAAAGTCATGGCAAAAGTAGGTGCATGAATGGCAGTTCTTGTTTTGTCTTTATGTGCCTGTAAGGTTTGCCGTTACATCAAGTCACATTACATTATTGTCATTTAGCAGAGAGACTTACACATCTACTAAATTGTCATGAAAAGTTGCACAAACAGAACACCACTAACCACATATGCCAAAGGAACAAGTAAGAGAACTAAAAGATGTAAAATGGTCTTGAGACATGTAAGATGGCAGCTGTTATTACATAGAAATTCCATAGAAAAAGCATGCATATTTTTAAGCAGTACTATTAAAAAATAAAATCTAGAAAAAGCAGGAAATATTTGTTTGCTGTTGATTGTTATTTCAGTGTTGCGTCATTTTAAAAGGAAAGCAATGCTTTTCATACTCATTGGCGTTCCTGGAAACCCTGCTACGGAAGCCACATCATCAGCAAGCCTTTTTCCCCTTGGCAACAATCACATGTGATGGTGTTCCAGAACATGGGCTATAAATACAGATTTGTCACAAAAAAGGCAAGATAAATATGGGGTTAAGGCAAATAAAGGTATTCATATGTATCAGTATTTGTACATTAAAATTTATGCTATTTATGCCAGTGCTGTCTGTTTTTGTACAACTGTTTGTATTTCCTGTGATGGTAATTTTTTTTTTGGTCCTTTTCTCGGTGTTCAGATGATCCTATGTCTTCACACAAGAGAACTGCAGGTGTGGGAAGGTGGTGACTCGGCTGCTTTAACTCCGGCGTGGTCTTCCAGCATTTGTTCTCGAAGGAATGAGAATAAGTGAAAGTTCTGGCATCACCAGGACAAGGGGAAGGAAAGCATCTGTGACTTGGCCTATGCTTTAAGCTGTACTGGTGATGACTCTTCCATTGAAATTTTCTAGAATCATTGCTGAACATCTTTGCAGCACGTCAGCGGAGTTCCAACTGCAAATATTGGTTGCCCTTGAAAAATCGGATTCCACTTTCCTGCAGGCTCCACCCTTGAGAACGGCGGAGAACTTTATAAATAGACTTAGTCACTCGCTTGATCTTGGCAGTGCTGCCTGACAGCTCTCTGATGCACAGACTTGTGCTTTTTTTTAACTGCTCTGTAGTTTTGGGGTCATTTTTTTTAATCGATCCCCCCAGTCAACAGAGGTGATTCCTGAGACTGTCGAGACTCACCTAGTGGATATCACTTTTCTTCACATTTCACTGTGCAGGCTGGAGGAACAGCTTGCCTGGTGATGAATTTGATGGAATGACGTGACATTATGAAATAAACCATTTAAGAAACCCTATTCAGGGTATAGGAATGTTGTCTGTGTGTCTTTTAGCACGTACATTTAAGATTGCCACATAGCGAGGTAACTACTAAGTTGACAGGAGGTCATGTATAGTCTGGTACTCTGCCAGACATAAGATAACCAAGCTCACCTGGCCCAGTACATTTAAAATAAGTGGTGGCACTGAACACAGTCACACACAAATATTGTAGGTTAAATTTATTGGCTTTGATCAGCTATCTGTGTTACACCAGGTGAAACATTTTAGGAGGAGACCTATACAACCTTGCCTTGAGGCTTAAATGAACACCACAAGCCAAAGTCAAAAGGCAGAGAAGATTCATCCTAGTGCGCATTGTAATTTATTTCCTGCTGTCTTTAATTGGCACATACAGCGGTACCGTTGGTGTAGTGTTGTGATGAATATGCTAAACTGCTCCTAAATGGGTCAAGCTGATGTGAAAGATGTGTTTGAATTTAATTAGAATTTAATCTCAGACTGAAATTGCAATATTTATAACGCTGAATATGAATGCGTATTTCCGAAATTGGCTTTCACTCTATGGCTTCAGAGTCCATGTGACTGTAAATTATTCATGTTGCAAACAGGTTAGGTATTGCCATGCTTAATATTTCTTGATTTAAAAAACAGCTTTAAAGAGGAGCATTGAAAGGGCAGAGCCAGATTTATCATGACTTCAAAGTGTTAAAAAAAAGTCAACATTACATCAAAGTAGCAGCCATCCATAAGTTCCCATTGGTGTTGATTAGTTTTAAAATGACCTCTGTTTTCATCAGTGTGTTTCAAAGAGCCAGCACAGACACAAACCAGCTGCTTTCATTCAGATATGCACACCTGCTTCATGCTTTTGCTACACCTGCAGTGACATCAGCTTTTGCATATTTTACCTTGGGTCTCATGGGAAATGAGTATGATGCAAGCCTTTTCAATAGTCGGTCAGAGTGAATGTTCAGAATCTGAGCTACGAATACACACTGGTCAAAGTTTCTTAGTCATTGACTGCATTTCTTTCAGCTCAGGATTTTGGGTCGCCCATAGAGACTTGATGAATGAGGGTACTTTCCACTCTGGCACTACGAAAGTGTGAAAAGTTTTTTTTTTTTTTACGCACTACTGCTCTTGGGTTCAATCAAACACCCGCAGAGGAAGTGAGGAGTGCGTCAGGCATGTTTAGTCATAAATGATTGAGTTCCAGCGAATTGCTCATCTGTTTTCAGACAACTGCATCACATTAGAGAGGCAGGTGCTTCTTGTGCAGGGTTCAGAGTGAGTACGTGTCGGATTCCACGCAACTCATTTGTTAGAAAGCAGGGCTCTAACATCCCAGCTCTTGAAGGCCACAGCGGTTTGTGGAGTTGCACTTTCAAAGCTAGGCTGAGTCGGTGGATGAAATTGTAGATTTCATGTCACACTGTCCAGAGCTAATTTTTTTAAACCCTGTAGTCTACATTCAGGGGCAGGTATACCTAAGCATCATTACGGGAAGCTGAAACTCTGAAACACGATTGCAAATAACATTTCAAAAAATAAGTGTCCCTTTCAAAACAGGAAAACTGCAAGCATTTACAGGTGCAGGCACCAGGAGAAGATTTATCACTCCAATATGCACTATATTAGCTATTCAAATGTTCAAACTAGTGATAATTAAAAAAAATAATAATTTTGGGAACTGTTTTAAATTACATTGCATCTATGTGAGGTGTGTGTCGGTACTTCTGAGGTTCTTCTGTTGATCGTTTTCTGCATCAAGATCACATTAAGGAGCGTGTCTGGGTGAACTGCTGGTCTGTGTTGAGTCCCTTTCCTGGCAATACTGCATAAGGGGAAGTTGAGCTCTACAGGTCAAAGGCGGCACTTGCAGAAGACACAAGCAAAAAAGGAAATGCAGCTTTCAATCATTTTCCGCAGAAATATTTGTGCAATTACTATCACAATCACACCCCACTCCCTTCCCAGCCCACTCTTCCGCATGTGTTGTGACCTTAGAGAGAACTGTATTGCGGATCATTGCATCGCATTGTGTTGCACTATGTTCCCTCCCGACCACTACGCTCTGCTACCGAATGGCATCTGGTGGTCCCGTCACATCGCAGCAGGAGACCGCTATCCAGAACTTTCTCCTTCACTGTCAGTCGGTGGTGTAATGAACTTCCACCCTCCATCCAATCTGCAGAGTCCCTCACTACCTTCAGGAAACATTGGAAGACACAGCTCCTCCACTCACCTGAACACCTGAAAAACTACCACCTAAAGCACTTTCTTCTGTCTTAATCTTTTCATTTTTTAAGGAAAACAAAATTTTTCAAATTTATGTTTTCATGCCCATGTATCTGTACTAGCTAGCTTGTACCTTGTCTGGCCAACTGTTGAAATCTGGTCATGCAGCGTTTCTAATATTGTTGACCCCTCATGTGGCCATTTGCCTGTGTTGTGCTCTGCCTCACTTGTAAGTTGCTTTGGATAAAAGCATCTACCAAATGAATAAATGCGAATGTAAATATAGCTGTTGTCTCAAAGGCCGAGTTATCCTGCAGTGTTGACAGAGGACGGACAGTCCATGCTGTCAGGGTCAACCCCAGGGTCATCCTAGTCCTCTGTTTGTTCTGCCTGCCTGCGCTGAGGAGGTGTCTGAGCTTAGCTTTGATAAATGGCTCCATCAGAATGTCTCATCTGAGTGCAATTTCATTTTTTATTGCACTGAGGAAAGAAGGCGCGGATGCCAAGGAAAACTTTGCCCGGAGGAAGAGTCATATTTCCCCCAATATTGTTCTGAGACATAATTGTGGTAATTGCGCTGTTATGTAGGTCACCAAAGGAGTGGATTCAGTGTGATTTTATGCTATTTCGAGACACTGATAAATCAGAATCCAGAGAGAAAGATGACAGGAAAAGAAAAAAAAAGAAATATCCCAGCCTGAACATTACCACATGTATCTTTTACAGGAAGCAGTCCACCAGGCAAGAGCATTACCGATTACGTTTTGCTAAAATGTTTTGCTGAAGAGAAGCAGGTTTAAAGAATTTTCTCTCAAGTGTAACGTGTTTGTACCTGAAGGTCAAAACTCTTTTAAAATGCAAGGCAAGTCTGTGGGGCAGAGATACCACCAAGAGCCTGCCAGCAGTTAAAGGATTCAGAGCTCGGCTCGAGTCCCAGTGGGACTGTAGACAGAGCCAGGAATAGAGCAGGAGATTGCGGGAATCATCCTCGCCAGAGCCAAACAAGGTTCACATTACCGAAACCTGAAAGTTTACTCAAACAGGATCAATGTAGAGCACGCTTTTGATGAATGCTGCCTTTGGTATGACCCATATTGTCTCTGCATCATTAATAGAAAACACCCCCTCCTCAAACATGCACCCCATTTATATTATACATACATTAATTTATTGTCATTTAGTAGATGCTCTTATCCAAGGCGACTTACATAGGTTACAACTTGGCACATTAGCTATTTATACAGCTGGATATTTACTGAGGCAGTTCTGGGTTCACTGTGGAACTAAACTTACAACCTTTTGTTTATGCTGCTCCTTACCACTACACCGCGCTGCCTCCCATTTATGTAGTATGTATCTGTTTGTCCCTGAATTGTGGAAAAAAAAAACATTCTTCAAAGCTGATATCCATCTTTGCTGAGTTTGGAGGTGACTGAACTCAGTAATACTCTGGGGGGATGGGCTTTCAATCAACCTTGTGCCACTTGCTGCTTTAAGTTGAGTAACAAATGTAAACAAATATTACATTTTTTTATTCTCACATCTTTTTGTTCAATTTCGTAAATGCTGAACTTGTGTATGAGATGTATGAAAGAAAATTTAAACTGTACTTAAAACTAATTAAATGGATTGAATGATTCCATGCTTGAAGCCACATTAATTTGATGTAGATGTGTAAACCCACCCATTCTTCCTAGTGAGCTCTAGGAGGACTGTCCCAGTATGCCACATGTCAGTGACTCTCTGTAGAACATGCAATTAACTGGCAGCTGACACTGGTATGTTTAGGTTGGGTTAAGAGTTGATTGTTTCATAAAAATCTTGGATTTCAGCACAGTGCTGTTACACATTCCTCAGTTTGAGAAAAAAACCTATTTAGACACGTGTTGTAATTGTGTTTACCCAATGAAATGTGTACCCAATATGTATTCCAGTTATGCAAGATGTTACACCTTGTTCTCTATATATACTGTATAACTATAATAACTAATTTAGTATTTATTCTCCTCTTTCTACCTTTGCTAGTCTCTGCTGTTGTTATGTTATACTTGTTAAAGGTGAATGTTGTTGTTAAAGTTGAAGTTCATTCCAGAATTTATTTGGCCTGTGTTTTTGCTGTTTCACCATAGTGCCACTCAAGAGACCCATTCTGATGAGATCCAATCAGGAGGCATTAAATATGTCCAAAACTCATAATACACCTCTTTTTCATGTGATGCTATTGGTGTAAAAACCTGTCCTTAAACTTACTCCGGACCATGAACGCCCTTGCAAAATTTTGCACAAAAACTTGCCAGCTGCCATGACCCAATGTGACCCTGTGGCTTGGGTAAGATTAGTAAGATTAGTCCTTGAAAAAAAAAAAAATTCATGATTTGTGTAATCAAGCCTCAAAACTGCTGAGCTTTATCAGGGGAGGAACATCAGGCGAGGCTTGATGACCATTTGTAACTATGAAAAAACTACGTGTATATATATAAATTATTGATAACATCAATCAGCATGCAGTTTGGAGATATGGAGATATGCCTTAAACACCTCATTCAGATCCTGTCTGATGTCCCTTCCGCTGCATACACGCAAACACACACACTTATCAAAAACAGCTAATTTTCTATGGACAAGCTGATTTGCCAAGCATGATTATAGCAGTGCAATCAAACTTGTCTAACATAAAGGAAATATGAAGCAGCCACCCACTGGGCTGTTTTAAAACTGCTGATTTCCTGTAAAGATAGGCCTTGAGAAATTAGGTGGTTGCACCCACATGCGGTTTGATATCTAAATGTTGTTTATTCAAGCAACTTTGGCCCTGTGTCCAAGCTGTAAGGTGGCACAATTAACACTAAGAGACAACATGGAGACATTTCATGTTGGATTACGGGGCAGCCAAAAAAATAGAAACTGCAATAATCAGTAAATCTACTGGGAAAACTAAACGTAATGACTACAACGGAAAATAATCATTACGTTTAGTTTTCCCAGTAGATTTATACACATGTATACAGCATTCAACTGAAAATGCAAAATGTTTGGCATTGACACCCGATTCAGAGTAATGTGTCTGATATTATTACAGCCTTTCTAGGTCTGCTCTTCATTCTTCATTCATTTTGTTTTGCTAAACAGATATGAGTTAGTACAGGGAGATTGCAGTGCCCTTCCTGGGGTTCTTCTTGCAGGTTATCCAGATTGGGACAAACATTAGCATGGCATGATGCTTTTGCCATGCACTTTGTTGAAGATTTATGTAAAGTTGGTTGCAACACAATCATATTAACAGCTGTCACGTACCCCTGCTCACAGAAAAAGGAAAATATCAGTTACCAGGTCTTTCCAGATTCATTTTTCAGGGTATTGATACTTACTCCTTGTGTAACTAGGTGTTCTGTTACATAAATTCAAAAGCAGCATGACAACCAAAATGCTTGCACTTTTACAAAGCTGATTACAATACACTGGTGTTGAGGTATTTGCAGGGGTATTTTTAGTAACATGCAACTCCCTATACAACAAAATCAACCTACATTGCAAGGGGAAGTGGAAGCATGAAGGACATTAAAGGACGCTGCCAAAAATGCCATCAGTAATATGGAGGCCCTGGCAATACAGCTCTTTGGCTCCTCTGTGATGTGTATGCATGTATGTGAAAGAATTCATAGTGATTAATTTATACAAAATATACAAGAATTGGACTGACTACAGCCATTTCAATTGTATTGTATTATGACCTACCAGATGGCACTGTGTGTTTAAGATCTAATCAAACAGAAATACAATGATGGATTTTCTATTAACTGGTTTTGGAATTTAAAATCCACTCACTTGCAAAACAACCCTTGGAAAAGAATATTAAATCCTGAAGGGGTATAAATAATGTAATAGGTGCAGATTAATTTTTCCACAAATTCAAGGCCTGCATCTTAATTGACTAATATTTGCAATTGTATTGTTATTCTTGCATTGCAGTGTTGGATTTTTCACAATTACCCATTGCTTTACCATTAGGATATATTGCAGTACTTCCCCTATTTACTTCTCTTTTTGTTATTGTTTGTACATTTTACTCCGGTGGTTTCTTGATAGAAATTTTGACAAAATCTAATGATTTAGAAGTAAATTTCTATAGGAATAGTGACTGACATTCAATTCAATTTGGGGTATTTGTATAGGCTTAGATTGTCAGCATGATTGCTGGGGCGGTGCTTTCAGTAAGAGACCCTGGCTGACTTACGTCTAAATTGGTCGGAAACTCCAAAAGTGGTTTGCAACACGATTTGATCATGACGTTGCGTTAGGGTTCCGGTTGCTCTCATTGGCTGATTGAGAGCGACGGGGTTTCGCGATTGGCTGAGGTGAGGAGTTCACGCGAAGCCATAAATCAGCTGGGCGAGAGACATACTTCAGTAGTTTAAAAAGAGTGTGGGAGGCTGAAGCTGGCTGTCGCTCCGCTTGTGGGTACGACTCTGCCGAGGAATTACCGCAGTTAGTGAGCTGCCGGTCAGTCGTAGAACTGCTTTTGCCTCGGACTAGAAACCATAACACTATTTCGACTTTAAATTTTTTTACTGCTTTAAGTGGTTTTAAACCAACGGATATGTTTCTTTTCTGAAAATGTAAGTAACCATTCACTTTCTTGTGTTGTAGGCGGGGTAGCTTTTCGTTGCTTTCTCTCGGAAGTGCAGTCCACTGCGTGGATAAACTTACAAACAAAAACGTATAAAAGTTTGTAAATGAACTACACCGCTCATCGCTTTCTCCCTGCTCGATCGAAACAGCTCGTGAAGCAGTAAATGAGCGAGGGGGCAACTTTTTAGGCGATGCAAACAAGTAGTATTTTCAATCAGATTTTCTTGTCATGTCGTTACTGTTTACTTTTTACTTATCGTTTGTTGGTTCTTATGGTTTGTTTGTTAATTGTGGAAAATTTAGGAGACCCACCTGTTGTATTGCTGTTTGCTTTGGTGAAAGTCAGATGAGAGCGACAAGATATCGACGTTGTCCTAACATTACTTTTTGTCTTTATAGTGAACCTCATCACCTGAATTGGTGCAGTTTTGTGTCGGCTGTCTGATTTCCTGATTGCATTAACTGCGTGGAGCAGTTGAAGATGAGCTGCACAGAGTAAGAAAACGTTTTAGAAACTTTTACAAAAAAAAAAAAAAACTTGAGCACGGACTTCTTTTTAGATCAGTGCATTAACCTCTCTGTCTCTTCCAGAGTTTTGCACATGATGGGTGAGCGCTCCGTACCACAGCCCGTGATGAACCCCGTAGACCTGACTGTACACCTGTGCCTGAGCCAGAGCCCACCCCTGTGCCAGTTACTGGGTGTGTCCCCTTCTCTGAAGCCCCTGCGGCCCTGCATCCAGCCACCGTCACCGGTTGGGAGCCCGGGCAGAGCCTGCCCCGTCCCTCCCCCCTCGGACTGGAGCCTCTCCCAGACAGGCATCAGTGGAGACGGCACCAGCACCAAGAAGAAGCGCGTGGTGTTCGCCGACTCCAAGGGGCTGTCTCTCACCGCCGTGCGCGTCTTCTCCGAGAGGGAGGAGCCCCCGGCCCCCGAACGCTCGCCGAACCTGCGTTTGCTGCGGCGGCCGGCGGGCAGGGGGCGGAGGCGCCTGAAGCTGGGCTTCGACCAGCCCTCGGCCGACTTCAAGTCCTTCCGCGCGCGGCTGGAGGAGGGCCTGGTTCTGCTGGAGAGCTGCAGCGTGACGGAGCGCAGCCTGAGCGGCACGGTGCGGGTGAAGAACGTCAGCTACGAGAAGGCCGTGCACGTCCGCGTCACCTTCGACTCCTGGCGCAGCCACCGCGACGTGCCCTGCACCTTCCTGCAGCAGCGGTACGGCGGCCCGGACACCGACGTCTTCGCCTTCGACATCCCCGTCCCCGACAAGCTGGACCCGCAGGAGCGGCTGGAGTTCTGCCTGTCGTACCTCCCGGGCGGGCACGGCACGCCTCTGTGGGACAACAACAAGGGACAGAACTACCGCGTCATCGTCTGTGCAGAGTCTGAGGCGGCCTCTTCCAGGGCCGCCTCGTCCTGCCGTCCCTCTGTGCCAAAGTCTCCCTTTAGAGGCCTGTGGGCAGCTCAGTCCCAGAGCAAAAGGTATCACCTGGACAACCCGGTGTACCACAGTACACCCCAGTCCTGTGAGATCTTGGTCTCCCAAAGCTGGGGCAGATTAGAAAACATTGCTCCCTTCTGGTAACAAAGAAATTCCTCACTCAAAAACATCTAAATCGAGTGCCAAAGGCTACTATTCATCCTCTACTCAGAAATAATGTTAACCTGAAATGGGGACCACACCTAGTTAGTAGAAGCTCTATGCATCAGGGATACAGTACTTCAGCTTTCAATGGCCTGTAAGGATTCTGTAGCAGATAAACATGCTGCTTGCAGTTCCTATTGCAAATGGCTCCAAGCTGCAGGCATTTTGACCACACCTGTAGTTCTTTTGATGAGGAGGTCAACCATGGACTTATGTGAAAGAGGGAATGAGGGACTGAACTGAAACTCTACTGCTTTTCTCCTTTTTATACTGAGCACTAAGCCAACACAGTCTTTGTTGTTGTAGTTCTGGGACTGGAATGAACTTACCAGTGCAAGAACACTTTTTAAAAAGTGCACTAAATGCACAAGCCTTACTTTCCTTATTTTCTCCCTTTGTGGGGGATGTTAATAATGTGACTGATTTCAACAGTAGAGCTGGTCTGGATTGTTGAATGGAGTTTGCATTTTTGTAAATGAGCTAATTTTAAATAAATAAATTATATGACTCTTAATTATTCATATATCTGCCTGGTGAATTTCTTTTTCAGATCCTCACTTTGAACATTGTGGATCCTTCACAACTACATACCCCCCTTCCCCACATTCAAGTATACAGTGACAGTACTGTGTGAGAACAACTAGCTAGCTCTGTGGTCAGTCACTCCCTTCACAAGAGAGGAAAAAATCTGCTTTGCATTGCTTGTCATGAGTGCATCAGCTCACATGTACTTTCAGGCTGATTAAAAAAAAAAAACAAAAACAGCATCACTTTAAATTGAATTTGATTTTTTGATAAACACCTTGCTGACCTAGTATGACTCAGTGCTGGATAGTTTGATTTTGCCCTCACAAATATCATCAGCCTCTTTGCATGCTTTTGAACCATTTGTAAAATCTAAATGGAACCCCCTATATATAGTTCAGGAACACCTATCTGTTTTCACAATTCTATGTGTCAGACCAAGGTGGGTGAAGAGGACTCTGAGCCCTTCCTGCATGTCAACAGTTTGAGATTCCAGAGGAGTAGATCCTGGTACCCAGTGATAGTTTATATAAATAAAGTTTTTGCTGCACCGGTTACTTGGCAACAGCAGCAGGGGGTTATTAAAAACTTCTCCTCCCTGCATCATTTAGTCAGGTCTGTGTGATGCTGCTGCAGCAGAGTGTGACTCAGTTCAATAACTGCCCTATTTTTCCCACACTCACAGCTAGCCCTTGGTGGACAATTTCATTTTACATGAGCCTCCTGGAATCTTGCAGATTTTGCACAGTGAAAGCCACATGTTTGGTACCATCATGTGTTTGGTATTAGCTTAAAAAAGACTTCATATAGTCTTCATCTATCTCTACTTTTACAGAGACTTGCAATTGGCTGCTTATTGAATCAAAAGACTCTAAATGGTAAACATGGCCTTTAATCTTGTTAGCTTTTTCCCTACATTGTCAATGTTTGGTAGATCCAGTATTGCGCAACTACGTGATGTCTAAAGTACATTGCATGAATTCAAAGTATACAATTTTCACTTGCCAAAATACTCAGGGGGAATAGCTTCCTATGGTTTAGGTAAAAATATGAATAACTATCAGTTCTTTTCCAATGATACCCGATGTTAGTGCAATAATGCTCTAACAGAGAGGTGAAGCAGATGGATATTATTAGGATACATTCCCCATCCGTGGCAAATTTGGTTGAGTTACTGCCAAGTTATCAGCGAATGTGCACACTGAACATTGGCTAGATTGAGTTGCAGTGGGTTACTGTCAGGGGCACCTCCATTCAAAAAAGACCCCTCAACTCTCCCCCTGGTCTCAGTTGCCGCCCGCTAAGACCTCGCTGCTGCTCGCACTCTAGTGAGAGACCAAAGGCTCCCCAGGAATGTGATGGGCTGCGTCATGGAACACTGGACTGCCACAGTGAGAAGCCTCCACGGGCACCATCGCTGTTCAAGTTCCCCATTCTGCTGGCAGTTACGAGGCTAAACCCAGCTATCAGCTGCGAGCATACAGTGCGCTTTGCATCCCTGGCTCTGTTTTCATGCCCGTGTATGGCTCTGACACTGAGCTTCATTGTTGCACAATCCCAGATGTTGTAACTGGGTAGCAGAGGCAAGTGCTGGCTCGTAAATCTGGCAGTCAATACCGTGGCATCAGACATATACAGTAAGGCCGGGTGACTCACTGTCACCGGTGCCCTCTGCACAGGGCTGAGTGGATACGGGACTATTGTTTCACCTTTTCAAAACCTTGCCAAGCCGTTGAGAAATTAGACTCAGTTGAAAAGAATGTGTCTGGCCGTGGTTTGTGTCAGACAAACCCTGTGTTTGAGTGGCATATTTAATAACATGATCCTGGAGTCTATTAAATGACTAGTGTAACTATTTGTTACTGTCAGTAAATCAAATAACAGTATAGATTTTGTTACCTTTCCAGCTGTCATTCAATTGTTTTGTCTTCTATTTTCCAAACTTTGTGCCAAGGGCACAATTTGTTAATGTAATTGTTTCATTGTAATATTATAATCCAGATATTACAGACAGTGAGCGATGAAGGTGTATCTGAACAGAATGCACCACCAGGTCTGGATTTTGATTATTCCAAGTGAATTGCAGTCATTTCTCAGCTGTCACCTGTACATTGAAACAGTGACAGTGACTGTTATATTTTAAGAAGGTTTTACAGCATTCTAGAAAAAGGCAGAGAGCCAACAGGCCAATACAACACCTGACCATGCAGCTTGTTTGTGGACATTGAGACACTGAGCTGTGAGACTACCCTTGTGGGCAGGAAGGGCTTGCTCCTGCTCTGCTCCAGTGAGGGGAATCGTCACAGAGGGGGATGCACAGCTTGCAACCTAACTTTGCAATCTCCTCAACCACAGAAAAATTCTGCTGACAGGCCTTTTTTTTTTGAAGGTATCAAAATCCAGCATGCCTATATTTAACGCGAGGCTTCTGAGTTTCCTCAGTCTCCCCAGAGATAAGCCTCAGACTTTATCTGCCTCTCTGTTTAAACTCATGTATGACAGAGGTCTGTTTTGCCAAAAGGTTAAGCCATCAGGTCAAACTTGTCACAAACTTCACACGTGATGCCCAGGTCAGGATGTGCAGCAATAACAGCAATAACAACACATTGCAATGCTCTTGGAACTTCCCTGCCAAGAACGGGCATGACCAAATTTGCAGACATATCTGCAAACATCCTGCCTCGGAGACAGATAGCTGATGACAGAGTATGTAAAAATGAGGCAATCTAGCCTTTTACCAAGGTAAATACAGGCAGGCTGTGGCAGGCCCATCTGAGTCAGTAATAAGTTTATATAAGACCACAGTATTTGTAAGGAATATTTGAAAGTGTGTTTGACCACATCTGAGGTGTACTCATGAAGAAATTCTGTATTCACATTGTATTCTTGTGTATATGAAATTTTGATAGAAACCCCACAGGATAGTGGTCAAAAAAGTAGTACAGGCAGGCCCTGCTATTAGGACACAGTTCATTTATGAAAATGCCATTGTGAATGGGGTTGTTGGGAATTGAATCTAATTTTCCTATAAACACACTGTTCTACGGCAAGTAGGAGCTACATTCCTGAGCTCAGGATGGAAATCTATCTTTAATTAAGGCTAGATTAAGGCTGGATAAAAATTCATAGGATAAATGTGTGTGTGTGTGTGTGTGTGTGTGTGTGTGTGTGTGTGTGTGTGTGTGTGTGTGTGTGTGTGTGTTGGCACATTTAAATATATCATCACATGAAGCACAGTATAAATATTCAGTACTGTGACATTCAGCACTGTGTGGTGGTGTTGGAATGACAGAACCTAGAAATGGCAAGACACAAATAACGGTCTTCTGACAGGTGTTTATTTAGCAACAGGACAAACGAGACAGTGCACACAGTGAAAAGATTCTTTTAAAAAAATTTTTTGGCTCTCCTCCTAAAGAAAAACAACCTCAAAGACAAATGTGTCACCTTTTCAGTCCTTTTTTTCATTATTTTGCTGTGGCTCTTGCTTTCATCCTCTCTCTCTAGTCTCTCTATCAATAGAAATCTGGATCTGTGCCATAAAGCAATTCATGATGGCATTTTTATCAATGTTGATAAATGTGGATTGATGTAAACCACACTGAAAAACTGAAACTGCCAATATTGTGTTTTTCATAGCATTGTGGCAGTATTAGAAAAAAGACTACTTTTGCATACTTTCAGTATTCTTATCATATAATCACAGTATAAAATTGAATTTCTAGAATTCATATATTAATCATAAGTGGACAATCATACTGTACCGTTTCTTTTGTACTTCTTGAAATATTTCTAAAGTATATCAAGTATACAGCCATAGTTTATGTCTATACCAAACACCAACAGGGGTTTTCATGCTTATCTCAAGTTATAAATTCATTCTGTTCACGTTTTACAGTATAGATCTTTTGCCCTGTGTTTCAAGTCTAGTATGATATCATATCAGTGTTCCTATTTTGGGATCTCAAGTGGGCAATCCCAGCCTTAGAGGGCCAGATTCCTACCTTTCAGTAAGCAACTGATTTACACATAGAAGAGCGGATGAGCTGACTTCCTACCCAAATACTGGCTTGATAAAAAGAAAATTCAAAGATG
The DNA here is from genome assembly GCA_019176425.1 of Megalops atlanticus. Taxonomy (NCBI): domain Eukaryota; kingdom Metazoa; phylum Chordata; class Actinopteri; order Elopiformes; family Megalopidae; genus Megalops; species Megalops atlanticus. The sequence continues at coordinate 10,835,292 of CM032878.1, forward strand.
CAGTACAAATCAGCATATCAAATGGACTAGTTGAGGATTGTGGGTGTGAGTTTGTGTCATACACTTCCTTGCATTAATGAATCATATTACACATAATCTTAATTTAAAACTAAGACTACCTTTTTTCATATATTGACAAAGCAAAAAGTTATGCCTTTTTACTGGTTATTTATTTAGTATTGTTGGTAAGGTAACTGCAGACACAAAATATCTGTTTTGCATCAAATATGATATTTCTATCAGAAATATTTTCCCCTGTTTAGTTTTACTCCTAGAGTGGGGTGGGGGATAAGGGTCCATAAGTACGTAAGTCACCAGTGTGCTATAATAATATGAAGCTCTTTGTGCCTAGTATTGTTTTACCGTATCATTGATTCATATGACACACCGCGTAGTATCTCTACATCTATGATGATGTTGAGCTGGGCTTAAATAAAGATGACTATGAGAGAACAAGTCATTGGTTATGAATGCAGCAGCAGCTTTCCTTTCTACTGAAATATTTCACTGATTCAGTTATAGCCACCAAGCAGGAGTAGCTGTGTACAACACAGTGGCAGATCATCACTGTTGCTGTGGTAATACAGAGAATCTCTGCCTATTCCCATCAGTCTCTCAGCAGCTGAATATGATGTTTGCCTCTCATCCATTTGCTGCTGCTTAGGAAACTGGCACACTGCCTGCATTGTGTACTTGCATGGCAACAGAATGTTGTTTTGCTTCATGACGGAAACTCTCAGAGATGCACTGTTCTGTTTAGGAATGTTAGGCAGGTTCGTTAGAAGGTTTCAAACAATAGTGTTATTTCCTTCAAAATCAAACTCAGAGTGCAGGTTTAATAGCAGTAAATGCACCTGAATACAGAAAACTATATATACATACAGAGAAATGTTTCAAATTATAGGAACATCAACTTTTCACTGTGTTTTTATAGGTGTGCTCCATCAGCTGTGCATCATTTTACACAATACATGAGGGACCATGACAGATGACAATAAGTACAAACATTTAATAGCACAGAGGACACAATGAATCACATTAGACGCTTCAGGTGCATGCTCTGCCCGCTCCTCCATGTCACGTTAATTGTCATATGTTTTGAGGGTGTAATTAAAAGGGAACTACAGACATCTCTTTAATGTGAGATGCTTTAAATCACATCTACCATATGTATATTCAGTCAATATGTTGTGTTGCTCATCTGATATCTAAATGCATCTTAATAGATGACATTACATGATGAGATTTCAAAACAAGGGTCAACATGGGGGGTATGCAGAGAAGACCATGTCTGTCTTCAAACAGATGCTGGGAGAAGGAAAAACAACTTGCATGTAATGTTGTAGCAGTGCCTGATTTTCTCTACCCTTGCCCTGGGGCACAACTTGTACACTGGTTTCGGTTCTCAGACAAATCAGTTTGGCTGATCTGGATTTTAAGTCACTTCTTTCGATTTATCCCCTGAACACATTAGAAACACAGAAACACTGACTTTTTATTTATTGATTCATTGCAATTATTTGTTCAGGGGGAGGTATAAAAATTTATTGAACAGCTAATTACGCTTAATTGAGACAGCCTCACATATTTATAAAAATGAACAGATGTTACTTGTACCTAAAATATGTTAAATTAAAAAAAAAAAAAAAACATTTTATTAGCACGAACAAACACCTCTCCAACACCTCTGTTCTCCACAAAGAAATCTCAGCAGGTTTAAATGTAGAGATGTCAAAAAAAAGATCAACAGCTCAATCAAACGTAATTAGCTGTGAGCTCAGCTGGAAAAAAAATAAATAAATAAAAAAATTAAAAAACAGCAGAGACAGAATGCCCTCAGGCCCAGTGCTGTGAACACAGTTCCGAGCTGTGATATTTTTGTGTTGCCACAGAGTATCCAATCAGCAGACCAACAGAAACAATTTCAGTATCTAACTAGGAATCACTCCTGAATACAAACAATGTTTGTCTTTACCTTTAACTGACAAATAAATGCAGACGTTATTTGCAGATATACAGTACATTAACTTTATCATTAATTTTGAACTTGCCAAACTGTGTCTGGTATTGAAAAAGTGACTCTTGCCTTTACTTGTGAGTGAAAGGTAGGAATAAATGTTGATGGTTCCAGCGGTCAGGTACAAGACAATTTAGCAAGCTGCTAGATGTCATAATTGAACAATCAAGTTGTTAACCATCAACTTAACGCATCTCAGAATGCAGTACCTCTGTAAAACCTGCAGCACGAGCTATCACATCCCGGTGACAAGCTAGCCTAGATTCTCACCCTCTAAGGTAAGTAATGCTGACAGTTGTGACCTGCCAAAAAACAGTTTTTCTCTCTGACCTATTTTTACATAATGTAGGTTTCCATGCAAAATGGAAACGTACATCAAAATATGTATTGATTTTTTTTTTCATTTGATACAGTTCTTGTAAGGGTATTTACATCATATCCACAATTTGTAGTGATAACCAACAGTAATGTACTTTTAGCCATGCAGTTTTTCAGGGTTGACTTGATACCATCTGAGGTGTAAAACCTTCTGCTTGTATATTGTTCATGAATAAAGATCAGGTTTCCTCAAAAGGAAATTACATAGGCCTTTAATATTTTGACATATCGTTTTGTGTACAGTAAAAAAAAATTATGAATTGAACTGAACAGCTGCAAAATATCTTCAACACCGTGACAACAACTGTAACCTATGCACAAGGAAAACATTTAACAATCTTAAAACATAGTAAACATTGTATTCTAGTTTTTACAGTACATATAACATGGCTTTGTTCTTTACATATAATTTTTTACCCTGACTTATTCCCACAGTTGTATTTCCATTTCTTAAATGCTGTTAACATATGGGTATTTTTATGTGGGTTTCTTGCTAATTTCTAAAGGAATGGGGTGCATGGTGACAAACAGTGTGAATGTGGTGTCATTGGTTGAGATGCAGGGTTATTCACTGGCAGTCTTTTTCTGCTAGGGTTGTCATGAGCATGCACATAGTCAGGCAGGTGGGGTGTCCCATGTTCGATCGAACAGTCCTCTCGGCCTGCCTTAGCGGCCCACACTGATATTGCAGACTTTGCAGCTGGGATCCTTCTTGGCGTTGGCCGTGGACTGGCTCATCAGCTGGTGGTGACCACTGATCTCTACCAGTGTGCCTTGCCCCAGGTGTACGGGCTCAGTGAAGAGCACTTCCAAGATGACATCACGGGTGTGGCAAAAGACAGGCTCCTCCCCCTCCCTCTGCGGGGGGCTGTAGGTCAGGAAGGGGTTGTCAGTCAGGTCCAGCTGGGGTAGCCTGCTGCGGCAAAAGTTATCCCCCTCCGAGCCAGCAGGGGCCAGCACCAGGATAACGTAGTGGTAGGCTGTGTACATGCAGTAGAAGTCAGCGAAGTAGAGGCAGGTGGACGGATTCAGGAGGTATCCTGCAGGGATCTGAAAGCGCAGAGGGCCATAGGGGGAGTCATTGGGGGGCAGGCCTGTGTCAAACTCTGTGTTGCAGCTGAAGAAGATGCCCTGTAAGGTGCCGTTGATGGGAGAGCCATGACTCCCACTGTTGTCTTTCAGGGCTGGATACATCACTCCCCCGCATACCGTCCTGTAGGGGGGAAGGCAGCACTGATCACATGATCATTCAAATATTCAACGCAACTGCTGCTGACTCCCTTCCTGCACAGAAACTACACATGTGCATTTGACAGGTATTGTTTTTAAACAATTAAAAAACTGGTTAATTGTGAGAACCCATGTGAAAATGAAATATGTATATCGTCATGTATTGAGAAATATGTCATTCCACCAAGAACTTGTTGCAAATACATGTAAAATACATTAATGTAAAGCATAAATATATTTCAATATATGAAAATGGCAATAATTTACATTTTTCAATTTATTGATTGAGCTAAAAAAATCTCTTGAAATCTATCCTCAATATATTACAATTTTGTGTGGGAACCCAGAGTTTCTATGCATGGCACCCACCTGACATAGTGGAAGTAATCTGGGTGTTGGTTGCGATAGAACACAGAGAACCTTAGCATTCTCCCTGATGCACCCTTGGCTTTTTCCAGGAGCTGTTGGAGGTGGACCATGGCATAATCTACATGGACACAGGCACATTCAACAAAGAAGAAGGTCACACTACCCTTGCCGCCATTGGCACCAAGTGATAGACCAAACGGAGTTAAGTATTGAGGTTAAGGGACATGTCTGGGCAAAAATTTAAATTTGATATATTTTCTGGTGTGGATAAACCACTTGTATGCATGATAGAGAAGCAAGGCTTGCTATTTTCAGCAAATCATTCTCTGAATGGACTGGATCACTGTAATAAAAATAGTAGTAGTAATGTAGTAGTAAGGACGGTTTGTGTCCTAAAGTGAGGGAGTAAGATCCAACCCTAGACTTACTGGAAGCAGTTTAGAATGCATGATCATGCACATGTATACATTGCACATATCATAAAGAATATACAGTTTTAATTTCCAACCAAATTTCCCCCTTAAAACTTACGTGTGATGCAAGACTTTAAAATATCAGATATGGAAGGCTGGTACAAGGTGTTGCTTGAGTCAAATAAAACAGTAGTGTTTAGTATTCAAAGTCACTGATGACATAAAACCAAAAAGTGATTTGTATTGTATTCCAGGGTACTGATTAATACATTATAGTATTATGCATAATATTCAAGTACAACAAAATATTTACTCCATTCCCCTTAACTTGCATCTTATAGATTTGTGAGCATGATAGTGCAACATTTCCTTTGATCACTTCCTCTCTTTCTGCCTCTCTGCCCTCACTCTCTTTCACACTTCCTCCCTCCATTACCTCACATTACATTAAATTCATTGTCAATCTCTCCCTTCCACTTTGCCTGTCTCCCTCCCTCCCTCTCCCTCTCTCTCTCTCTCTCTCTCTCTCTCTCTCTCTCTCTCTTTCTTTTATCTCTCTCTCTCCCTCTCTTCCCCTCTGTCTTTACTCACCCCCAGTGCAGAACTCCACCACTTGGCTCCAGTCTGACACCAGGTAGTCTCCTCCCTCTGGCTGTCTCACAGCTGTCTGGACTGCCACACAATACTCTGTTCTGGGGCTCAGGAACCAGTGGCCCCTCACCGCCATGGGAAGGGGAACAGCCTTCGCCACCAGCTTAGTTGGGACATCCTTAACAAGCACACAGAAGTGAAGAGTTTGTAGGCAGACAGTGTTCTTACTTGGACACCAGAGACAAATGCAATTACAGCCTCTGACTCACACAGTTGCTGATCTGATTGTACACAGGTCTCTAAATATGTTTCTAACAGTCCCTGAGCCGTCGGGTTAATTAAGGCTATATCCGTGCAAGAGAGCAATTTCCGCTTTTTTATGTGAGACTGCTCAGGGGCAGAAGTGTCTCATTTAGTCCAGTTATTTCTTGAATTTTCAGGATTTAGTGAGCACGAGGGCTGCACAGCATTATGAAGCAGCTGTTACCAAGGGGACCTGGGCCGTTAGCCTCTCACTCCAGCAGAGAGAGTTCTGAGGCTGGCGGATGAAATGTTAGCAGTCATATTTTCTCAGCGGTTGCAGATCCTCAGACAAAGTTATCACAAAACACATTAGCATCTTTGTTTCAGCTCAGTCCTGTAACAAGCGCAGCTAATTGCAGCACGCTCAGAAGGTTGCATATCCATGGCATCCCCTGTGCAAGTTCTATTTCGCTTAGCTTTGATTCCCAAAAAGAACAGAGACTGGGATAGAGATAAGGGTCCTAACATGCCGCACTAAGCAGCAGCCTGATCCAACTCATTCTTTTCAAGCTGTGGCAGCTTTTACAAATGCAGAAACGAAATGGGAAAAAAATTACATTCCATGAACCTTTCGCACCATCCTAAAAGATCAGATTTAAGTTGACATTAATGTGTGGAATGTCTGCCATCACCTTTGACATACAATGTGAAAAGTGTAATAGCTGTGAACTGTGACCAGCTCTTCCCATATTTGCCCCCTGAGAGAGGCAGACTGTATCCGAGAGAATAAGTCAGATTTGAGTTGGAGATCACAGTGAAGAGTAAAATCCAAAGGACAGGGCAACTAACTCAACATGGGGAGTAGTCTTGATCAAAACTGCTCCCGGCTCATTTAGTCATTTCAGTTTATTTAGTAAAAATGATTTCATTTTCGGGATGTTTAATCTCAGAATTGTCTATGATCTCAATTGAGTGCCCTTACACTCTTACATTTAGGACTTACATATACAACATATTTTCAACTGAATATTTATATTAACTTTATGTCAGTATATGCTGAATAAAGCTGTTATACCCATTGCTGCATTACTTCAAGTAATATGATCTTATTAAAACAGTGCAAAATATTACTGAAAATAAAATTTTGTAATTTTACCATTTTATATATCCATATCTGATTCAGATACATTTGAAATGAGCAGATGATGATGATGATTGCTGTTATTATTTTAAGCACAAATTGTAATATGTGTGCAGTTAAATGCAGTCCACATTCAAGTTTGTGAAAAGGTATACAGTATAAGATGCACATTTACGCATTTTGCAAAATCTAGGTATTTTGAGGTGAATTTCTAAATTGGTACCATGTACCCAGTAGACATTTTGGCCCAACATTGGCCCATTGTCATTTTTCAACGTCGGGCAACCGTTGTTTTTGTTCATCGGTTCGACGTTGGCCCAACCATGATGGCCCAACGTCGCACTCTTTTATTATTACGACAGTGACCTAACCGTTTATCTGCACGGTTGGCCCAACGCCGGCAGCCAACTATAATCCATATGATATTCTGCACAGAGCAGTATTTGGTTCTAGAACATTATGCTAATAGCATGTAGAAATGTGACACTCATACATATCTTTTTAAAAAGGCATAACAAACATGCAAGATTTAAACTAAATATTAATAATCAATACCCATAACATCTGACACCAAATCAAAAAATGTGAGCATAAAGAAGCTAAATCTCAAAGCAGACAGTGTTTTTCTGATGGGGTTGAAATGGGGAGGGTTCCTATTGGTAAGCCATACGCATCATTATAATAGATTAACTGAGTGGTTGGACCTCACTGGACAAGGGGGGGGTGGGGTCAGGGATGGAGGCTGTCCTCTGCTAGTTTTTTCCTCTGAGGGGGCTTCTGGCTGCTGAGGAGGAAACAATTGTCCATGAGTCACTGCCTGGAAGCTGTTTTGCACAGCACGTTATTTTTGCTTTCCCGCTCGATCTGTGACCTGTCTCACAGCTGCTCCCTCCCTCCATGGTCTCTCTATGGCCCTGAGTCTGAACTTGTAATGACGGACACATTTTCTTTTTGCTACGGCTGCTACCTCTGCGGTTAGCTCTTTCCATCTCTCTGCAGCTATTTTGCTGTTGTTGTTGTTCTTTTGTTTAGCAAATGCACGCTAATTTCCAATTGACATTATAGAAAGGATATACAGGAGATTCAGGGGTCAACATAATGGATGCTTAAATGATTGGAGAAATGGAGAAAGTTACAAGACGTCCGACAGATAAAGAGACGAGAAGAAGGAATGTTGGTCACAGAGCAAGGAGCCCGCAGTGAGTCAGACCCTGTGTTTGAAGCGGTTGGGATCCCCTCCCTCCTTGCGGCTCAGGTCAATGAAGTAATGGGTCACCCTCCCGGCATCCTGGGGGGGCATCTCCCAAGCGATGCGGAAGGAGTCACACGTCACCTCGGTGATCTGGATATTATGGGGTGTGGAGAGGGAGTCCATGACTGCCATCAGCTGCAACAAGCCAAAAGAAGGAGATGTGTCAGACAGCTTGACTCCTAATACAGAAATGAATGCAGTGTGAGCTGTTTAATCAGAAGTCAAGGGCTTAAAAAATATGAAAAAAGTAGCAGCAAATGAACTGGTAAAAGACTGTCTTGAAATGCCCCCCAGTGGTCATTTATGATAAAACACTTGCAAGTCCTGGGGTCATATTTACAAATTTTGAGTTGACTATCTGACAAAAAATTTGGGGCAGTAGTGTAACGGCACTGTAGCACAGTGGCAAGGAGCAGAGCTCATAACCTAAAGGTTGGTGGTTGTGACAGAGTGCCGTCATTACGGTTGAGTATGCACTCTGACTGCCATACCAACGAGCCTGGCTCTTTGGCGTTGCGGTCAAAGTTTGGTACCCCGTAGACCCGGGTTCGAGGCCGGGTGGGGTGACTGCTCTCTCCCTTCACTACATATGGTGTCAGCAGTGGGATGGTTGGCTGCGAGGCCATCGGAGGTGTGCTCAGTGTGTGAGCCGTATGAGGGACCCCCAGGTTAGGTTGACCCCGGTGTGAGTGACCCCAGAGATGGGCGAAGCACGAGTGAGTGGGGCACCCTGGGATGGGAATGGGAGAAGTATGGTGGGGGAATGCACGAGGTATGCCTCTGTGCGTGAAGCGCATGGGCACGCTTCCCGAAGGGGAGGGCAGTGTGATGGAGTGCTGTCACTACGGTTAAGTATACACTCAGCCTGGCTCTTTGGCATTGCAGTCAAAGTTCCAGTTTGGTACCCCGTAGACCTGGGTTTGAGGCCAGGTGGGGTGACTGCTCTCTCCCTTCACTGCAGTGGTTCAATTCCCTGCAGGAGCACTGCTGCTGTACCCTTGGGCAAGGTACTTATCCCAGAATTGCCTCAGTAAATATCCAGCTGTATAAATTGATAACATGTAGAAATTGTAAAGTATATAAGTTGCCCTGGATCAGAGTGTGTGCTAAATGACTGTAATGTGATGTAAAATTTGGCCTTCAGGCTTTTACGAAGGCAAGAAACCATGTCTTTTCCAGTGTTGAGTGTTTTGGTGATTGCTTGGACATCCATTCCAATTTCCATGTGTTTCATTTTTTCTTTTGACTTCACTGGCTTGCTATAATGCCCTTCTTTTAAATTTTGACTCTTTTTACTTCTCTTGTTTGTGCATCCTCCCGTCTGCTCTTGTGTTTGATCAATAATCCCTCAATTGGGGCTGTAATGTTTTATTAATGGTAGCTCTCTGTAAGTGGAAGTGCTGAAAGCACTCCTGGAAAAAGCATCAGGATGAAAATAAATAAAAGGAGCAGCTGAAACAGTGAGCTGTGCGGCTCAGACCAAATTCAATTAACCTTTGGCTGGCGGAGACTTCTCACTGATCTTGATGCCTCTGCTGCTGCTCCTAATTTTCAACATCCTCTATTTTTTTAACCTTAGTCTTGCTCTTTCTCTTTATTTCTTTCCTTCTTTCTTCCTAAAGAAAGACATACTCTGTAGGTGTGGCACTTCTCCCAATATGATGATGATGTTAATCACAGCTGCATTTGGCACCAGCCTGGCCTCTCTACAGGGACAACACAGAGGCAAACTCTGACTGCATCACCCGGCTGCCCTACCAAACATCCCCTGTTCCCCCAGCAGCAGTCTCCAGGCAACATCGACTCATGTGTATTTCAAATCGGCTCCATGGCTTTTTGAAGTCTCCACAGACAATGTGCACAAACACTACTTCTGCGCAAAGCCACAGAAAGGAAAAAAAATGCTGCAGTGTTTTCCATTAAAAACCTTCACAAAGATTCCGAGAGAAGTTTAATTGAATTTGCTTTGCAGTGTATGTCCCTAATTCCACTGTTCCAATTCATGTTCTTTGCCCTTTCAAAGGGGAATTTCACAGAGCACCCGAGCAGTGGATGAAAACAGCAGAGCAAGCACAAAAGGAAATCCAGCACGTCATGGGTTTCATGGCATTTTGAAGGCTGCAGGAAATGAAATACCAGCGGAATGGTCAGATGATATACACACACACACACACACCTATTTATTTAGTCTTTTATTTATTTATTATACGAGCAGGGCCATAAGATCCAGCCTGGTGCCCGCAACCTTGAAAAGAAGGATTTCACTTCTGAGTCAGGCTACTGTGTTTGATGAACCATCATCCCTCTCCAGAATCGATGATCCAGCTGATGTGTTCTCAGCAAAGACAATTATCTTTCTCTTTGGGCTGGGGCACAGAGTGTGACACACAGAGGAGGGGAGACCTGACTTATGAGCTCTCTCCTCTCTCCTCTCTCTCTCTCTCTCTCTGGGTCGCTTTCTATTAATTACCCCTTTCATTCTGTCAATCCCTCTTCACGCCTGCCTCCATACTACAGTTGGTTTTCTCTCTCTCTCATGCGCCGTCCTCCTCTTTTTTTGTCAAAATGTCAGTAGCTTTCATCTCAATGCCTCTCCTGTGACTTCAGCTGTAAGCCTGCAGCATTGAGGGCTTCGCACAAGAGAAAAAACAACCTCCCTCCCCCCCACCACACACTCACCTAATTACAAGCTCAAAGACAAAAGCCATATGCTGGGAGTGTTCACTTAAAAATCAAAGCATATGTTACCGCCAACACATGAATAAACGCCGCAGCATGACTCTCCCCATTGATCTGTGGGTGTCGGGTTCAGGTCAGCGCTGCGCTTGTTTGCGAGTTGGTGGAACCCGGGCTGCGGGTGTCGGAGTGTCGGCTTTGTATGTGTCCACACTCTCATACGTGAGCGCACACGGCCGGTGCGTGTCTGCGATGCATGGCCGCAAGGGGTGTCCCAGCCTGCTCCGCAACGCAATAGCTGCTGCAGCTCATTAAACCCTGTGAAATGCACGTGTGCTGGATGTGGCATTCAGCGAGATGCAGTTGATGCACCGTGCCCCGCTATGTGGGTCTCTGGCGTTTCCTGGCAGCTGCCTCCTTCCCTCTCATTCCCTCTTGTTCCTCTCTCTCTCTCTCTCTCTCTCTCTCTCTCTCTCTCTTTCTGTGGCATGTTCACACGTACAGGATATAGGGCGAGAGGAGATCCTCACAGGACGGCTATCAAAGCCTGCTTGCCTCCAGTACATCTTGCTCCACTTTCTGACTCCACACCGATTCAAACACTCCAGCTTGTTCAGCCGTTATTCACTTCATTTAACCACAGTGTCTAAAAGATCTGTGCCTGCCAATTAAAAACGAGTGGAAGAAAAAAAAGATTGCATTAGTTACCAGATAAATAAATATAGCAGTATTGCTTATCAGATTTTTTGAGCAGCTTGCTTTCTAGTCAATATCAATTGATGAACCCCAATCAGTGCATAAAATCTGTGCAACAAATTGGGCTGCGCTAATAAATCACCAGCATGACAGCTTTTGAAATGCCGTTAGAGGTAAGCTGACAGACTTAGGGATTTCACCTTTCTGTAATGTTGGGAAAGAACAGAATTATCTTTCCCTCTATTCTTGTAAAATCTACCAGAACAAATCAGAATAAGAGCATTTAGAATTCTTCCTAACCTTTACAGTCGCTGGATTAGGCCTGTTTGTCATGGGATTCCAGTGATCCAATAGCACATTATATAAGTGGAAATGCATGAAGTAACATTATTTGCCCTAATTCCTCATTAAGGATGCTGGCATGAATCTCTGATGAATACTGAATGGAAGCCATTTGTCATAAGGAAGGACATCCTCTGTCTTGCTTCTCCGCAGTAGAAACCGGATACATATATTACTGCTTATCTGGTCTGGTGAAGGCTGTGCGTTTGTGAGTGTGTGTGTGTGTGTGTGTGTGTGTGTGTGTGTGTGTGTGTGTGTGTGTGTGTGTGTGTGTGTGTGTGTGTGTTTGTGTGTGTCTGTGTGTGTCTGTGTGTCTGTGAGTGTAGGTACTGTTTTTTGATGGTGACAGTTAAAATGAATCTGTGCTTCAGTGAGATTATTCTCCAGCAGCAGCGGGTTAGGGGTATCAGGTGCAGAAATGGGTGATGAAGTTCCAGAATGTCTGCTTCGGTGTGGAGGGTCATAGATGTGAGTGGGAGCACGCAGCTGAGAGAGACTTGGGAGCTAGTGATGTGTGTGTGTGTGTGTGTGTATGTGTGTGTGTCTGCAAGTGCATATGCACATGTTTGTGTGTGTATTAGAAGCTCACAAACTTCATTTCATGTTGGAATGAATGTCACTTCTGTAGGGATCAAAATTGGTAGGGAGAGAGACAGGGACAGACAACGCATGATCACTCCAAGGCATTTTGTTCTCTGATAACCATCATATCTTCTTCACGTGACCAGCGTGAAAGTAGACCTGGCTATGACGCAGTGCTGACTGGAAGAGACCTGGCATTTTCACTTCTTTTATCTTTGTGCAAGGAACACCTTCACACCCGCTCTGACACAACACATCTCCAAATGACCATTAATGGCTTTGTCATGGTTTGGAATTCTGTTTATGAGCAGAAAGTGTAGCTGCAGTTGGGACACAAAACCGACTTCACACTGCTTAAACCTCACAGCCATCCTTATTGTGGAATACTTAACTAAGCTACCACATAAACAACCAACACATTAATATGCTGAGATTATGAATGCAGTCAAGACCACCACATTCACCCACAGAGATACTGAGCACAGTAAACACCAGGTCAATAACTCGTTGAGATACTGAACACATCGTGGACCAATGCAAAACCACCTGAGATACTGGAGACTCTTAAAACACATCAACACAGAGATTCTAAATACCAGCAATCACAAACAGTGGCATAGATGCTTTACAGTTGAACACACTGTGCCAGCACTAATAACCACCACAATAGCACATTAAGACACTGAACACTCTTGAGACCAGCACACAATGCACTAAGACACGGAACACACTCAGGGCAAAGCACACAAACAACTGAGCGCATATTGTCACTGAAATGCAATGCAATGTGCTGAAGACTGCGCAACTCAGCACACAAACAAACTGAACCCCTGAAGAAAAAGCATCCTTCTGTGCTGCAGACATTAAATTAGTTAAGCTCTGCATGTTTACCTGAAGCACATTTGACACTGCTGGTGTGAAGCCATTGCCCTAATGGCGTGGGGGTAAACACAACAGAGGACTCATGATTCAAATCCTCACCTCTGTGCAGTGGTGCTGTCTCTGCGAAGAGCGCTGAGTTGAAATCCGTTTTCAGATGCGATCAGACACCGCTGAGAAGCCGAGAGCTTTGAATTCACCCCTCTTTCCCTCTCTCTCACTCGTTGCTTCCTCTGCAGTGGATGATGGATCCCTTAGGAAAAACCATTAGGAAGTGAAACGAGCGCCTGTCTCTCTCTTTCTCTCCCACTCTCTCTCTCTCTCTCTCCCTCCCTCTCCCTCTCTCTCTCTCCCTCCCTGTCTCTCTCTCTCCCCCCTCCCTCTCCCCCCCATACAGCTATTCAGATGTGGGTGCTGAGAGCTCAGTGAGAATGATGTGTGCATGATTGGTGCACAGCTGTATTGCCCAGATATTGCCCACTGTTACACACATGCACAAGCCCACACATACATATGCTTCTAAGATGTTTATGCAGCGCAATGGACCAGTCATACACACCCCCACCAGTGTGCTCACTAATGCAAAAAGAGGCATATGCTCACGCAACATCACACACCACACTGAGAAATGATCTGTGCCCTAAGCTCACATTTACTGGCGGATTGTCATATGATCTGTACACCAACCACACTGGCAGCAAAACATCTAGCAGACCTTAAAAAAGCAATTGCAGTTGTAAGTGTTGTGTGTGTCTGGGTGTGTGCATATGAGTGTGTGCATGTGTGTGTGTGTGTGTGTGTGTGTGTGTGTGTGTGTGTGCACACGTGTGTGTATGAGTGACCCACAATTTGAAGAACCAAAATAAGTCTGAACTGAACTCGGATTTCCACTAAAACAATATGTACACCCCCTGTGTTTTTCCCTTCTGGAGTGGAAGATGGGAATGTATCTAATAGCACGCCTGTGCCATGTGATGTGATCAGAGGGGTTCCGGAACACAGGGGGAGTGGGAGGGTAACGTAAGTGTGACATTGGAGAGGCGTTCCTCTGTACTGTCCAGGGCTGGAGCTCTTCAGAGTCTCACCAAATGCTGTACCATATGGGCCCTCTCCACAGGCCTCAACCTACTCAGCAAAGGGGAGGGGAAAGGGATGCACAGAGAGGGAAATGTCTGTGGGGTTATTGTAATGTACTGTTACTGTACAGGAGGATCAAACAAGCAGAAGAAGCAGAAGAAACTCCCTATTAAACATCTGGTAACTGAGTAAGAGTGTAGTTCCTGTTTGTTCTAAATCCACTGGCACAGAAACCACTGAAGCTATGATACTTTGTTGTGTGGGGAATTTTAGAAATATTACTTTGTGGATTGACTATTGTTATGAATCTAATCTTAAACAAAAGGGCAGATTAATTATAGTCTAGATAAAATGTAAAGGATACACCTGGCCACATTAATTTGTAGGTTACTTTGGATTGTGATGACGAAGCACATATTTGCAATTCAGAATAATATGCACCAGAGAGAGAGATAGAAAGAGAAAAAGAGAGTGATTGTGTTTGCACATTAATGATGTATCAGGTGGTCAATGGTTCAATGAAAAATTTCCCAGGACAAAGTCTTCAAGAAAAACTGGCTCAGCTCCACCAGCTGCACTGATCTCGGTCCTTTGTTCCTCCTATGGGCAATAAAGGGAGACAAGGCTGTGTGAATTATCTCGGAGCACCTTTTATAGGGCAAGCTGGCTGTAGCGAGCCAATCTCATCAAAGAGTAATTAAAATGCAATCATCCATCTTCAGACATGCCGTGACAGCAATGCAAGGGCACTAAGGGGGCGAGCAGACATACCGTGCTCTGTCTATTTGAATGCTGCATGGGCTATCCGATGGCTTTGGAGAAAGACCATGACTAGCGAAACACCTAAGCTGTTCACCACATCACATTTTGAATGTCAAAATATGGCAAATAATTTCAATATTACATTTATTTGTTATCGTAATTGTCCGAAATTGCATTTATCTCAGTGCAAATGTGTCTTCTGAGTTATCACTTAGTAAGTGGGATCTGAGACTAATTTATTTTTAGAGATGGATAAAAAGCATGTGTGCATGATTGAAATATCAGTAATTTGTATTTAAGTGGAATCATTAACAGTACGTTTGAGAGTTTGTATAAGAGTAACTAGCCAACTAGTAAATGTTTCCCAGTTCACAGAAATGTATTAGATACCCTCGTAATATTGCATTTTAATTATTTTGATTAAATAATCAATGTGGTAAACTCACTAGTTACTGTCATGTGCGAAAGTATGAGGAATTACACAAATAGCATTTATTGTATGACACTTAAAAGCCGTATTACTCAATTTTCGACAACAATGTGCATTTCCCTAACACCTGCTGAATGACTATAGGGAGAAAGTCAAGCAAAACCGAAAGAGACAAAGGAAAACACAATCCTCTATCAAACCTGGGCCAAAATACATGCTTGGCCCTCACAAATATGGCGTCTGAATGAAACGTCACGCAGGTCAAACGTCAAATTGTGAAACCGTCATGGCGCCGTCCACGTGAGGTTGTTGAGCGTGTGTTACTGCCGGTCAGGGAAAAATGTTTTCACGAAGAAATAGTTAGCAAACGAAGACGGTCAAAGTAAGAATCGTTCAAGATCAGTTTGTGCCCGTGGACAATAATTTTGTTTTGCGGAACAAAGGACACATAAAGGTAATTTTAAATTGTGAATGAGTTTGCATAGTGACGATTTCATATTGCAGGGCAAGTATGAGTTGGCAATTGTGGCGTGGCTCAATGGCATAGGCAAATAGCATGCTGGATAACTTGCTAGATATCTTTTAGTCAACGTTAGGAGTGGGGAAAGAGGAGGCGTTCAGTACTGTGGGCAACAACACATCGACAACTACATCTGTTTACCTGGTTATTATTTAGATAACCTAGATAACTGACTAGATAACCGAATAGATTATGTGAGATGTGTCTGAGTTAGCAGTGTCTAGGTTGGCTGTATTGACCTAGAGCCAAGTAGCTAAGTAGCAATATGTGTAATAGTCTTTGTTGTTAAAGATTTCTTTACCAATTAACTAGTTAGCTAGCAAATTAGCTTGTAAGTTTCAGAAGCAGAGAGTCGATTGTCATATATCTCTGTCGAGCACACTAATTGCTATGGAAGTCTCAAAATAGCATAGCCGCTCGACGTATCGCAGCCCGTTATTTTAGCCATGGATGTTCCGCTACACTGGACATGACAGCTCTCAGCACCTGTTCTGCATTGGAAAGATACCAGCAAGGCATTTTGTCTTTGTTTATGAATCAGAATTCGGATAGTTACCATAGTTAAAATGTTGAAGCCCTCTTGTCCATAAATTCGACGTGAGGCTCACACGTAATATGAATGAATGGGAACGGTGTTTAGTACCATACAGTTTAGCTTATATGTATACAATAAAGGCCTGTGTTCAAACCCTGTAACATGTCCCCAGTACTTTGCTGTTGTAAACCTGTGTCAGTCAAATTTGGTTGTGTAATGTAAGTTTTGTTTTTTTACCTCCTCACTGCCTCTCTTGAGGCTTTTCCTGATTAATGGAAAATGCTCTTACCTCTTACAAAGGTAACTGTGGTAAGAACGCTGAACCTGTGTCACTTAATGTATATCGTCTGAGAAACCAATGGGACGTTTTTGACTTTTCATGTTTGTGTCACCTTTTGGTGATGTGGACGCTTGAGAAAGGCAAAGTTACATGACCACATTGTTAGTGATGGCCCTGCGATGTCTCCCTGCAGTGTGAAGGATGGCAGAGGATGGCTCCTCTAAGACCCCAATACCCAGCCCTGCTGGCAGGGGGTTGCTGGTGGGACGCAGGCTACCTGCCACACTATCCCCAGGCCGTCTGCCCACCATGCGGTCTCGAGACCTCACCCTTGGAGGGGTGAAGAAGGTAGGGCCTTCAGAGGCATGGGGGCAGGCCAGTGGTGTGACCCAATTAGCCTGGTGTCTTTCAGGTGGACTGCTGGTGCACGGCAAACTATTAATAGAGTCCCCCTGCACTCATCTTTAAAAAGAGGTTCTTGTGGTAACACTGGAATAAATAGTGAGCATTTCACCAAACGTATTCAATTCATTATTATTTATCAAAGTAAATTGTAAACATGCTTACTTTTAAAATTAATTTATTTGGTAATATTTTTTGGTATACATGCTTACTTAACCTGTTTGTGTCCTGTAGAAAACCTTCACCCCTAACATCATTGGCCTCAAAGCTAAAGAAGAGTAAGTATACATTGTAATTCACAAAATGGAGAAACCCCTGTAGCCAACTTTATATTGCTGATTGAGTGAGTGAGCAAATGAGTGAAAGCCTGTATTTTTGTGTTGGTTGGGGATGAGAACACCATTGAGATGGAGAGATGCATTTTTCTGTTGACAGGCAGAAAGTGGAGAGTGGAAAGAGGCAGGAGAGGAAGGAGGCAGACAGAGGGCGCCAGAGGGATGGGCGTGGCAGGGGCCGGGGGCGCCCTGAGGTCATCCAGTCGCATTCCATCTTCGAGCAGGGGCCAGCAGAGATGATGTTAAGAAAGAAAGGTGAGAAAAAGGTGGAAAAGCTGAGTCACACCAACAGACCCCCAGTGGAAGTACAACAATGCAATTTTAGTTACATCAGATTATTGCCTCAGAGCCCACTTCCTCACTGTTGCCATTTTAGTTGTACCATGAGAGCTGTGGATTTTGCAACCAAGTTTACTGACAGACAGACTGAGCAAGCTGACATTTTAAATTTGAATTTGAATTTGGCATTGTAAGATTTCACGCCCCTTTCACAATGCTGTATATGATACCAAATTACTAGCAATTTTCCAGATTCAGTGCTGGCTTCACATCTGTTTGAAAGTGATCTTTGTACCAGTAACATTACTACCTGCAAAGTTGCTGCAATTTACCAGCTCTTGACCATTGTGAAAGGAGCGGTGACATTGAGAGCATTGTGTTGTGACCTGCATACATCAGTAACTCAAAAATAATTATTCCTAACGGTCTGCCTGTTCAACTAATTGGTATGCTGAAAATACTCCACTGTATTCTCCTCTCACTTCAGAGAGCAGCAGTGTTCAAAATTTACTAGTAGTATTAATAATGTATCCAGCTGTCAAAACGTTTTTTTGCCACAGAAACAATGGCAGAACGCAACTGGAAAAAAATGTGAATACTTCTAGAGACATGAGTGAAGAGGAAATGTTATCCCTTATTATTGGACTGTATATGACCTGCCTGACTTACACTGCATTAACTCAGGACAACGACATGAGTGGCTTTAGTTAACATTTGTGAGCTAGTTAGTGATTTTAGGTGTACTGTGATTTTAGTTTTTTAGCAGGGGCTACCTAGCTCACTAGCTAAATTACCTCAGCTCATCACACATTAACCTGTTAGATTGCCTCAGACTTTGTTAGCTAGCCTAGCAATTTTGAGTTCCTTAATCAGTGTCTGAACAGGTACATTCCTCCACTCTGAATAGGTCCAGCATAAGAATTTCCAGCATAAGAATTTGGAAAGAGATGAGGGGTATTCTCTGGTACTGCGTCTTTACATTCGGAAATTGGGTTTACTCAGGCACCTGGGATGGGGAGAGAGACACCCCAAACATGGGCCCCTCTCCCATCATCAACATCAAGAAGGAAAAGAGGGAAACTGAGGAAGAGACCAAGGAGATACTGCGCAAGCTGGAGAGAGACAATGTGAGCCCCTGTGTGTCTGGATACCAGCAGAGCTGGGCCTCAGTCTATGTATCACTGCTGCTCCCTTGAGAGCCTGCCTAAGTATTTCTGTATGTGTCAGTTCATTTAGCCATATCTCCCCTTGCTCTTCCTGTACCTGTTCTCTGCCTTTGGCTCCATCATCTTTCATACAGTCTCCTTCTTCTCTGCAGACCATATTCTCCAGTCATGGGTTATTCAAATATGTTTCTGAGTTAAAGAATGGATTAAGCCATGTTTAAAAAAAGGACATCAGTGGGCCTAAGGCATACACTGGGGGCATTAATGGAGTGATGAGTCCTTAGCCTTGGGCTAAGTTTATTTTTTAACTTCTCTGCATTCTCTTTCCCCTTTCTAATATGTCTCTCCTCCTTGCTTACAGTTCCTGGATGACCCTCACTTGCAGAATGAGATGAGGAGCTGTCCTGTACAGCTGCCCCTGGCCGTATCGGGCTGGGTCTTTAAGGAGGAGTTTGGTGAGGACACCCCTAAAGGGAGCCTCAAGGCAGAGGAGTTGAAGACTGAGGAGGAGGGCGATGGAATGGACGTGGAGTATCGAGACACCAAAGTCAAAGGTACCCCACCTGGGGAAATCTAATCATTTAATTGAGAAGTCTGTAAGCCCCAATCTGGCATAATGCTGTTCATCAAACTCCTTCTGCCGCTCTTTCATATTTACCAAGAGCATTTGGATGATCACCCATGAATCAGAGGCATTCATACACTAGTACTCTCCTTGAGAAGTGAACTAATGGGAGCTGTTTGTTTGATAAACTGTAACATTAGCTGCTCCCTCTTCCTCTTCTCTCCACCTCCTCAGTAAAGGAGGAGCCTGCAGATTTTCCAGAGGTCAAGAAAGTCGAGCCCACCTTCAAGCCTCCGCCTATCCCAGAGCCCAAGTCACTACCGGAGTTGCTCAATAGCTGGAGCCACTCTAAAGGGGAGGAGCTGCTCTTCATGCAACTACCTGATTCGCTGCCAGGGCAGCCACCAACACAGGAGGCTAGGCCAGTCAGGACGGAAGTGCAGTCTGAAGACGGCCAATCGGTGCTTGTGAGGACTGAAAACAGCCAGGTAAATGTTGTCACCTGTAAAATGCGTCAAAGTCTGTGTGCCTGCCAGTGTGTGTCTGTATGTGTGAGTAACTATAGACTGTGTGCTTCCTGTCTTATGGGGACAGGAAGAGCTGCAGGAGAATACCTGCTGTTTGAGTGATCTCCAGGAGGGACCAGTGGGCCGGTTGCTGGTGCGGAAGTCTGGAAAAGTTCAACTCATCCTAGGGCATATCACCCTGGACTTGGCCTTAGGGACACCCTGTGCCTTCCTGCAGGTCAGATGAAGGAATTATCATTTCTCATATTCAGTCAGTGTTCATTTTGACATATAGGTCTCCTCTGCCATTGTATTAAAATTCTTGTTCTCAGCTGGACACATTTAATACCATTCTCCTTGATCACTGTAATATGCACTATGGTCCTACACATGTATTTTTCTCTGGTGTAGGTCTTACATTTGCCTCCCTGACACACTGTTCTCTTTCTCAGGAGTTGGTGTCAGTGGGGACAGGAGAGGGCAGGACTGGAGATCTTTCTGTGCTGGGACACATCAAACACAAACTGGTCTGCTCACCTGACTTCCAGGCCCTGCTGGAAAACAGGGCATGAGTGCCTTGGGGCTGCAGCACACATAGCGGGTCCCTGACCACCAGAGTCACGAGACGCTGATCAACAGTGTTTGCAGCTGACCTGCCAAATCAACCCACACGTGATCACTCATAATACCAACATGCTGGATAGCCTTTATGTCCTGAAGCTCAGACCTGGCAGGACAGCAGGGCAGCTTTTACAGTGGTTTCTGGTAAACAGAGTATGTGATTTCAAGAAGGGGGAAAATGTTGAGTATAGTGTGACAGATGGTGGATGAACAAATTAGAACATTAGTATTTATTTATTTTTCTCTGCACGGTGAAGTGGGGAGAGAGCTTTTTTTTCGTTCAAGTGTTTAAAAACAATGGAACTAATACTAGGGAAGAAACAAAAGGGGAATAATCTTTCACACTATGTTAAGACAGAGCAGTGCCAAGGATTTTTCCACTACTGGTGTTTGATCTAAAGATGGCAACAGTACAGCCTCTTAGCGTCCACCATTTGTCAGGGATACTGAGGTGATGGTTGAGGGGCATTAAGGAGCAAGAGGGTGGTACTCCCAATTTACTTTTGCATACAGAAATTGGCATCTAATTTCTCCTCCTACTCTGCTTGTGGGAAGTCAGAAGTGGGTAGGGTGAAGGTGTAGTGACCTTGAGGCTGTTAGACATCACATTCCCATAGCTTCCTTGGCTTGCCATGCAGACTGCTCCTCTTGCTTGTCACAGTAAAGCTGATCTTTGCTGATCAGAGATCAGCACTGTAAAGAGGAGTCAGGAGTGAGGGAGTAGATTGCAGTGGGACAAATCACACTCGCCGCAATGGAGGTATGTTTCAGAGCAGCCTTTTTGGTTGGGACAAGTGTTTTTGTCAATAAATATGGACACTGTATTCTTTGTGTACTTCATTTATTTCTGTGTTTGTCTGGTATGGGAGAAGGCCAGTTGGGGACAAGGGTGGAACACTGGAAATTTGTTTGGTTCAAGTCACAGTGCCACTGCACCCTTGCTATAGCAAAAATAATAAAATATGTATATTTCAAAAATTGATCCTTGCATTTTTGTTTCATCTCAAGTGTTTCATGTTAACCAGCAAGAGGAAGAAAGATTTTGTGAATTATTTGAAGTACTGCATCCCAACTCATGAATTATTTCCCTTTTTTTTTGTAAAAGCCAAAGAATAGCCCTTTTTAAAGACAGCAATACCATATGTGTATTACTGTGACTCAATTCCTTATATTTGTGTGTGAAATTCCACCTCGTATGACTCGGATGGAGGCAACAAGATAACGTCTTACATTACAATAAGCTATTAAAAATTCTGAAATCATATTATACAAACAGATGTTTTTTCTGCTATGTTGGTGTGAATATGTATTTCGCATTATTTATTCTGTTGGAAAGAAACGTGTATTACTCATTTATCAACATTTAAGACGGATTATAATTAGTTTGTTGGTGAACTTCATGCATGCTACCTTCAAAATGTTCTCAGATGAATTTATTGCAACATTCCTAATATAAGCACTAGATGTCACTGGTGTGCTACTGAAGTAAGAGCTGTGGGGCCACTTCAAGTGAACAACGGGTACCAGTTTTTCCACCCTCATTTTTTGCAGTTTAGGATGTATATATATTCAAGGCTCCGTATATATCTATATATGTATATACACAATGTTTCAAGATGACAATTCACTACATAAGATCGCTCATACTGTTGCGTGAACTTTTTTGCTAACCTCCCGCAGACTCGGTGGGAGTACCTGTCAGAACAATGCGTATAGGTATAAATGTTCTCTCCGGAAGGATACTAAAAATAATTTGTCCTCACGAACTGGCAGACCGCCCGAAGTCCCTTAGTTAGGAATGTTCGGCTTGATGTAAACTGGGGATTAGGGAATTCAAAATGAAGTCTGAGGACCAGCGTCTCGGCTGTACTGACCATTGTGGGAAGGGCATTCCACCAAACGGGTGACACACCAAACTGGAAACAATTTACGACTTCTCCAACTAAACGCAATCTGTGTGTAGCCACAGCTGCGCAAACAGACTACATGCAATAAAATACCTGAGCCCCAAGAGAACAGTACAAATAAGAGGAATCGCTGGCAAGCTGAACACAAACTGCAAACGAGCGATGGAGAAGTAGCCAGTTGGAAACTTCTGTTTTGAGTACTATATAATGAAGCATCTTTGTCTACCAGCTGCATCTCTAAGGGTCGAAAGCAGCAGGGTAGCTAACCTTAGCTAGCTATGTGGCGCACCTAAGTATTACTTTCGTCTGGTCCGTTTGAATAGCCCAGTGCACATCAGCACACCATGTTCATTGTCTTTTAGTGGAGGATAAATCACATATACTCACAACAACAGATTACATAAGCAGCCCACAGCTGCAGCTAACAGCTTAAACCCTCGCTTTGTTGTTGACGTCCATACATGGCGCCCATTCACGTGAGGACGCACTGTCCAATCACGTCTGCGCTCGTCTGAATCCGACGAGCAGAGAGACTCAAGTGTCCGCCGTGCACGCGGGAGAGCACAATGCGCGCTGTCGACGCGCAGCGCGTTCTTGTCCAGCCGGGTGGAGGGCAGATTTGATGATCGAATTGGCAGGCCGAATACAAAGGCAGGGGCAAATTGCAACACAGAACACCGGCGGAAATTGAGTAAGTATTCGGACGACACTGACATCGCTACCTGTTGAGTAATATGGTTGGTGTCTGTCATGCTTAGTTGCCGTCAATATTAGCTGACGGTAGCTAACCAGCTATTTCCATGGCTAGCTGGCTAGCGAGCTAATGCCGACGGGGATGGACGGAAACGTGTCATGACATTGGCATCATGCTTAGCGAGGGTAGCTAGGCACCATTACCGTTATCTGATGGATGTAACCAGCTATTCCGCACAAGTCCTGAAGGGTAGCCACGTTAGCTAACTGACTCAGCCTAATAACTAGCATCCTGGGTATGATACTAATCAAAATCAGATCACATGCATCGCTAGGTGGAAATTCTGGAACGAGTTACGCAGGGTGCCTATGGAAGGATGTAGCTAACTAGCTAGGAAGCCACGACACTGTCACATCAGTTATCGTAAAATTGTTGGATAGGTAAGCGGTCTTGCTAGTAACAAATGCTTTGTAATACGAATCAAATGTGAGCTAATTAGCTTGTTATTGTTTTCGATATAAATCGTGGTGAACGGTGTTCATACCTATCTAGCACGATAGCTGACCCTGCTGGCTGTCGCGGAAACATGAAAAGATGCGCTGTGGGGTGAGTGCTTGCCAGCGAGGAGCGGCATTTGTGGGTGATTAATTAGCTTGTCATTATGTTATTCAAACTAGCTAGACAAATTTTTATTGTGTTGTATCTAGGTAGCTGAGAGACTCCTTAATTGGGAAACGATAAAAGATGGCTAAAACTGTTTTCTAGCTATCATGCAAGATACACTTATCCCGAGTTTTGGTCCCACGAACTGAGTGGCATGGTAGGTTGCTACAGAGCTAAGCGACACTGATGTGTTCGAAATTTAGGTAACTACGTAACTTCGCTACTTGAAGTCTTCAGCACAGTTCACCTCGCTTATAAGGACAACATCTGTTGGACAGGCCAACATGCTCTAGCTAGCTAACTAGCTAATTAAATCCCGGACTTCCCAAATTTAGCGTCAGCTAAACCTCTTCCGTTCAGTAGCAAAATCATTGTACGTTGTTGCCTTGGCTAGCCAACGCACACCGCTAGCTTGCTAGATTAGGATATTGTACCATCTGTCACCGAGAAGATAGCAGGGCAGTGCGCTAGCCAGACAACATCCTGGATAGAGAAAACCCTCCCACTTTGCAAACAAAGAGAGCAGGCATAAATACAAAAATATTTTGCGCGTTGTAAACTATTTTTTATATTTCTGCATGTATAAAATAGAACCATGTCTTTTGGATTGCGAATTTACTGCAGTGTGGTGCATTGTTGCGCTAGGTGTTAATGATTGTTGACATTGTTGATATATGACATGGAATTGAGTGTTTTCAATGTTTGTATTTTTCACGTTGATTGGATACACATCTAGACACGGCGTCCTGCCTCATTCCTCCTTTCAGGGCTTCATGGCAGTGTAGTGAATGCAAACCCTGCTTTGTAAACAGCTCTTTTTGCAGACTTACTTGTTCCAGTGAGATCTTTGCATACAAGTAATGAATCTTAATGCTGTACACATGAGGAGATGTCATAATCAGATGCAATGCTTGTTCCCTGTAACAGTGTGTTCTGGAACATGGCTTGTTAGTTGAATGGGTAGCTGCAGCTGTGCCGGAGAGAGAAAGAACTCTTATTCAGTGAACCTTGTGTATCTATGAGGGCTCTCGTCTCTCTGGGGGTTAGGATGAACTGGTCTTTCAAACGGGTTTGCCTAATGTCCCTCAGGCCCTCAGTTCTTTCAGAATCTTTGCTGCTGTTTTGAATACTTATTTGTGTTTAGTGTACTACTAGTGTACTACCTGTTTGCTGCTGGGCACCATCTTACAGTTGTATGTCAGCCAGTAGGGCGGATTGGGTTTGATCCATGCTCACCATGCTGACCCTCGGATATCCCTGAGGTGAGCCGAAAGCGCTTCCACACTTGGCAGGGGTGGATGGTGTTGGCCAAAGCCCTGATAATGTCAGTTTGCCCCAGTTTCAGTGGATTCTATTGGAAGTAGGTGTGTGTATTCTGTGTGAAATACCATAGGCAGAAAATCTGACCCTTTCAATGACTATTTATACCTAAGTTGTCCAGTCCAGTTCTCATCATTGATAGTAAAACCTAGATGGTGACTATTTTATCTTTTCAGCTGTATTCCAGTTTTGTTTGTAATACACATCGTTTCTCTTATCTTTTTGTTGTGGTCACTCCTAAATCAGAATAACAAAAGTACAAGCATTCCCTGAAGATGCTCTAGTGTCAACAGCTTTTAAGTAATAGGTGACACTCCATCAGTTTGAATTCAAACCACCATGCTGTGTGGCATTAGAGTGCCACACAGACAGCTAAGACCAGTCAGTGTCAATCAGGCTTAGAACTGGAATTTTCTTATGAAATGCAGTTGGGGTCCATAATTTATCGAGACATTTGAACTGAGAATACTTATATGTGGATGTGTGGGTGATGGTGTCATCTGCATGTTGAAAATGCAGAAGTGACCCAACCCCACGCCTCTTTGGAAAACATGTGGCTTAAAATGTGTCCACTGACTCACCTCGCCCATTGCTTTGTGAACCCAGCTGGGCAGGTCAGGGGGCTTTGCATGCGAGCAACCGCTGAGCTGAGCATTTATAGATCTCATTAATAGCCTGAGATGGATGCCATTAGTGGCCCCCACAGCTATAACGGGCTAAGGTGGAGACATTGGCCAATACAGCTTCTGAGTCTTTCTCCTTTATTGAAAACAATTGCTTAAAATTGAAAGATAACCTTTTTTTCTTTTACTTTCTCAGGTACAGCAACGTTTGGTCCCTCGGAGACCTGAGGATTCCTCCTTAAGGATTCACTCACCAGTTAAACTGCCTGCTTCAGTCCGTTTCACAGACTTCACATTCGACTGAGGACTGCAAGAAGAACCACCCCAAAAAAGCGTAGGTGGGAGAAAAAATAAAGGGCACCTTTAACGGAATTTGACTCTGTCACAATTCTCCATATTTTTCTTGCTGGCAGAAAGATGACTGACTAGACCAGTTTCATTTGAATGGCTCTGTTGATGGTGAAAGAGAAATAAGCTGGTGGAAGTAACTGAAGACAGGAAAGGCCGGCTGCTGAGGGGGGCGTAAGTAAAGCACGGACTTCCGGCCGAGGGGGTTTCCCCGCGGAACGCTCATGTCCATGGAGGTGGATTTCCACCCTTCTGCTCGGGGGAGCCCGGTGTGCCAGCACAACAGGCTGTGGAGACTGTGGCCGTAAGAAGGCCAAGAAAGGGAAGGGAGTCCCTCGGGGGGAGTCCGGCCAAACTGTGTATCTCTACTCGCAAGTACCCTTTTCTTCTTGCTTCCTCTCACCCCCCGCCCCTGACCGCCAAGATGGGCTGGTTCCCCTCCCCGTTTGACAACCTGCTATGCATGCTCCTGGGCATCTCCTTCACCGTGTGGTTCACGTTGCTGCTCGTCTTCATCATCGTGCCGGCCATCTTCGGCGTCTCCTTCGGCATCCGCCGCCTGTACATGAAGACCCTGCTCAAGATCTTCGAGGTAAGCGTCAGGCGCGTAGCCCTGCGTGTCTAGCTGCTTTGTAGCATATCGCTCCCGCTACCTCCAGTGTACGTTACATTACATTACACTACATTATTTTCATTTAGCAGACACTCTTATCCAGAGTGACTATACATATAGTAGATTACAGTTTTATCTGTTTGTACAGCTGGATATTAACTGAGGCAATTGTGGAATGTGTACCTTGCCCAAGGGTACAACCACAGTGCCTCAGTGGGGAATTGAACCAGCAACCTTTTGGTTACGAGCCCTGCTCCTTACCACTACACCACACTGCTGTCCATGTGTCACACAGTGTGCTCCGCACACTCTCCCTCAAAGGGATCCTATTGTATTCTGGGATCACGTCCTCTGAAATTTGTCAATAATTACACCAGAGTTTTGTCTTGGACGGTCTGGTGCATCATCTTGGACGACGGCAGGTCATGATTGCCAGAAGCATTAACAAAGTCCACAGTAGTGCTTTCAATCCTCACCCACCTAAGGCTTAATACCTAATGCTTGCTGGTTGAATATAAATGTCTGGCTCAAGGTATCAGACCACTCAGGTTGTTTTCAGTACTCAAGAGCAATGCCGTGTTTTTAATCTGTGACTGATTGTAACATTACCTGGCAGCCCAGTATCAAGTTATATAGTCCGGATGCTGGCAACTTATGCTGAGTAGAAAGTCATTAATACGGCAGGCAGGAAAATGTTTTGTGGTGTGGTGTTGTTCAGCGGAATATTGCTGCACGGCATGCTTGTTCTGTTTCGTGGTTTCACAGTGTCTTTCAGGAGCACTCTCGCAAAAAAGTAAAATTAGATGTTTTGTTGTATGCGTTAGGTACTGGCATGCGAGGTTGCCTGTCCTGAATTGCATCTCAAAAGACTACAGCTCAGCCCTTCTCCAGGTGATGACACAAGCTGGCCTTACTAATGGCTTTTCTTTGGATGGCTGTTTATTCATCTTAAGACACAGAAGATCATGTAGAAAAACAATTGGAGTGTATCAGTGTGTGGCTTGTGTATGGTGACAGTTTCATTAACTTACGTATGAAGTGTGGAAAAAGCAAGACTTGCCCTGTTAGCAAGTACTCCACCATTGAAAGGATTTGTGAGCATCATCTCTTGTTTACATTGTAGTTCTAAAAACTGAAACAAATTCTATGCCCAATCCACACTTTAATAAACTCCCAAGGAGCTTTTCTACACAATTCTTTTAGTCTTAAGGTAATCGGACAGCTTTCTGTGGAAAATCCGCTTTTTTCAGTAGTGGGTTTCATTTCTCCACCCGTTCCACTGTAAAGCTCTTCCTGTTAGTAGGTGCGTTCTTAGCTTTAAATGATGTGTTTTGTGCATGCGCAGTTGTGCATAAAAGTTTTTTTTGGGCGGGCTGGTGAGACCAAGGTGCAGGTGGAGTTTTTTTTTTTTTTTGGTGGAGTTCTCCTTTAAGGCTGCCTGCCTTCATTTGCATTACTGAAAGCAGAGTTTACTTGAGGTCATTTGCAGCCTCTGCCACTGTGCCCATCCCTGATCTATTGTGCTGGTGCAGCGCTGCTCTTTGTGGCTGGTTCTGACACTCCTTGCCTCGTTTCCTTCCTGTCGGGTCACGTGGAGAGCCTCTTTTATTTCCACTGCACGCACGACGAGTGATACTGGCATTCGTGAGCCGGGCAGAAGAGTGCACTGGAGTGTGATGAGATTTCGTACTTCCTGCCTTTAACTCGGCCAATGGTATCAAATTTAAATCGCATATCCACATAAATAAAGAACAGCTGAAATAAATTATTTGCCTGGCACAACAACGCCTCTGTTCGTGTGCAGGGTTTCACCCACCGGTGTTATCTGTTGCCAGACAGTGAATTGTGTGGCTGGTGTCTACAGATAATATCACGGGTGTAGGGTCTGTTTTTCTTCCACACTGTAGGAAGTGTCATGCCAAGCTGCTCGGCTTCCCCGAGCCCACCCCCGTCAATCACTTGTCTGATGAGAAAATTTAGAATTTAACTGTGGTATGTTTTTTCTTTATCAAATGTATATTTGTACTGTGAACTGGACAGTATCTCCAGGCTTGGTTGATGTCCAGATGGCATAGTAGTGATGAAGGAATGAGTGAACACTTCAACTAGAGCACAAGGTTGTATGAGAGTGATTGACTTCAAAATGAGAACAGATTTTGCTGTGGTGATACCAGGGCTCCAGGTGTGGGCCGGAGTGGAGCCGAGGTTTGGTCTGGTGTGGAGAATAGCATGTGCACCTCCTCCCTCCTCAGTGGGACAGCTGTCCTCTTTGAGCATGGATAGCTAATCTGTTAAATCAGATTTAAATCACATCGTCGCTTAAATTAAGCACATTTGGAAGAAACCATTCGGTGGGCCTGGCAAGGCCTCTGTGCATTTGCACGTCTGTTAAGCATTTTGTCACCCGCTGTTGCCAGGCTTTGCATTGCAGGGGTTCATCTGCGCAGAGATCGTGAGATGGGTGTGGGGCTCCTTTCCTGTCCTGTCATCTAGAGCGCAGCGTGTGTGTGGAGGCCCGGGACGGGGACCAAGCCATGAGACCGTGTGGATCATCTTCCCCCAATCTGTGTTGAACTTGGCTCTAGCTCCAGCTTTTTGTTTGCACTTAACTCAATAAGGGGAGGTGACCTGAGGCTGCTGGGTCAACAAGCCCTGACCCTGTTTAACCAAGGGCTTGCTGACACTAGGAAGGGGAGCCTCCCAGCTAGTAGGTGTAGGTTGTATTCTTTCCCTGTGGAGGGGACTGTTATCACTTGCCCCCCTGAAAGTGAGTGTTCCTCTTTAAAGAGAGTGAGTGTTCCTCGTTGCAGTGGAACATTAGAGGTAGTTCTGGCTGAGGGCCTGCACCTTGGTCTCACCAGCTCACCCATCTCCTAGAGCTGGCTGAAACCAGAGAAGGTTATCCTCCTGTTACTCATCCTCCCGCTCTGGTGTCAACGCCAGAACCGTCAGCAGTTTCCGAGGAATCGCCCGGGGAGGGAGCGCAGGCACCAGAAATAATCTGCTCTGAGGCACAGAGGGCATTAGGGGTAGAAGAACCCCCACACACACACACACACACACACACACACACACTGAAAGTAGAATTCTCAGGAGAGCGGGGTGAAAGGTCACAAGTGGCCACACGGCTTCAGCTGAGGGCTATGTGTTCATTCGTAGTATGAATTAGACAATATTTCAAGGCTTGGATGATAGCCAGATGACATAGTTGTGTGGGAAGGAAAACCGCTTGGATCGTCTTGGAGTGGGGGGTTTCGTATGAGTGAATGACTCAGTATCGGGCAGTGATACATTACTTCCAATCATACATTGGTGATGACGGAATGGGTGAAAACCCAGAGGTTCAGCTTGATGTGGCAGATTTTGTGACTCAATTGCTTGCAGATAAGAACCAATGAAATTTGCCATGGTGAGATCAGGGTACCAGGCGCGGAAGTTGAGCCTGAGTGTCTGTTCTGGTGCGCGGATCGTCAGGCGTGCCTCTGTCCCTCTCGCGCGACCGCTCGGTGTGGGCAGGCCTTCAGACAGCCTCCCTCTTGAGCGTGAATGGAGACCTTCTCTCTGCGGGGATGCAGCTCATTCGGAGACGGATAGCCCCACAGAAACAGACCGTGCTATTATACCGGCGTGATGACGCAGCACATCTCCAACAAACAAGACTGCGCTATTGACAAGGGAGAAAATGGGGGGAAGGGCACCTCTGGGCTACAGCTCATTTTAATCTGTTATGAGGAGATATGTGAGACTCAGCTTCCTCCCCCCCCTTCTTTTTCCTTTTTTTTTGTAGTATTATGTAATGACCCGTGCTCCCACACCTCTCTGTTCCAGTGCCGATTTAAAAAGGAACACGCTGGCCTTTAACTGCCCTGCTCAGGCCAGCCAAATGAGCCGTCGCCCCAGTCCGCACCCCGGCACGCTTTGGATGCTTTTTGCGCTAGGAATCTCGGTGGAAGTTGTTAATTACCGGCATGCTATGGCAGAAAGCTGAAACCCTGTCTTGAGACCTCCTGGCTCCTTCATAGCAAATTTTCCATGACACCGTCAGAGTATATATACTTCTGTCAAGACATAGGCAAGTGTAAAAGGCTCACTCTGAGATAAGACCCTGGGGTCTTATTTCTTGTAAAATTTGGACTGTTTCAGTGAAACTCTTAAGTAAGTCAGACATTTAAAAATACACTAAAAGTTTGGGGTTTGTTTCATGTCACACATTGCTTGCTGCAGTTTGGATAGAAAACATAGCTGTGGTCACAGAGATCCTCTTTTTGACTGCAGAGCGTGTGAATTGCAGACAAATGTTTTATCTGTTCACAGATTTGGTTAATTATATGTGCGTTCACCTATCTCTATCAGGGAACACCCACAGAATTTTAACTGTGATATTAGTTGATGTTGATCAGAAGAAGGGCAGAACCTGAAGAGTTGATTCATTGTACCGTGCAGAGAGGCTCAGAAGAGGGAACTGTGCCAGTTCCTGGATCAGCAGAAGTGTTTGTTTATGGTCTGCGATGAGACATTTTGGTGAAACCAGATTTGTTGTGATCAGATACATTCAAAAAAAAAATCCAACCCAACAAACTACGCTGAGATCCCGGCACCTGCGTCACGCTCACAGCATGTGTGCTCTCCTTGTGTGCTCTCTTTGCAGCACAATATCCAAATCAGAGTTTCTGAGCTCCCTGTGAGCGTTGCTGTTGGCCTGGAGCTGTATCCACCCTGCCCTGAACTGCAGTCGCACCCTGTTGGTTATTCTCCACCAACTCGTTTCTATGAATGTTATTTACCACAAAGATCATGGCTAATCCCTTACAAAGCTGAAAAACGCCCATACCTGTGTTCGGAAGCCAAGAGGCCAAACACAGAGAAGGAAGTGTGAGAATGGAGGCCCAGTCCCGGTGAATGGAACAAGCCCAGAGCCGGTTCAGCCTATTGTGTTCACCAGGGCGTTAATGGCCTGCTTTTCCCTTCTGAATCATTACGAAGGAGGCGTTCCTCCCCAGCGGACACTGTCGCAAGACGCCGATCTATGGTGAAGGGTGTTACAAAACCATCACAGGGGTTATATAAAGCGCTCTGCTCTGCGTGGTGAGCTGGATCACCCAGCACAAGCAGCGCGGCCAGGCGCAGAACCCACTCTGAGGGATCCGTGTTTCGCTATGGCGTTCCCAGTGAGACAGTTAGCAGGTAATCAATGAAGACCCTGTGTCTGCCTTTAGTTTCGGCAAGCACCAGGGGCAGCGGTGAATCGCGGCAGCATCTCAGAGTTTTGAAGTGCATTGGCCTCACCGCATCGCGCTTCACGGGACTGTCCGTTTCAGCGGAATGCGAAAAATGTCCTGACATTCTAGCACCATGAATAAGCCTGTGAGGCCTCCCTGTTTTGGCTGCGCTGGCCGCTGCTGTGCTCGCTCAGAGGGCATCTCCCCCGGCCTGGTGCGAGTTCTGGGAGTAATGCATTTGACCTGCTTCAGATGCTGAGGCACCACCACTGCCGCCGCCCCTCCCCCTTCTCCTTCCCTCCCCACCTCCTTAATGGGCCTGACTAGGGAACACGCTGTTCTTTTTCAGGTCCCCCCCCCAAACGCGCCTGCGCACGAGTGTGGGGGAAGATCGAATGCCTGTTAAAAGAAATGTGTGCACTCTTAACCTGAAGCTCATTACTCTGAAAACTGCCATGCCATTAATCAGTTACTCTTCCAAAGCTGTGAATAAGTCACATCTCGGAAGCCGTTTGAGTCTCCGGATTGAATAAGCCTGTATGAGTGCTTGACATATACACGGCTCCTTGTGTTCTTTACAGGAGCAGAGTTTTTGAATTGCACGCTGTAGCTGCCTGTTTTGGCTGGTTCTGTCAGAACAGAAGATTAAGGAGATGTTTTAATGTAATCCCAACAGCCCCTTTACCTCACACTGAAGTCATTGTTTTGGGGGCAGGTAGAATGTTATTCTGCCACTTGCCCCATCCTCCATAATCAGGAAGTGACTGAGTGCTAGAGATTATATAACAGTTTCGACATAATCATGCAGCATAAAATGGCAAGGAATTGTGCTATATTAAGCCCACACATAATGCAGAGACTGATGAGCAGTGACAGAATATTAGAGATATTGTTATTATCATCAGCGACGGGGTAGGAGAGGATCAGTCTATGTCTCTGCAGCACGCACTCTATGCTGAATCTAATAGCCATAAAAGGAGTCATCTGTTTGCCATGCCATTGAGTTTGCTTTGAGTCAATAGCAGGGGTGGCCTGAAGGTCACATGTGCTGGCAGACGGATGGTCTCTTTTCCTGGTAACGCTGGTTTTTCTGTGAACCAGTTAGGCGTATTTATTGAACTATGCTGAGGGGCGTGATGCTCTCTCCTTATCCCGCTGGTCCGGGGCCTGTCGTCATGACGATCAGCTAACATCAGCTGAAGAGGGCCCAGAGCGACCGTGTCGGTGCTGTTGAGGTCACTCTGCTTAATAAGCTTAAGGTAGAGAGGAAAAACTGTGCTGTGTTCAGTTCGAGCAGATTGCGGCCTGACGAAGCTGAGTCATCGCCCCGGAGAAGAAGTAACTCATTAAGAGGCTGATTAATGGCCAAGCAGAGTGAACGAGGGCACCGCATAACAAAGTCTTCGTTTTACCCAAATATGTGAACGCGAGTCTTATTCTTCCCCTTCTCTTTCCAGTGGGCCACACTGAGGATAGAGAGAGGAGCCAAGGAGAAGAACCACCTGCTGTACAAACCCTATACTAATGGT
This sequence comes from Megalops atlanticus, assembly GCA_019176425.1. NCBI lineage: Eukaryota > Metazoa > Chordata > Actinopteri > Elopiformes > Megalopidae > Megalops > Megalops atlanticus. The sequence goes on from CM032878.1 coordinate 10,868,495, forward strand.
ACGAACCGGCAGCTGTGCGCATCTGTGTGAAAGAGCGTGTGTGTTTGCATGCGGGTGGGGTCTGATCTTGGTTGTCCCCCATCTCTTGCGTGCCCCCGCCCACGGGCGCAACGGCAGGCATCATCGCCAAGGAGCCCACCTCCCTGGAGGAGGAGATCAAGGAGATCCGGCGCAGCGGCAGCAACCGCGACCTGGGTGCGGCGGCCGCCTTCGAGATGTCCGACATCTTCTACTTCTGCCGGCGGGGCGTGGAGAGCATCATGGACGACGAGGTGACCAAGCGCTTCTCGGCCGAGGAGCTGGAGTCCTGGAACCTGCTGACCCGCAGCAACTACAACTTCCAGTACATCAGCCTGCGGCTCACCGTGCTCTGGGGCCTGGGAGTGCTGATCCGCTACGGCTTCCTGCTGCCTCTCAGGTGAGTGCGGGGGCAGTGAAGGGGACACGGGGGGGATGCTGAGTGCAGTCGAATATTAGAGGGAATGTGGATGAAGGGCACACAGATATGGGGTGATCTGAAAGATGAAAGGAGGGCATAGAATGGCAGATGTCTGTGTCAGCGCTGAGGTCACCATTGTTGGGTCAGTGCTTTCTCCTGGTTGGTCTCAGAGACAGGGCGTTAATTGGGTCTGTTTGTGGAAGGGGCATACCAAAGACTGAAACCCAGTGTATGTCAGAGATTTAACTACAAAAAAAGCATAAAAATGCATGAAATTCAATGTAAAACTGAATTAAGCAGTGACATTTTCCATTTGATGCACTTAGTTGAAAACTGCAACGTTTTACATTTGTACCATTTATGTGGCACCAGAATACATTAGTGTTGCGCCCGTGCAAGCAGGTGGACATCATTAGCTGTTGACACAACGTATCTACAGGGACATCTGCAGGCTTGTGTCTTAGTACAAGGGGGAGACCCATATGGAGGGTTAGCTAAAGAGGAGTGAGCTTGCATTAGCATCAGCCATGGCCCAAAGAGACCCACAGTCTATCCCTCAGCGTCTGTCGTGGTGGCCTGGCAGCCAATCGGCTTGAGAGGAACCAGCGGTCGCTTCACATTAGGCTTCCCCCGGGATGGATCTGTCTGCCGAGGGAACAAGGAGAGAGTTGACCTGCGACTAACCGTGACCCCGGCTTGTCTCCGCCCAAGCGGTGGCCGGGGCAATCCATCCGCGCCCCTCACCCAGCGTCTGCTGACTCCTCCCACCCCTCAGAGACAGGCCTAAACGCAGCCCCCTTCCACTGACATGGAGATAACGCAGATGCACTGTTTCAACATGTACACTGATAAAGCAAGCACTATCAATGTGCTCATTGGAGTTGTGACGTCATTGTGGGCGTTACTTTGGGGGGGGCACTGTAGAGAGACAGCTACTTCCCACGGGTCGCCCAGAATTGTGAAGTAATAGTGACTGTTTTCATATAGCACTTTTCTTTCAAGAAGAAAGAGAAAAAAGAGAAGCTAGATAAAAATCAGTCACGGAACAGTGAAGTAGAATAAAAATTAGTAGAAAAGAAAGTGAAAGGAAACTCACACCTTAAAAAATGGAATTTTCTTAAATGAGATTTAAAAACTGTAATTGAGGGAGAGTCTCATATATTAGAGTCTATTACATGGTGTGGGAGCATCGAAGCTAAAATTACCCTGTACCCTTGTTTTTAGATGAACGTTTGGTTAGTGGTTGTGGTAGTGACTATCCAGTTAAATCCCTCAGGTTTCTGTGCTGTAAGTCAGTCTTTTTGTCAGTGTTGTGGCTCAATGCTGGTCGTGTGGAACAGGGGAGTGGGTCTTGTGAGCTGTGGTGGTGGCTGTTAGCAGATGGAAAGTCAAGGTTTGCCGTTCCGAGGGTCAACTGATAAAGCACAGTGAGAAGCGGCCTGATGGCCTAGCTGGACTCTGCTCTGTCCGCGCGTTGGTAATGCACAAGCAGGGAAGCTCTGGATTGACAGAGGACATTGGGCCACTTGGCAGAGCTGGCTGAATTTGAGGCTCCTCGTCTCTCCTGAGATGCCAAACTTAGAGGCGGACAGATTTTCCGTCCGATGTTGAGATGCGCCCTTTTCGGTTTACGCCCAGCTAAATGAAAGGACAGAAAGAGTAACAGTCCCTCCGAGGTTGTTATTTTGCCTGGCCAATTCGCTGGGGGAGTTATTGTGTGCTACATTTGAATCTCTGCTGTTTTCCGTGTGGAAATAATGGTTCTGATTTTCATTCTAGCCCAGATGTAGATTACCTCATTAATGCCCTTAATTGGATGTGGACGTTCTATCACCTGGGAGTTCTCTCTTGTGAAATTTGCAGCTGTTTTGCACGCTCTTAAAACCTGAACCGTTCAGGACTTTGCTGCCGGAGCAGCTTCTACCCACACATACCCTGCAGCGCACCTGCAGTTACATAAGTGTGTCAGACGAACCGCCTCAAGGGCTGGTTTGGGCCTTGTCGTTCTCTTATGTTGACTGATAATAGTGCCAGCAGGGCTTTTTTACCCACCGCAGCTGTGAGTCTTTCCACTTTCTCGTGCAACCAGTTAGCGTATCGCAGCAACACAGGCCAATGAGGGGAGGCGGAGGGACGCTTTGCAGCCAGTCCGGCTCCCAGAGATTTCATTCCTCCAATTTAACGGTCAGCGCCCGCCGCCCAGAGTGGCTCCCGTCAGGAAACGCATTAAAAGACGCGCGAGCGCATTTTCCCCGGCCCTCCGCCGCCGACTCACCGGTTTCTCCTTGCGCAGACTGCAGCTAATGAGGAGCTCTGCTAAATCTGCACATCCAGGAGCCATCTGGGGATTTGGGCAGGATTAAGGCCCGAGACGCAGCCCGCTTTAACCCACATTTCTTAATACGTCCCCGGGACAGGGGAAGCAAGGGGGGGGCAAGCCGAGCTGTTTTTAATCAGGACTCATTGACTCTGATGTGCAACCAGTAATTGAATTTTGAAAGTTTAAACCATGCACTTTGTTAGGCAGCATTAGGGGACGGAGGAAGCTGGAAGCGTTTCACCAGATGATTGGGCAGATTAAAGGATGGTTTGGAGCTCATTCAGTGGTCTGCGCCCAGCTGACTGAAATAAACAGTCTTTCATGACAGTGTGAGATTTAAATTGAAGTCTGGCACATATTTCCTCTGTGTAGATCACAAATAAGGACAAATTTCAGTGTTGTTTATTTTTGTCTCCCTTGATTATCTTTATGACATAGTACATTTTTTTAGGGAGATGGCCAGCGGTGATCTCACATCTAACCAGAACCACCCAACTGCTGTAATTATTCAGTGCTCACATCGTAGTTGTAGCTGCCGAATCACAGATGCATTCAGCGGGCTCAGTAACAAGTGTTCCTATAATGTTGTGCCATGATGGTGTGGGAGGTGACCATGCATGTGCAGGGAACAATGCATTGAATTGTTCTGTTGTGAGCTTGACAGGAGTCCTTCTGTGCGTTTGCGTCCCAACAGGGTGACACTGGCCTTCACTGGAGTCGGGCTCCTTGTGGTTCTGACCTCCATGATTGGCCTCCTGCCCAATGGGAGGTAGGTTGTAGGTTAGAACTGTCTCAAAAATCTAAATAACCTAAATAAAATCCTTTTTCCATTCCGGCAGTTTTTCTTAAGACTCTGTCTCATGTGCACCCCGGCAGGATGAAGAACTTCCTCAGTGAGAAGGTGCACCTGATGTGCTACCGGATCTGCGTGCGAGCCCTGACCGCCATCATTACCTACCATGACAGGTCAGTGTCTGCAGCACACACCTCTCACCTGCATCAAGGCACACACACTGTCTGCTAAAATCTGCCTCCTGCCCTTTGGGGGAAGGGGGGGGGCCTACAGGGAGAGAGGTACCATTTGGCAATTCCCTAGCAGAATCGATGCTCTGGCAGTGCGCAGAAGCGATTAGCGATTATGCACTGTGGCTCAGGGAGCACGTTGTCCGTTTCCACTGTCTTTGTTCAGGCAACAAATCGTCCCGTCCGCGATGGATTTACTCTCTGTTGTCATGGCAGCCTGCCGTCTCCATGGGTTACCCCCGGAGACCCACTTGAGCAGCTGAGTCTGTGCCACTGCCTCACACCTGAGGCCTGCTCTCTCAAAGTCATTTTCATTAGGGATAATTGCACATCGTGTTCGGATTGCTACTGCACAAGTACTGTCGCAACAGGTGATGAAATTTGTGTGTGCGCGAGAGGGGACTGAAAGGAGTTTGCTGGCCAGTGGGATCGTAAAAAGGTGGTAATAGCTTGATTCAGATTCAATGTTCCAGTGGATTAATGCATTTTGTTGCGCCCTTGGCAATGTCACACCACCATTGTGGTAGGAGAAACACTGCTAGGCATTACATTACATTTGTCAGTTAGCAGAAGTTCTCATCCAAAGCCACTTACTGAGAGTGAGTGCAATGTACATCTAGTAATCTAATAAAGTGGCATGTAGAACAGTACATACCGGACACAACTGACCATGTTCAAATGTTCCTGAGTACATGCTTTGAGACGAACGCAAGTACATGTGATAACATCTATGACATACCATACAGTAAATCTATACAAATAAGGAAAGGGGGGTTACGCGGGGAGGAATTCTGGATTCATTGAACAAAGACGCTAAGCAGACATGGTTTATTGCATGTTAGACCTTTAGACTTGTGTGCTCGGGGGTCTGCAGCAAATGTTGGTGAAGGCCGTCAAGCGTAGCTGTCCCTTGCATCAATGTCTCACAGGGTATCGACCCTCATAGGACAGAGAGCTGGCCCCAGCGAGGAAACAAAAGCCTTTCGACATAACCGTTCAAACACACAAAGCTGGGCTTGGTCAGACGGGGACATTCCATTCCACGATCCACGAGATCGGCCCGGTGCTCGTCAAACAAACACCCAGGCGCACATACAAATGACGCTAATCCCAAAGTCTGTGACACTTTCAGCGGTGCCCTATTCAACATCTCAAACACAGGGCAACACAGAAGTGTGTGACCTCTGCGTCAGGCTTTACCACCCACGGCGTCACGTGTTCTGCCACGGCTGTGTATTTCCTCATGCTCTTTGGAGAAGCTGCTTAGCTGGGCCTTGCGGCATGCGCACAGACCCAGCGGACACACACAGCCCTGCGCCAGTGAGTGCCGCCCTCGGCAGCAGGATGTATCACTGTTTATGATACAGTAAATCACATTTATTTCCATTATGACTGCAGGCGTTATTGCTCGCCTTTACAGTTTCTGCTCTGGATTAAGGCTGCTGATGAGTGCGTTTAATCGATGGGGAGTGTATCACCGTAGCCATCTCGGCAGCTACGCTGCAGTATAAATAAGCCGGTTGTCACTTTAATGTGAGCAAGCATGGCGAGATGCACCGTGTCATTGAACCAGGCGTGCAGTTATTCAGCGCTGGTCACAGAACGCTCTCCCCGGGCCCTGTCCAGCACCAGACCTCTGCTGCTATCACTCCTGTTGCAGCATGGGAACAGCGCGGGACTCACTGTAGCGGACAGCGCTTGGCAGGGAGCTGTTGTGAGGTTAGGGTTGGTGCACAATGAACCGGGACACAGAAGCCATTAAAATGGTGGTTTCTCACTTACCAATGGAGAACAAAACCATATAATGTATCCCACTGAATGGGCCTTTGGTTGCACTGAATTCCAACAAAACATCCCTTGTGTTCGGTCAGCATTGCACAGCCCTTGACGTTTTCTGTACGCGTAACCGGTTCATGTCATTCTTTTAGCCATTTTGTGCCTGAAAGGAAGATTTTCTGTTCATTTCTGTTGCACGATATTGTGCAGTATTACACAGTTATGTGATTCTTTGGATGTGGCTGAGGCCTTTATTCAGGAAGCGTGTAATTTTGTTATGGTACATTGAGTAACTCCACAAGCCTCTGAACTGTGGAAAGAGATTAATGTTTTCGCTCTACTTTGCCATTTGTGCACTAGGAATATTTTGCATGCCTCTTTATAGTGAGGCATTTTGAGTTCCAAACTGCATCTGCAACTGTTGCAAAATTCATCCCTTGCTCTGTTTATCTTCTATACACTTCTGCAAAAGTTATCAATCAATCAATTGATCGACAGTGGAGAGCAGGAAGGCAAAGCCAGCAAATCCTTCAGAAATCATCACTGTGCTGACATTTCAAGATCTTCCTTATGAAGGCTAAATATTCTTTAAAAATATTTATGAAGTATTTATGCATAACAAAAGTAGATCATAAACATTCTTAAGCTAATTACGTTCACTGAAACACAATATCTGCTAATGCATTTTTATTTCAGTGGAAAACCTGTCCTTATCTTACCTTCTAAGCCCGTCCCTGATAGGCTCCTCTTTAATCAAATCACACATTTGAGGTACAGTCTCTCCTGTGCAAAGATTTATTGTATTCTCAGTGGGGATCAGTCAGTGCCCTCTGACACCAGCGTAGATTTACACATTAACTGACTGATGTGCTCCAGTGCTCATTTTCTGAAAGGAACCAATCATTCACGCTTGATTGTCAAATTAGCCTGCCAAAGTTAGCCTATCTGTGTTTGGCTTTTATTCTGGAGCCAGACGCAGTGACTGAACTGATGAAGGACAGTTGTTTTCCTCTGTTTTCTCTGCTTCTTATCAACATAGAGGATGCTTGGAGCCATCATGGTAGGCTGCTAATTACACAACATATCCCGCTCATTGACACATGGGATAGTGTATATAGCCAAGAGAAAAGGACTCTACCTGTGTGCAGTACTTTGAATTCAGGCTTCGCCTGCAGCTTTCTAATGTTATCGCCTGAAGAATGCTACCTCCAGTGTAGGATATTGAAGGGGTTAAATAGATTCCAGCTCTGAAAGAGAATACTTGTTTTGTCTTTTTACTGCTGTGGAAGTATATGAACATTAATAACAGCTAGTGGTTGAATTCCTCAGCTAGCATGTGCCTAGGTTGGAGGTTGCATCTTTCAGGGACCACTGTCATTTCTACATACCTCTGTTAAGTCTTATCATGTTGTGAGAAATGGGGGAGGAAGCTGATTGCCTCAGACTGTGGAGTAGCACCTTAGCATGAGTGCTCTACTTCAATTAGCCTAATGCGTGAAAAGCTACTCCGTAATGAAGTGAAGTGACAAGGCGGCCCTCCAAAAAATCAGCTTTAATGGGCAGCCACTGTTCTAATTTCCTTGTGTTTATTTTTGCTTACAAAACGGCACTGATTGCAAAACTTGTCCCAGTAGGTAACATTTCAGCTGGAGTGATGGCAAACCTGACCTGTATTTTTTTTTCCTTCCAGTTTTGTAAGTTTAAAAACAAACATAAAAGAAATTAGTTTAATGGGCTTTTCAATCAATCCGATTTCTTTGTGTTCTGTTCTTTCACTCCCCTTTGTTGCTTAGTAGCTTTTTGTGTTCTGCCTTGTTTTCCCCAAGTGCGGTGCCTTGAAAGAAACATTATTACAGCTGTGATCCAGTCACAACACGTGCTATACGGCGCCCCGGGCCTAAAAAGTCCCCAGCACTCTAATGGGGGCTCTCTTTAGAGCGGTGCAATCGGAAACCGAACACCCCTGGAATTTGAGTGTGAGTCACACCCCTGCATTCTGAGGAGGTCAGGCTCTGCCCCCCTCACCCCGCCCGCCCCCTGAGCTGCCTGTGTTTTCACAGCCTGCCTGAGCACAGCCGCCCGTGCGCCTCGCAGTTTCTCGCAGCATGTTTCACCCCCGTGGTACGCGATTACATCAGAGGTTCTTCAGTTTCATGAGGCCAGTTGCCAGAAAACAGTGGACGTAACACTCAGCCAGGCTTATAATTTTAATCTTAAATCAGGTCACATGTGGCCTTTGAAATGTACATTGAATGGAGCAGTTGAACATGTGTGGGTAGCACTCTTATGAGTAACCGTAAGAGTAGAAAAAGCTTTGACTTCTGCCTGGATTCCATATTAGCATTATAAGTCCAACCCACACACTAGCACAGGAAACCATATTAAGAGATTATTGTAGATAAGCACTGCTTGTTGAGTTCTTTGTATTTCCTTTTTGCACAGGTGCATTTGGTTAACACGTTAATTTTCCTAGTTATATGTGGTTGCTGATGCACAGTATGAACAACAGGGGGCAGAATTGCAGTATGTGTAGCATTGACTGGCATTGGTCTTCAGTTATTTTACACAATGTGTAGACTGGCTGAACAAAACATCATATCCCTTAATTTTAACTTTACTCAGGATACATGAGTCTATTGTCAACAGCCAAGAAGGTAGTTGAAACCTACATTTCTTATTACCATTGTGCAATGGGTACAATAAAAAGCTCTTGATTAACCAAGCACTTAATCTTTTATTTCCAACATAAATTTAGTTTTATTACATGTCCACAAACTTTGAGCACTGAAAACAGTGTTGTAAAAATCCCATGCCCCTCTCCTGTGTCCTGCTGTGCTGAGCAGTTCCAATGAATCAAAAATCCCCCAAACTTTCCAACTTTCATACGCAGTGTAGTTGTAAAATAAATGGAATGTATCAGCTGGTTTTATTGGAGCCTGTTAAAATGGGGCGGCTTTGTAGACAACAGAAACAGTCTGCTGTTCCTTAGGGTTGGGTTTGACATTACTGTACAGCTCAGGCCCCTGAAATGAGTTTATGATGGTGTTTCAAGGTGACAGTCCCTCAGCTCCACTCAGCACTGTATATTGAAGGGGGTGAACACTGGACTCCCCTGCAGGATTTGAATGGTGCCGTTTACTCTGCTCGCGAATCTCTCCTTGCAGTGAGAACAAGCCGAAGAATGGCGGCATCTGTGTGGCCAATCACACCTCGCCCATCGACGTCATCATCCTGGCCAGTGATGGCTGCTACGCAATGGTAGGCGGGGCTACTAACTCAGGCTCTGTTTGTCACGCTGGGGGTTTCTGGTGTCATTCTGAGAACAGTTCCTAACAAAAACAGTAACACTTAACTGTGTTAAAATTAATGAGTGTCAGCACTGGAGTTATTGGCTGAAGGGTTTGGGTAAATATATATTTGCAAATAACAGGACAAAATCCTGCTGTAGGCTTTTGAATTTGAGACAGACTGTTGTATATTCCCCAACCCAGTGCATAATTGACAGGGTTGTGCTGTTTTCCAGGTGGGGCAAATTCATGGAGGCCTGATGGGGGTCATTCAGAGGGCCATGGTGAAGGCCTGCCCACACATCTGGTTTGAGCGCTCTGAAGTCAAAGACAGACACCTGGTGGCCAAACGGTAAAACTGCATGTGTGCATTGCTCAACATCCCCTGAAAATTTCACTTTTTTAGCCTGTTTGCAGATAATTTCTCAATATTCTGTCAGTCCTGAGGGTGCAAATTGCCTACAGTGGAAACAAATTGATCTTTTTCTCACCATATTCTCAGCCACAGCATAGCCTAAAAAACATCAGTAGATCCAGTAGATAAATTTCTCTTTAACGTTGTTAGTCTTTAAACTTTTGTAGCCACCTGCTAAAATGCACAGTAGACCTACTCTTATCCTAGATCCTTGATTTTTATCCTAGCCCTCTATGATGTCAGAAATGGTGGCATTCCCTGTGTTATACTCTCTTGCTATGGTCCTATCCATCTCTCTAGTTTTGTTATTATTTCAAGTTTTGCCTCAATTGACAGTGTCCCTCTTTTATGTTTAGTTATCCCTGTGAATTGTCTATTTTTTGAATTTATAGTGTGTGTCCACTTTCATACCCATTTGATAGGTTGAGGTATTCGTAACTATGAGATTCGGATTTTTGAGGTTCTACTGTATTTGTTAGTAACTAAATGTTATCAACAGGACAAATTCACTTCATGAAAGTAAGAATTAGGAATATATTACATCATATCGCTTCATCTGTATACACATATATATAGTTATCAGAGGTGAGTGCAGCTTCATTCAGGAATGTGGAGACACAATAAATACAGTAAATGTAGATGTAATAGATAATAACTAATAAATGTATAATAGATGTAGGTATTTGAACATTTGAACTACACTGCAGATGTTAAAATCCGGTCTGTGCATTGCTAACACTGAGTGTTTAACTACATTAAATCCTCCTGACCTGGAGTGGCAATTCTGAGCTACTCTTAGGATAATGATAAGGGTGATGTCAGCAGAGATGTTGATTTGCCTGGACAGCTCTTTTTAAAGAAATGTTAGTAAAGGGAAATTTTATGCTGCTTCATGCCACTTTAGCAAGTAATGATGACCTTAGAGGCACCGGTGCCTGTAGATTCCAGTGTTAACTCTCTGTGTTCCCCTCTCTGCGTGTGACTTCATTGTTGTTCTTCCTGTTCCTGCAGGCTGAGCGATCATGTGGAGGACAAAACCAAACTGCCCATCCTCATTTTCCCTGAAGGTGAGTTTGGTGGAATTTTCATGGTGGATAGAGATTTAAGTTAGTTATTATTGGTGTTCTAAACACATTTGCTTCCTTAGAACTGAGCTGTTTTCTTAGGTTTAAAGTTGCTTTAAGCATACCCTTTTTTGCATTCATCCGTCCATAGAAAGCAGGGCCTTGTGCTGATCTCTGTGTGTGTGAATCCCTTCCTTTTCCCCAGGCACCTGTATCAACAACACCTCTGTGATGATGTTCAAGAAGGGCAGCTTTGAGATCGGCGCCACGGTGTACCCCGTTGCCATCAAGGTAGGAGCTGCCTCAAAGCCACTCAATCCCAGATCTGCTGTTAGCCTCTGTCCCTGTTCCTAACTCTGCGCTTGTGTGGATCTCTGCAGTACGACCCACGCTTCGGCGACGCCTTCTGGAACAGCAGCAAGTTCGGGATGGTCAACTACCTGCTGAGAATGATGAGCAGCTGGGCCATCGTGTGCAGCGTGTGGTACCTGCCGCCCATGAGCCGAGAGGTGAGGCCTGTTGCCACGACGACACCAGCTGGTTTCACCCTGCACATGCAAACAATTTAATTCCATCAGTTCCATTCACTGTGTTCAAACTGCAAGCATATACACAGTGAAAGTCGTGTTTTTTTTAAAAAAAAAAAAAAAGTAAAAAATTATGCAGCCCCAAAGAATTCCCACGCACATATTCGTGTAAAATCCACTCAGATGGATTGTTGTTTGACTCTGAATGCAAATGCGTCCCTGTGTTTGCTACTGGTCGATGCAAATGGCGCCCTGCCTCGAGTGCATTTCCAAATCAGTGCTCAGCATTGGGAAGGTCAGGGGTAAGCATGCAGCGTCATGGAGACTGCAGTGCGGATGGCGGTAAGCTCTGTACACAAACGCTGGACTAATAATATAAGAAAATAAGATGGAAATGAAATATTACACTCCAGGCAATAAAATGGTGACCGAACAAAGAGTAGCCAGTTACTCTCAATGGGGCTGGGATATTAACCAAGTCTGCTGAGTTTCTCAATTGCGGTACACTGTAGAGAATTAAATTGCACGAATGGCTTCCTACTTCTCAGTGTTTCCCACTTCAAGAAAGCAAACAAATATTTTCTACTAACTTATAATTGCAGTCCTGTTGTAATTTAACAGGGAAAGTATTTCGAGGATTTTTTTTTTTTTTACTTTTTTCTAGTTTTCAAGAATAGCTACTGTAGCTACCATTTCATTATCTTCCTACCTACAAATCAAACAAAATGAACGTATATCACCGCTGTGTCAAATAATGGGTGTATAAACAAACTTTGAAATACCAGATAGCTGTATTGTATGCTGTATTTTTCAGAAGGCTTTGGCTCAGTGGCAGTGCCAGGATAGGAAACGGCCAGGCCTGCATCAAAGCTCAGAGCGCACGGTTTTCAGCCTGGTCCTGCAATAACAGGAAAGGGTAGAGTGCAGCGAACTCCCCCGTCCCACACAAAGGGGTTTTTACACGGACCGAGCTGGCAAAGCTGCCGTGTTCCGGGGGCTGGAAGCCTGGCAATGCCGGCACAGACTGGGAGCCTTTTTTTTTTTTTTTGTGAAATGTCAAAAGCGCTGGAGAAAGGCAACTGGGCCTTGCCCAGACCAGCCCTCAGAGGTGCACTGCCCTTTGATCAAAGTTTCCATAAGCAGTCTAGGGAAACGGACCAAAAAAAAAAAAAGCTTGAAGAGATAGGCGCTGCCTGTTCTCCCTGGCTGCTCTGGGACATCGAGGAAGGATCTAAGAGTTCCATATAAAGCCAAATGCTGACTATCAGCCTGCTGTGCAATGCATCTACTGCTGAGTGCAGTTGGATTTGCATATTATGTCTCCATCGTTCCATCTCTTTCTCTCACACACTCACGCCATCTTTCACACTCATGGTCTCTTAGGGAGGAGCGTATAAGAGAGCAATTTATGCATTGTGAAATAATTTGAAATGTGCACTTTATTTCTTATGAAACTTCTGTCAAAAATATAGTAGTCCTGATCTCTCTTGCTGGCATTCAGTGATTATATCCGCTGAAGTATAGACTCCCCTGTATATTATCACAGAGTCATCCAACATCTTCAGCAGCCTCATTGTGTATCACCACACTCTCTGCCATGTTTGTTTGAGGTTGCAGTTCAACATTACAGTTTGACCTCAAAGTTTATCTGATAAATACATAATTTTAAAATGAGTCATGCTTGCAAAGCTAACTGAAGCAGGCCCTGCCTTCTCATATTGCATATACAGTAATCCCCCCTGTGTGACCCTCTCCAGTGGAGAGTAATGGGAAGAGTTCTCTTGTACCTGCATCCGTGTGATTCTGTGTGTTCTGGTAATTCTCACCGCATGAATGATGGCTTTTCCTCTTTGTCCAGGAAGGAGAGGATGCTGTGCAGTTTGCTAATCGGGTGAAGGCAGCCATTGCCAGGCAGGGAGGGCTGGTGGACCTGCTATGGTGAGTTAGCCATGCTGGATGTTTTTCCTTCACAAACAGAAACGTAAACATTTACAGCCCGTCCATATGACACATGAGCACACAAACACGGTACCCGTATCCACATGGCACATACAGTGCCAGTCAAAAGCTGGGACACACCTGATTAAGATACCGGGAAACATGCAAGACATTTTGATTTAAAGATTTATGCTTAAATGCTTGAAATTTGTTTCTTGGACATCTTACTTTGAAGAATCTAAAGTATAAGTTTTGATTTGTTTAACATGTTTTTGGTCACTGCATAATTGCATTTGTGTTATTTCATAGTTTTGATGTCTTTACCATTATTCTAAAAAGTGGACAGTAGTGAAAATAAAGAAAATGAGTGGGTGTGTCCTGCAAAATGTTTGACTGGTACTGTGCATGCATGTTTGACATAATGCACAGATATGACACATACACACAGATACACACACAAACGCACGCAAGCACATACACGTGAGTGTTGGCAGGCAGGTTAAGATATCAGCCTCTCTAAATGCTACTGGGTTCACGCAGTCCATTTTGGCAGACTGCACTAGACATGTCTCAGACTTTCCTTTATGACCCATGCCAGCGTCTTACAGCTCTTTCCCACAGTACTCAGTGGTGATTGAGCCTCACCGTTTATGCTGTTTACCTTCCTGTTGGAACACTGCTAAACCGTGTGTGTGTGTGTGTGTGTGTGTGTGTGTGTTGCAGGGATGGCGGGCTAAAGCGAGGGAAGGTAAAAGACACTTTCAAAGAGGAGCAACAGAAGCTGTACAGCAAGATGCTGGTGGGAACCCCAGAGGACCGCAGTCGCTCGTGAGAGGACAGAAGGACGAAGAAGAAGAAGTAGAAGAAGAGGAAGAGGGAAGGAGGGGGAGAGAGGTGAGGGAGAGGACTGGAGCTGTGCTCAAGGATCTGGGGAAGGACACAGCGCCCTGTGGAATTTCTTGACAAGTACTGCCCCGCGCCGGGAACACAAAAAACGAGCTTCCACAGTCACTGCCACAGTCGCTCCATTAAGACTGCTTACTCTGCAAAGAGGGAGAGAGGGCATTTTTTTTTCTGTTAACGATGTTGTTGGTGTTGTTGTTGTTACAGGCCACTCTGGGCAGGAGGATTAGTCTTCTCCATTCCCTTTTTATTTCCTTTAACGTCATTGACAGCGGACTTTTGTTTCTGCCGGAGTGTTGCAAACTTGCACAGGGGAGATGGCAGATGGGCCTTTCCTCCCTAATGGCAAATGATGGTCAATTTTTAATTAGGAGTGACTGTAACATGTATTTATCTCCATCGATTTTATGTTTTTACTCTTACCCTTTCACTTTCCATGGTTTATTATTATTACAGTTATTATTACTATTAGTATCACAATTATTACAACAGATTTTGCTGGATTAAACAAAAGAGTTAAAAGAGAAAGCAGAGGGAAGCAATGGCCCAAAAAGTGAAAACTGTTACATGCGTGCCCACATCTGTAAATCAGTGCATGAGGGGACAAGGCGGTAAGTGCTCACAGCTGCATAGTGTACCTTTTTTAGTTTGTTTCTGATACTTTCTCATTGTTTGTTTGGTTTTTTTTTGCAAAAAAAAAAAACATTCATTTAAGCATTGTAACGCACATGTACAATATACCGGAATTACTGAAGAAACAAACTGGTGTTGGTTGTTTTGTCTGAGGACTTTTCCATCTTTCTAAAAAACAGGAGGTGCTGAGGCATTGTGTGGCCATGATGGGAGGATGAAATGAAGTCACTTGGGTTTTCACCGTGCAGATATGGCTCTGGACAGCATTGTCTGTCAGAGGTAGAGCATTTATTTGGGGTAAAGGTCCTACATCTCACACCTCTCCTCACACAGTTGTGTCTCTCAGGGCTCTAAGCACATCAAGGTGTCGGTACCAGATCGGTCAGTGCTCAGATTTACTTGGAGGCAACTGGTCTCATCCTGCAAAGTTTCTGCGTCCTGTCCTGAACGTTCATTGCACAGTCCTGAGCCAATCAGAGATGCATGTAGTTAGGGATATTGATGGCATGTATCCTGGGAGTGGAGGGAATGTTTCCATTTAGCTCATTTACCCGAGCAGAGCTAAAGGTGTGCCATCTGTCATTTTCTAGTTCAGAACATGCTTACACTGTATTTTTGTGACTGAAGTTAGATAATCATTTCAAACTTCAAACTAAGTTTCCCCTTTAATCGCTTATTTGTTATTTTGACAATATGAAATATGTTTCCAGTTGTTATGTCATGTTGTTGGCAAAATACTGCAAATGAACTAATTACTGATTTCAATCTAACAAAAAAATCATAAACACAGTATGTCATTTGGAATTTGCTATAGCACTTGAAACAGTGTTTGATGGTCATAAGTAGTTCTCTTGGAACCTAGGCTAGGCC
The DNA here is from genome assembly GCA_019176425.1 of Megalops atlanticus. Lineage (NCBI taxonomy): Eukaryota > Metazoa > Chordata > Actinopteri > Elopiformes > Megalopidae > Megalops > Megalops atlanticus. Next base: position 10,883,690 of record CM032878.1, read on the forward strand.
ACAGTAAGGGATAAAATTGCAAAACTGGAAGACTTGTGGCTTTTGGAAAATGCTCACTGTTACAACTGCACACACAATTTACATTTCCCTCCAAACATCAGATGTGGCTTGTTTTTATCACAGTAAACAAATCTACACCAAGGGGCAAGGAACAATGAACCTTAGTTTGCTTGTCATTTCTTTTCAGATACAGGTATGGATGAAGACTATGACATGTGATCTACTTCCAAAAAACATACCGTTTTGGCAGCTCAGGCAAGGCACTGAGAATGGAAACAAAGCATGGATACAGCTGCCTAGCAACAGAAAATGCGAGAAAGAGTCTACATTAAATGCTCCCCTTCAGCTCACTTATCAACTGCCTTTGTTACCTTCATTGTTACCCTCTGTAACAGGCACTTGTCACAGATCTGCCATCATGTGGTGCCGGCTTGCAAAAGTGGTGGATAAACTGACTGTAATATTAATGCTAATTCTCGATCTCAGCTCACTTGTCTGTTGATGAAAGCAGCTCTCAGCTCCAGTTCAATTTAAACTGTACAGCTGAATGCAAGTCCTTGTTCCCAATGAGGACAAGGGGACTGCATTACTAAGCACAGTCCATAAGAAAATGACCTCCCCCTAACTGTCATGTTTTGAAAAATTTCACCCACACTTCATTGCAGCACTCGGGCAGGTTGCTCCAGGAGGTGTCCCAAAAACAGGGCACAGCCTTGGACTGTGGAAAGTGCAGGGTAAGGACCAGGCTGGCAACACGCACACTCTGACGCCACTACACTTCCAAATCAAACTCTGCCCCTGGAGTGTTCCTGTAAATACAACCCTAAAAAAACGTGTTCCATTCACAAATGCAAAGAAACTTACCAATCTGTGGATGATACAAGTCTAGCATTTTTAGGGCATTTAAACAAGAGTTTACACGCACCCATTTGTGTTGGTGTTCAGCGGAGGCACTCAGACGGTCAGTGCCGGGGTGAAATTTGCCCACGGTGGGCTGAGTGGGTGTGGTTGGTGACTGTACAGTTTATTCTGTACTCCATCGCTGCCAGTGATTCCAGCAGGCTCCTGCGCTCGTACAGGGCTGTCGCTTGTTGCCTCTTCACTCAAGCCACCCATGAGACAAAGACTCACTCTTTCACAGCCTCCAAAATCAACATCCTTTCCAAGACGAATGGAACAATGCTTTTATTGTTCCCAAGGAGCCGTTTTTTTGGCAACAAAAGGGAGTCAGTGGTGATATACACAAATGTCCATTCATAGTATTCATTTTCTCACTGACAACTTCTACAAACAGAAACAATAATTTGGGCATCACTGTTGCATAAAAACCTTATTTAAAGTATTTACTTTCCATTCACATATACCTACCTTTTCAGAGCACATGTGTAGCTCTAGTCAATCTTTTAATACTTTATACAACTTTATGCAGATTGGCGGTGATTCTTTGTACAGATTCCCTTCCCAACGTGAGCATCTGCCTTTTGAAGTCTGGTTACTTTCTGTATTTCCTGATGTGTGTCACACACATAAACGGCGTGTTGTGAAGACATGTCAGGCTTCCAGCAGTTTGGTTCAGGGCAACAGATGCCAGTGAGGGGCAACATTTCATGTGCAGTTTTGTCCTAAGCACTACAAATCTGCCCTCCCGCTCTACTTTCACTGTGAGGAGCAACTCTCAAAATAAAACTCACATTCACCTCACAAACTTACAATGGCTGGGGTCCCAGGCTCCCACTGTGGGCAAAGTGCCCGTCTGATTAATTTAACACATCTTGGGCTACCTGCCATGAGTGCAAAATTAGTTGTGGGGAGTGGGAGCCTGGCTCTGAACAATACTTTCTAAATTGATCCATGGGGCAACCGTGCTCTCCAGGACAAGTTGTCCAGCCAGGATTCCTTTCAGCTGGAGGGTGAATTACTGCTTTCGATTCTTAGACCTTTTTCGAGAACCCAGTCCTCCTTCCAAACGACAAGAACTGCCTTGGTTTCCTCTCAGTTCATCTCCCTTTAAGGTTGCTTTCTATATAAAAGGGATCTATCTTGGCATGTTCGCCTTGCAGTGACACTGCCACATTCTCCTTTCCCTCACTGTTGTAACAGCATCAGAATAGGCCCATGGAAAAGGCTGCATAAAGAACATAATTGATGGGAGAGGAGGAAGCAGTCAGAAAAGCTCAAAGGTGCCTTGTGTAAAAGCAAGCAGTGGTTTTTAACTCCACACTGCTGGAGCTATGGAGAGGCAACCCCTCCTTTGTTCCTCTCTCATTGCAAATGTTCAGGCCTGGGCTTGTAGCAAACACTGCTCATGGGCGCAGAGTGTTCTGGATTTAACACCTTCAGGACCACTCGGGAAGCAGACACACGGAGTCCTGTATGGCAGGACACATTCTGGGAGATAACCAATATGAAGCTGAAGGCCCTTTAACTCACAGAAATACAATCTGTTCCATTTTGTTCCCCCAGCATTTTTTTTGTTTTGTTTTGTTTTATAGACCTCTCTACTCCATGCTCCAGTCTAAGCCAATTCCAGTACTCCCACAGTCTTGCATTAATTGGCATAGCATGAAAATGAAGTACAGTGTAAATAGTTTACTTCGGATATAAGGTATACATAGAGCACATATTCCAAAACTGACAGTAATTGTGCTGTTCTTCAAAGATGTTTTTTTTGTCCCTAAAACCCAGATTCAGACCTGCTCACCATGCAGTGTAAAAAATTAGCCTATACAATATTAACCTAGACGTCATTTTAATGTGGCTTTTGTAACAACACTATAACCACCTCACTGTGCCCCAAGCCACAGACCCCAGATATTTATGTTTGGAAATAACAGTGAAATGTTGTTCTGTGAAATGTCAGCATCTGAGACTTTCTCTTCTGTTCATTATGCACAGGAAAACGCTGTGGTAAAGCCAGAATTTCACGTCATGATTTCCTGACCAATCCTCATTACCCTCAGCAGACAAAAAAATGTTATTATTATTCCATGTGCGGTCAATGCATAATAATTAAACGACTAACAATGATTTTGGGACAGAAAGTAAGAAAACGTGTATGAATGAATTTTCTAGCCATGTCAAGTTTTACCGTTAATTAGACGAAGCGCCACAGTGATTATATGGCTTACTACCGAATGCCAGCAAAAAGTGTAAGGGACGGTCAGATCCAATTAATTTTAGACGAGTCAACTGTTTCGCGCTGTGTTCTCTGTTGGAATTACTCATCCAGCCACGGCTTACAATAGTTTCTTTAAGTTTGATGCATTAGCTCATTGAGATAATAATTATGCGACTTGGTATTGCCTACTACAAAGCAATGGACCCAGCACACTGGCACCTGCAGATGTAACTTGATTCTTCTTTTGATATTATTCCGAAGGCATTCTGTTTTCCAGTGTTGGCGACACAGTACACTACCTACCTCCTTCAGTCTAACCTGAATCCCTGGTTACAAGAGCGCAGTTCCAAATTTCATGCAACTTACCCTTATCTCCAAAGTTTAATTGCTAGTTATTTTTTTTACGATTCATGCGTTAAAATAACCCTTGAACTTCCTGTTTTGATCAAGCCTATTCAGCCGAGAGAACACAGCGGTGTAAACGTAGCCTACCATTCCTACTGTAGAAGCAAAGGGTATATGTCTTTATATCCTTTGATTTCCTTGAATTTGGCCTTGAGAATCCTTCATTATACAGGCCTACCTCGGTGCTATGGGTTCTCGTTTATTCTCTCCACTATCATCATCACTCAGTCCTCGATTGAGTGACGCTTTGATTAGCGCCTTTAATTTCAGCAAATTCGTGGCATGAATATCGAACGAATACGCGAAGGCTTTGTTGCGGAAACCTGTCGTTTGAATAAACGCTGCAAGCTGCAATAACTGGGCGGAGCTCTGGAGTTCATGAAACATAACATTAGCAACAACTGCAAGATTCAGGCAGGCAGGGCATAGACTGCACGGAGTGCGACAGATGCGGTGTAGCTGCGTGAGTTAATTCTGTTAAGAACCTAGCTAGTCCAATTATCATGCGGCGACCAGAAGAAATCCTCGCAATGTCAATTCTGAACCGAAACGGCGGATAAACACATAACCAAAAGGATCTTAGAATCAAGACGGTAGAAGACTGAACCACCAACAGCCACCGGGCTTTGCAACTTCAGACAGTCGAGAACATAACCAAGATGAAACAGACTGATATATACGACGCAGCTGACTACTGTAGCTTCAGTTTTAGATAATGTCTCATAGCTGCAAATAGCTAACTATTTGTCCTTCGCGTGTAAAGTGTGCGGCTACATTTTACGCGCAGAACAACCAGAGCGTCTGTCAGAATAATTCCTTACCTTGGACTATTTCTGGAGTTTGATTGCTATCATGGGAACATATATTGACGTACTACTTGTCACTGCCAACGTTGGATCATTATTTGATAATGTGAGTATTAACATTTATTAGTGATTAAAATACACATATTTGTAAAATATACACATTATGAATTGGCAACAAGTTAAGAATTCGACCCAGGAAATGTTTGAAATAAATTCATTTTTGTTTAGCAGCTATATATTCATTGCATGAACTCAAAGTGGATCTGCCCTGGAATTCCTATTTCGACATCCATTTGACATAGGAAAATTAAGTGGGTTTCAACGTTTACAACATTTAGCTATCTAATTGTACAGTAAATCCAAGGACAGAAAGGAACGTGTTTTGCAAGGTAGCTACCTACCTGCCTTAGATTGTGTAACTATCTCGTGTAGCTAGCCAGAAGCTGTCTATGTTCAAACATGTTCACGAGTACAGTAGAAATAAGCTATATAATAAAGTTCCACAAGCACAGAGCTGACATCTAAGGTACGACAGAGTTTTCTCTAATTGCCACTGTTGCAAAGGCGTATTTTACTATGAATTTATCTGTAACTTATTTGGTGTCGCCCTTTCCGCTGAATGATAACGACGAGCTAGTTGATGAAGAGCTTGGTGATACGTTAACTCATGAAAACCAGTTGCTTTTTCAGATAAATATATATTTTAGCAAAAGGCCTGTCCCACACTTGAGCCCTCAGCCTAAAGTTGTCTTTCTCCCCCTTCATCATGAGCAGTCGAGGCTCGGTGCGGGAGGAGAGCTCGTAGGTCTTCGCATCAGATCCGCCGACAGAATAACCCGCCTATCACGACTGAGCTGCGGGACTGTGTATCTATTCAAATAAAACAGGAAATGGAGGGCAAGCAATGGCAATTTAAAAGCCACTACCGCGAAGCAGCAGAAGTTCAAATACCCACGCGGGGTCGGTCACTACAGTGTGTTCAGGTGTTCATGAAAGTTTTATAAACGTGCTTGTTTGGCTTTTTAACATGCCCCTTCCTAGACTGTCAAACTATCCATATACATACATTGGAATACTACACGGAAGGAAGTTGCATAAAATGACAGACCTTTGATATAACGTTCATTAAGCATATCTCTAACTTTTCACAGCTATGGTTTTTATATTTGTCACGAAACTCCCATTTTACTTACCTCTAAGCGTGAAGCATGCGTAATGTTACCATTGCAGTCCCAAACGGCACACTGTTGCGCCCAAGACCAAAAGTAACTCGGCATGACCTATACCGGGGCTTTCACGCAGAATTTTAATGTCACTGTATGGTCTTGAAAATCCATGGCTACATCACCGCCTAACAGCGTAGTTTTAAAACTGGACTTATTGTCAGGTTAAGTTAGGTTATGGTGAGACTTCAATAAACCCTCAAAGGCCACGTTGCCACCCCGTTGTGACCATAATGAACCAATAGGTGGTAAAAGACTAAGGATGTATGCATTTGCAGTTCACATCAAGATACAGCTTTCATAGAGTATCGTTTTAAATGCACATATTTACATAGTTGTTCACACAATGCGCAAGAACAGAGATCTTAATCATGTCAGGTTAGGCAGGAAAATACAAGTCGTATATATACCATGCTTACATGCTCTTAAATAATAGCCAGATTATATAAGAAAGAAATTAACCCTGTGAAGATCCTTAAATAATTTCAGAAGGAAACATTTTAAATTAAAGAAGCCAAGACTAATATCCACTATTGACAATTATTCATTGTTTTATTACGTTATTCATCAATTACAGACAGGAAAGAAATGAAGAGGATATCATTGTGCTTAGACATGACCTGTAAAACTCAGTCACTGGTATATTGTAGTTTCTGATATGCTACTGAAATGGCCTCAAGAAGGCTGAAAGCAAGAGCATTGTTACACCCGTTCCCCTTTGCTGCTGCCTTAAATTAGTCATTGTGATATTATTTCAAGCCAGTTAGTCATTGTCATGTAAGTCTGCCTTTCCTGACAGCTGTTGCACAATTATGAAATATTCACTGGGGTTTAGTTAATTCATTTGCTCTGTTTTACATGACACACCCAAATGAGAAAGAATAAATATTTTAAAGTCTTCTCATAAAGATAGCATGATTTTCAGCAACAGGTCACAGTAATGTTGTTATTTGGCCCTGTAGCACCAGGTGCACAGAGAAGTAACACATGATGGCTGCAACATAGCATACATCTAAAATAATATTACAGCCCTTAAGTGAAGACAGATTTAGTCTGATGAGACTAAATGATCAAGTTTTTGATTCACATATTTTTGTCCTGAAAAAGTTTTTTTTTCCTCTGTTGCAAGAAGTCATGGCAAAACTACTGTTCTTTTTCTATCCTCCTCCATCTTGTTTGTTTAAAACAAGGATGTTAATGTTTTGGAATGAAAATGTTATTTAGTTATATTAAGAGGTGATGCTGTGATGCAATGTCCTTCCTTTCAGCAACCCTCTTGCCTTGTTTGTGTTGCTAAGGAGTTTGGGTAATAGATGGATGATGGACATGTTTTTGGTTGGTGCCTTGTTATGAAATTAAAATGAGATGCATGAAATCCCTTTGCACTGTCTGAAGAAGTGAGGTGGTGTGCAAGATTTATTTTAGCATTTTAGACAGCATGGTTGCCACAGCTATGTGTAGTACTACAACAATGTTATAATGTAAATTTAAATTTTGTGTTAACATACAGGCTTATTTGGGCTACAGAAATCTACTCTGCATAGCATTGCCAGGCTCTGACAAATTTAACAAAAAAAAAAACATTGTATTATATGTTACGTAGCCAAAAAGCAAGTTTGAAACAACAGTGCTGCAATACCATTCTGGATTACCAGATTTGGATTACCAAGTTGGGGGCGGCAGTGTAGCATAGTGGTTAAGGAGCAGGAAAGGTTGCCGGTTCAATTCCCCACTGTGGCACTGCTCCTTGGGCAAAGTACTTAACCCAGAATGGCCTCAGTAAATATCCAGCTGTATAAATGGATAACATTGTAAAAAACTGTAACGTATGTAAGTCGCTCTGGATAAGTTCCAATAATGTAATGTAATGTAATGTAACGTAATGGATAGCCCGCAACCACAGTTGTTTCAGAAAAAAAGAAAAATCTATGATTGGATCGGTGAGTGTAACATTAAAAGCATTCTCACCTTCTAGAGTTAAAGCCTCGCTTAAGCACATAAATAATCAAGGTGGAGTTACAGCTGAATGGTAGCTGTGTTCGTATTTGGGTAAATCTATGAGAAACGTAAAGCTCAGGGAATTATTTATAATCATTTATAAATGAGTGTTGGTGTGTGCCTGCCATGGCCAACTAAACACCTTCCCTGGGGTTCTCTTTCAGATACCTATCAACTTTGTTCTGTTATTCTTCACATTACTTGCAAGCTTTACTTGGACATAGGCCGTGATCTGTAAGATGTTTTGGCAGGCCCTTAGTTGTTTTTCCTTCCTAAGGAAACTGTACACCCATGCACAGGTCTCATATCTCTTGGATGAGCTGGAGTTGTGGTAGATGTGTAGACATAATTCTACTCTACTAACTCTGCTAGTCAGACTAATTCATATTTTGTGGGCAGGATTAATCATTACATTCTCTAAACAATATGTAATATTATTTGGTCCCATGTTAAGTGGTCAAATTTCATTGATTTTTTAAATTATGCAAATGCGCTTTAGGGAGCCCATGACTGGTCTTTGAAATTGAAGACTGCAGTGTTTCTTAATTAGGGATTACATAACAATCTCAGTTTGGGTACCCTCATGTAGCATGTTATTAGTTTATGAAGGGTCAGTGACATGTCTAAATTGCACACAGAGACAAAATAGGAATGAAAAGAAAGGGTTAGTGGTCCTGTCTCTGTACCTGTGAGATGTGGCATTAAAGTGTCATAAATGATTCACTGATATTGCTACAATCTGATAATCCTCATGTATGCCTTTCAATACCAGTGTCCTCCATTATCTTAAATGTAAAAATTGTCTTGGAAGGAAGGCACTCTTTAAAAATGCATTATGTTTACATGTTTTTAATATATAACTAAATGTCATGAACAAAGTCACTTCAATGTACCACTATATTTTTCAAAATTGTTTCACAATAAAAATGCTCTGCAACCACTGAAAGGAGAAAATCCAGTATTATCCTAAAAAGGTGTCTGTCCATTCTGAGTAGATGCAGGGCCTTTGAATGGACTAGACTTCCTGTGAAGTGTTTACCTGCAGCAGTTGGTTTTAAGCTTTGATTTAAAAATGCTTCAGAAATAAGTGAGTTAAGCTCCTTACCGGCGTGCACCGTCTGAGCACGGCCCTTTTTTTAGTAGCTCACAGCGATGCATAGCCATTTTAAACAGTGACACTGTATACGCCATCTAAGGTAATACGCCACATTGGTTGATGAATTACTCACAGATTAGGGGAACGGCTTACGACAAAAGACTTTTATACAAACACAGCAGTGCCTTGGGTATTAGTCTTTTGCTGGCCCTGGCCTCTAAGCCAGGGCTATATTTTCATTGTGAGAGAGGGGAAGAGACAAGCTTATGGAAATTTGGCTCGGTACCACGTTTTCCGGTTTCCATATCAAGTGCTGTTAGAAACATGTCAGATCCCTTTGTGGATGTAGGATGCCTGTAAACAGATGAATATCTGTCCCAGGAGGCCCCAGCACTTCTTTTTATAGGGTCTCAATTCGAATAAACAGACTCTTCCAAACATGGAGGAAAAATGCCTTGTTTTCTTGGTAACCAGCGTAGAATGAGTGCTTCACGAGGGCTTTGTCTGATGGCTTAAGCTGATGGTTTGATCCTGCTGTGTGCTGGTGGCACCAGTGGGCATGCTGAAATCCATTTTGTTTAGGTCCCCACCCATTCTTTTATTGGGGGTGTGTACATGCTGTTAGCAAGTTATTTTCCCGTGGTTCGCACGGCACTGGCAGCCTCCTGTGCTTTTGTTCCACCTGAGCCTGCAGTCGGGAAGCGTTCGCAAAAAACATATCAGTGGTGTCCCTAATTAATCCTGTCTCTCTACTGGAGTCATTTCATTACGAGAATGTCTGCAGCTAATGCAGTTATCACTTTCAAGTGAAATTGCCTTCTCTTGTCTGGCTACTAATAATTATTTGAAAACTTAACGGGTTTCTTTAAGAAGCAACAATTCACTTGTAAGTGGAGAATGTTATATTTAATTAAATATAGATTGTCCTAATGTAGCCACAGTGCAACAGCCACCTTGGCATCTATAAAATACTAAAACACTGAAGATTAAGAGTGTGACTTTCTTTTTGGTTTCCCTTTTGACTGTTCACACATACACACACACACACACACGCACACACACACCACACACAGGATGGGGAATCGAATAACCAGCGTACCCAGCAGGGTACTCAAGGCCAAAGTGAAAAAGCGCAGCAGACATAAGTGATTTCATGTATTTGGTCCAGTGTGCATTGAACATTGAAGGTTGTCTCACTTCTTTTGCTGGTCTTAGAGCGTGCCAGCAAAGTTTGTACTGATAAAGTACACAGCTTGTAGTTCTGATAGGGGAAGAAAGGAGATGGAAGTGACATGGAGGCTATCTGACTTCTTAGTATTGCATGGAACTAAATAACGTATTCCTCATGTATCTTGAATTTTTGTCCTTTCATAGTAATAATACACAACCACACAACCAGCTGAGGGTGGCTCTTTTAAGCTTCATTGCTTGCCTCATAAGCTTGCATTGTCCATCTGATCTTATTGCTACATCTCCCCTCCAAATGTTCTACTATTAATAATAGTGTTACTAGAACTACTATACTTCCAACAGCAGCAAGAAAGAGAAGCATTGAGAAATCTCTTGCAGAGGGTGTGTCTCTCTTACCAGTTTTGCTGGCTTATTAACTTTAACAGGTATTGCCTTTTTACTGTAAGTTTGAAACTGTACAAGTAGCAGCTTGTATAAAGTGGAAACCATGCTATTTGTAAGTTGTAGAATCAATTGCCAGCGACAATGTATGTATTAGACAGCTTAAATGAGTCTGGCAGCCATCACTGTACACTGCAGTGGAGGTGTTCGGCTCAGGCAGAACATGTTTTTCAACACTGTTGAGTCACCACTTTGGAAGAAGCCGCTGTTCTGTGGAAGAGTTGATGAAAGCCCTTTCACAATACCATAGTGATAAAGTTTAATGTTTTGCTTGGCTTGGAATTCTATTCCGGGAATGTGTAAAAACTGGTAGGACTAATTCATATTTTGCGTGCAGGATTAATCACTGTATTCTCTGAAAAATATGTAATATTATTTGGTTCCATTGTAAGTGGTCAATTTTTTTTTATTTTTTTATGCAAATTGATTTGATTGATTGGAAGAAGCCGTTGTTCTGTGGAAGAGTCGCTGAAAGCCACTTCACAATACCATAGTGATAAAGTTTAATGTTTTACTTGGCATAGGGATGTGATTGTCATCATGCAGAAGGATGGTGGAATTCCTAGCGTCCTTGAACAATTGGGTGACCTGGGGATCAGCGTAAATGCTAGGCTGAAGGGTTTCATTTCTGCCTCATTTTAGTCTCACCAGCTGTCTCATGCTTAAAACTAGAAGGATTCAGAGGGGCAGATTCTTTTTTTAGAAAGGCGGCAGTGTGGTGTCGTGGTAAGGAGCAGGGCTCGTAACCAAAAGGTTTGATTCCCTGTTCAGGCGTTGCTGCTGTACCCTTGAAGTACTTAACCCAGAACTGCGTCAGTACATATCCAGCTGTAAAAACGGGTAACATGTAAAGTTGTAAACTATGTAAGTCAATCTGGATAAGAGCGTCTGTTGAATGACAATAATGTAAGCTTACAATATATATACATGTATGTAATGCTTACAGTAATGCTGTTTACAAGAATGTAAGCAGATGCGGTGTGCCTGTCCAGGTGTGCCTTGGCTTCATTTAGTGGGTGCTGCCATACCTGTCTAGTCTTGTCACATCTGATAGTGGGCTCTCCCTTCCTAAGCCATGTACTGTAATGCCTGCCGGAATAAAGGAATTCTGGAGCGACCTGGGTAGAAGTGTTCGTGCAGGTCATTGCTGACATGCCAGTGGTCACGTGGGGGAAGAGCGCTCAGTGCACGTGCATGCGGCTCCAGCCGTGTTCACCTGCCTGTGCACCCCTGCCATGCAAATGCACCATGCAAATGCACAAAGTCACCCTGTCCCCCAGGAAAGAGCATGTGCTCATGTTCTCTCACAGGGAAGTGCAGAGCGAGCCGGCCCCTGAGAACTTTTGTACCTGGAACACCAGGAAACCAGCTCCGTTCTAATCAGCCGGCTTTAACGCGTCTGTTCGCCCCCAGCATTTTTAGGCGGCACTGCCTGTTTGGCGTCATTCTTTGCTTTTCCTTCTGCTGATGTCCTGCGGTTCTGGCCTGCAATGCCAGAACACTTAAAAGGACATTGCCGCTGTTCCTATCTGTCACTTTGCCTGGTATACCTTTAAGCAGGTGGGGAGTGTTGTACAGTACAGTAATTGATTATTTGGTGCATCTGAATATGATATGTGTGTTACTGATAGGAGATTTTCAAGAGGACTGGTCAGTACATGAAAGTTGTCAGTCATTTAAAGTACATAAAATATCACTGTTTTCATTAGGTTTAGATAAAGTGGCCTATAGACCATACATTGGTGTAAAGGGATATAGATTTTACTGCAATACATGTTGGACACTGTAGGACATGCCTGCATGGGAAGACTGAATAATTGCTGAATACACTGGGTAAGGATGTGGCAGTTTGGAGATTCATTGCGTTGCCTGGAAACATTGCCTGCTTTAGCATAAGAATCCTGTCCATTTTCACAGTATGCTGCCCTTTCAAGCTGTTCATATTGGGTGGCAAATGTTTGCAGTGAACAGAGAACTGACAAGAAGTCTGAAATGGTTTTACAAAATCACTCCTAATTGGGTGTAACTCCAGATAAAGCCTGTTTTCTGCTCTCTCCAGGTTGGACTACCTGACCTGTTCAGGTCATGGATCCCCTCGAAAATGAGTTTTCACCTGCCAAATGCATAAGTGAACTCTGTTTCCAGTGTAAAGTCACTGAACATTAGAAACACCATGAGAAATTTAGGGTTGATGCTCAGGTCCTTGAATAAATCTCGGATTTCGAGAGCTATGTTTGGTGTGCCAAACGTCTCCTGGATGCAATCCTTAATCTATTCTTGTAGCAGGCTTTGTCTCAGTCATGGAATAGGCTATCAGCCCTGATGCACATATAGCTGTGGTCACTTCCAGTAGTTGTCATTGCCAGGATAGACCGAGGTCACTCAGTATTGGCCCTTTATCTCAAGGTGTGGCCTGTTGTTAATTTTAAGAGCCAAAAGCTTTTGTACCCTGGAGCAAAACGAACGATGAGGCTGCTCTTGAACCCATTGTTTTTCCTCAGCACTCTGAAAGACAGGTCAGACAAACTCTACTTCCCTTGGGGTGGGGTGGTGGGGGGTGGGGGGGCAGGGTCACCTGAAGGAAACATAGTTTCAGCTTATTGAGATCACATGATAACCCACCATTGTCCCCAGCTAAAACACCAAGCATGCATTTTTTCTTTTCCTCCTTGTTGTTTTAGCTTCATGTCAACAGGTAATCGCATTTGGAGCAATCAATTTTTTTTCTGGAGGGAGCATCATATTAAAGTGTCCCTGGAGACACAATTTTTTTTTTTTTTTTTTTTGCCCTTGCAGCAATGAGGGTGTCCCCAGAGAGGAAGAGAGGAAGACGAGAATGAACGGGAATGATGAAAGTTGGGTTCTGAGACGGCTTTTTCTGCCTCCCTCTGAGCCCTCGGTAGAAACCGTGGAAGCGCAGTGTCATTTCAGTTGAACTGCTCCTTCGCGTCAGTATTTCGTCATGTGGAGCTGCTGGCCCTCTGACATTGTTTATAAAGCTCTCGGGCACAGTCTTTATCTGCCTCTTGGCCGCAATCTATTTTCTGAGCTTCCTTCCTCCTGGCTGGCACTTGTGCTGCAGTAGATTAGTGGCCTTTGGTCAGTGGTATTGGAAAGTAGGCACACCCAGTACTTAGGCAAATACTTCCCCATACGCAGGCTTGCTCCCACCCCTCACTTTCAGTCCAAAGTCTTATTCATCAGATCTGTAACAATCTCCCCTGCCTCTGATTATGTGAGAGCTCTGTTTGTTGGTTGGTTCACCAATATCAATTGACTTGGATGGCATGTTTGATCAACTGACGACAGGAACCTCTTTTGCGTAATGCCATCACATGAAGCGTGCGAGCAACAATTTCATAATATGGAGTAAGGCAGCTCTTTCGTAATGATTCAGCTTGGCGTACTTTCATAAAATGAAACTGTGCAGTGTATTTCTAATATCCTACACTGGGGAATGTTTATTATGTGTCAAGAGTCCTATATCACGTGACCCATATATACTTAATTAGAGTTTGTTATTGCTCCTTATATTGTCAGCTGAGTTGTCCATGATAAAGATTTAATGGCTAGCCTCACACAGCCCTAACAGAAAATTTTTCCTTTTATCAGGAACCACACATCGATTTGACATTTGAATAATTATGAATTTAACTTTGCAACTAACAAATTCTTGATGTGTAATAGAATGTTTAAAAAGTAAAAATAAAAACAGTTTATGAGTACACTATGTTGAACACACTTTGTGCTTTTCTCCTCAGGTGGGTGAGATTGAGACTGACTGGCTACGAGAATTCTTCACGGTGAGCTTGGTTACCATGGTCACGAATCTTCACTCACCTCTGTGTTGACGCTGAAGAACAGGAATGCAGCTTTTTGTTAGAGCCCAAAATGACACATTCTGTAGATAGTTATTGTACAGTGAGACATGTCTGCACTTTCACAGAAATGTAAAGGAAGGGTCCCATACCTGCAGAAAGTCATGCTGAGAGTTTTAAACTTTCCCCAACAGAGGGCAGCACCCTCTCTTTGGCCAAGAGACTCTAGTTCAATGTTTATATATATATATATATATATATATATATATATATATATATATATATATATATATATATATATATATATATATATATATATATATATATCTGTAGCTCTGCAGTGAGCTTATATAATTTAGCAGTTCAGCCTGACATTAAATGTGGGCAATAAAAATGTGGTTCCCATTGCTCCAGACAATAAACTGCTTGTGGAAAGTAACAGAAAAGCAATGGAAAAGTCATGGAAAAAGGGTGAAATATCCCTCTTTACTTAAAAAGTCATGGAAATCTAAACAGACTTCATTGTTTTTTTTCTTGCACAGCAAGTGGAATACATCCATCAGTCTTGCTAACTCATTACCTTCATGTTTTCATTATCAGGTCTAGAAATGTCAGTGTGTTGGAATTGCTATGATGTCGGCTAGCTTGCTGGCATGTATATTCAGCCCACTGCCAAAAGTAATTGGTGACTGGTCATCTCTGCCAAGAGCATTAACGAGTGCTTGTCCTCACAGATGCAAATTATTTTGAAAGTAATGTGTTTGAAAGTAATTTCCAGAAGCAACTCCATCTTTCATGTTGACTAATTTCATGGGAGTATGACAAAAGCAGAAAGGAAAAATAGACCTTGGAAACCTTCAGTATGTCAAACTTTAAAAAGTTGTGGAAAATAGGAGTGACCTTTTAAAATGACATGCTGTAGGCGTATATATGCAGAACCTGTCAGTTATTTCCATTATGTATAAATACAGACATACATACATACATGCATGCAAATGTTTTTTGTGACAAAACCTAATTGTACTGATTTGTGTTATTATAAGGATTTTTTTATGACTGCAGTTTTTGACTGCAGACTTTTTCTCAGTACTTACCATCTGGAGAGGAGAGCCTGTCATATCTTTGAAAATCCCAGCTCTGTGAAAGATAGCGGGACCTGCCATATTGTGCTGTTTGACATCGGACTGCGGTGGTTGACGAAGAGTGTGGTTGCATTTCTGTGTCCTCACAGACGGTCCACACCTACAAGCCTCGTTTCGTGGCTCTGCACTTCCAGGAGGTGGGGGGGAAGGACTACATGGTCAACATGGGCCACGCGGAGAACTTCTTCCGGTGAGAAGATTGCCTTGTCATAACATCAATAAGCCACAGACTGCGCTACAGTGAAATAGAGACACTCCCTTCCTAGAAACTCTTACTGCCGTTTCTTAGAAACAATGGGCAAAATCTAAAGTGAGTCATGGTGATTAGAATCAAGCTAAACTGGGGAAAAATGCACCAGAGAGGAAAAAGGGAGAATTCCCACATGCACATGCATACCCACGTGCTGTTGCTGTTGATGGACAGGGCTATGGAAACACACATAAACCTGTTCCTGATAACGGGGGTCAACAAGGCAAAAACAGCAAGAGCATGCAAAAAAAACATAACATTTCACTACACAAGGCTCCAAGGGAAAAAGTGTGTGGAAGAATGGACCACACAAGTGGGAAATGGGTGACCTCACTTGATTGTTATTATTTGATATCGTTAGCGTTACCATACATTATTGTCATTTAACAGACGCTCTTATCCAGAGTGACTTACATTGGTTACAGTTCTTACATGTCATTTATACAGCTGGATATTAACTTAGGCAATTGTGGGTTAAGAACCTTGCCCAAGGGTACAGCGGCAGTGTCCCAGTGGGAAATCGAAATGCAACCTTATGAGCCCTGCTCTTTACCACTATGCTACATTGCCACCCCATCACTGTACAAGTGATAAAGCAGTAGGATCGGAGAGGGGTCATCACCTTAACGCAAGTTCCTCTTGTCTCCCCAGGAACATCGAGTCCAGCGAGGAGATGAGGGAGTTTGACAGGGTCTGCATCTATGTGGACAACCACTTCAAAGCAGTGGACAGCTTCACGGTGAGTGTGTGTGTGTGTGTGTGTGTGTGTGTGTGTGTGTGTGTGTGTGTGTGTGTGTGTGTGTGTGTGTGTATGTTGGGGGGGGGCTGGTTGGGTCGGGGGGGATGTGATGGTTGGCACTGTGCGGTGGGATCCACCTCAATGACTTGGATTTAGTAGAGAGAGCACTTGTTGTGTGAGAGCCGACATATGGTGCCAACCCTGTGTGCAGCATAAACTTCAGAACACAGAGTAAGCAAGCCTGTCCAGTGTTTTTTTTTAATTAATTTACAGATACGTTTGTATGTATTGGACACCTTGCAAGTTAAAGTATAATATTCCATTTAATTACCATAACCCCTGCTCTAAAGCATTATCAGTTTGGCTAAGATAAAGAGGTAGAGTAGAGCGTTACTGCAGGCAAAATGATGATGGTATCCGGGATGGCGAGTCTCAGTCCAGATAGGATCTTAGCAGATGATGAGGAAGGAGTGAAGTGATCGAGTTTGTCATTTAGAACTGCTGTAACTGCTCACAGGCACATTGTTCCTGCTGAAGGTGTGGGTGCAGTCAAGCACTCCTCTGAGGTTTGGGGATGTTTGTGGGTGGGTGAATGTGAAGGAGTCCTGGAATGAGGCAATGCGTTGGACTAGCGAGGATATAGCCAAGAGACAACAGGCTTGAGCTGGCTGGCATGACATCTAGTGTTTACTTTTAATTTTCCATTTTATTCTATAAAGAACTGAATGGTAGCAGTGTGTTCCCTGTGTTAATGTCTTTATTGGTCTGCCTGCAATGTGTGATTCACCACAAGGTGGAGTCATGCTCCACATCAGTAATCAACACGAAGTTGCGGTTTCATAAAGGTGGCTCTCTGACATTGAAGTCCCCGTGTTTCATTTATCTAATGTTATTGTGTTGTTGTTTTAAATTTAATGCTAATATAAAAATGGAAAAGTGATATTTTTTTCATCTGAGGAGCACTTTGTATTACTACTTGCACTTTGCATGTTTCACAGAGCACTGTAACAACATTTGGATGAGGATGTTGGCAGATAAATAATTGTTGGGAAATTAAGTCAGCTAAGTCTGCTCAGTCTGTTTAGAATGATTAAGTGTATGGAAACCTTTTGTAGATGGCATACTTCCATGGTAAAAACCTTCCATATAACATTAAAACAATGTACAGAAACCTAGTATTTATGGCCCTGGAGGTCTGGTACTAACTCATGATATCCTGATCAAGGAAGGATCTTGTGATCTTGTGTCTTGTTACACATCACATGAGCTGTACTTTTCACATGTTTTATCATCCACTTACTAAGGCTTTCCCAGTTCCGTTATTGTAAAATGTTTCCCGTGCCAGTCCTCAGTCCTGGTGACCCATGAGTCAAAAGGAAAGCTCATACCAGCCCTAAATAGAAATTTGCCATAGTACACATAAATAGCATATGGGATTGTTGGGACAGATGCACATTACATCATATTATTGTCATTTAGCAGATGCAGTTATCCAGAGCGACTTACATAGGTTACAGTTTTTACACGCGATCCAGTTATACAGTCAGATATTCACCAAGGGTACAACGGCAGTGCCCCAGCGGGGAATCAAACCAGCAACCTGTCAGTTATGAGCCGTGCTCCATAACCCTGCGCTACACTGTCACCCCATATGTCACAGTGTGCCCACGCTTAACAGCTCCCTGCGCGCCTCGCCCCCATCAGGCATGTAGAGGGAGCGGAGAGAAGCGCTGGCATGGCACACTCCCTCAGCGCACTTTGGTGCTGGAGCTGGCAGCCGTTGGCCTGACCACGTGACGTGGCCTTTGGAACCATGAGAGCCCAAGTGTGATGATCCCTCAGCGACAGCGCAGAGGGAGAGGGGGCGGAAGCCGGCAGCCGGCAGCCCTGTGATGTCATGTGACCGCGTCCGTGGTCCAAACATGTTTGCGGCAGAGCTGAACTGAACGTTTCGTGGAAATTCAGTGGCTCTCTTGTTTTATAATTTTCAGTCTTACTGTTGGGTGGACTTTGAACCTCTCTCACACGCCCACAGACAGAGACAAACCCTCACCACTCACACCAACAGCAGGTTTCCGGTCTTCGACCAGTGGTGGTCTGAGTCTGCTTTTGAGTGGACCTTTTTGCTTGTGGTGTGAGTAAGCTGTGTTGTCTCTGCCTCGTATGTTCTTATCCTCTTACATAAAATCAGCATCTCGCCACAGCACTTGGTGGTCACCCGGCGACAGGGTTCTACACCATTAACATACCTTTTCCGAGTTTTGTTTGCACAGACACAAACACACACGTGTCGGCCTGGCAACATTTTCTGCATCACTGCAACAGTTGGTCTTAAGCATTAGACATGCTCCAGCTGTTTTACACCGTTTGGTATTTTTTTCATTGAATAGACACCTACTCCTAACCACAGACAGTGTCTGCCAACCCCGCTACTACAGAGATTTGCGGTGAGCTTCCTCTAAATGTGTTGCAGGTTACAGTCGAGATCACTGATCTCTTTACTGTATGTAATGTAGAGTGTATAACTCAGTGGCGCAGATAGGGGAGCTGTGTTTAAAAGCCTGTTGATACAGCCGCTCTAACCCCCACCCAGGCCTCATTCTCCCATCCATCCTCTCCCCCTCTGTCTGTGAAGCGCCGCGCTACGGTGATGGAGCTGTCAGGAGGATGTCCAGGTCATGGACGTCGTCTCAATCTTCGGCAGCATCACTCCCACCTGACTGAGAAGCTATCCCTCTCCCTCTCTCTCGCTTTCTCCTTTCTCTCTGTCTCTCCCACTCTTATTCTGTCTTACTCCCTCTCTCCCTCCATTGCTCTTCCTACACTGTCTTTCTCCCTGTCTCTGTTTCTCCCTCTCACTCTGTCTCTCTCAGGCCTCGTATTTGAGCATGCACTGGTCATACTGTGGCTTTTAAAGCTTCTGTACTGGCTGAGCGTTGTTTGCAGTACAGAAGTACTTTGCTAGATCTTTGTGCTGTCCTTGTGTGTCTGGCTGTTGCGGGTTGGAGGGTGTTACACAGTTGCTCAGAGAAGACGAGTTTGACCCAGTCCCTCACGTCCGCCTCTCGCGGTAGTTCAAGATCGTCAGCTGAGACTGTCAGGGCTTTAACTCTAGCCATGCCAGAGGTGAGCCCCTGCCATCCATCTGAGGAGGGGGGTCTCTGTGGGAATCCATGCATCTCTCCACTGACACCCCCACACGCAGGGAGGTGAGGGGCAGGTGCATGTAGGGGGGGCCAAGTTAATAAATTTAGCTCTAGATTAAAACTATTGATTCTCCCCCATTCGTAAACAATAAATAAAGCGGGAGGGAGAGTGGTGGACAGCTGGGACAATGTCTCCCCGTGTGCAGGCGGTAGGGCCCTCTCCCCCGAGCAGCCCGCAGGCCCCCCGGCCTCATTCTCATTTTGCCCGTGCCGCCCGCATTGATTTTCAATTTGTTTCCCGAGGCTGCCGATCAGCGCCCCGCGCCCCGCTAGCAGGGGGCTGGTGGGGAAGGGGGGGGGCGAGGTGCGGGCAGGGTGAGGGGGGGATCGCAGGCTGCCGGTACAAATGGTGTTTTGATAAAAAATCACTTGTAAGTCAATAAATTTTTATTAAACCACGCACGGGCCTGATTGATGAAGATAGGTGTGCGGGGGACTGTGTTCTGGAGGAGCTGTTGCCATGTGAGTGTGTGTGTGGGTGAGAGAGAGAGAGAAAGAGAGACCACCGAACTGCAGAACTGTAGAGGCGTAGTGGTATTGTGTATTCCTAAACAGATCCTGTGGGCTTGAATAGTTTTCAAAGCTGAACTTCACTGCGTGCTCTTTGAAGCTGTGTTCTCTGTTCTGTGTACCTCTCAGGCTGTCAGTGTGGCTCCGTGACACAGAGAGAGAGACAGCCCCTGACAGTCAGGTGACACAGGGGTGTGTGTAATGACCGTATTACCGTGCCGACCCCTGCTTCCTACCCACGATCTCTTAAGTGTCAGTGACCTCAGAGACGGAGACAAAGTCCGGGTGCACGCTGGCAGCTGCGTGAGAATGCTGTCAGGGCTTGTCAGAGCTGTGGGCTACAGCGAGCCAGCAGAGCCCAGCCCAACTGCGGTCGCCGGGAAGCACTGCTTTTCTGGGGCGGGCCCAGTGCCGGACAGCACACCCCCCTCCCCAACTGCCCCACCCCCCCCACAACCCGGACAGGTCCGTCCCTAATCGCCGCTCACCCTGGGCTGGTCAGGGTGACAGCTCTGTCACATTAAATGAGGATCGCTTTGCTCTGAAGATTAATCGGCTCTTCAGGGGGAGATTTTTCACGCCGGGAGGGGGGTCGGCGGAGGAGGGGGGAGGCGGTGTGGCGTCACGCCACAGACCCTCCGGACAGCGGCTGATTTTTCTTCCACCTCCAGCCGCCGCCACCGACAGCAGGCCTACTGCTTAATCCCTTTTAAATTGTTTTAATTTTCTGTTTTTATTGATCTCGCAGGGCTCGATTAATCAGATCAGTGAAGCAGGCAGTTAGTACATTAAAAATTGTCAGGCCATGTCAGGGATGATGGGAAGGTGAAGTCTGAGTGTGTGTGAAGGGGGGGAGGTGAGAGAGAAAGAGAGATAGAGAGACACGGGACAGAAGAGTAACGAGTAGGGCTGATTTGATTATAATATTTGCAACTACAATCCATATGGTCTAAAATCGGGTAATTCTTGCCTAAAATCAACCTTTTAGACCTCCCTTTTACTCAGACTGCAGCTTGTTTCAAATTTATATCTGTTGAAATTAAGGGTGGAATGCATCTATGGCTCTGTGCACATGTGGCATCTTCACAATGTTTACCTTTGTACCTTTGCCAGTTGCTCATCACTTATCAAGATTTTATCTGATCTGCAAAGCATAATCGTTCTGAATGAATTGAAGGTAATAAAGCTTTCTGGGAAGTTTGCGTGTCACAACTGTGTTGTCATTGGAACTGTGACACTGATCCGAGCCCCAGTTCCTCACACAGTGCTTTGTGTTATTCAGGTGTCTTTTATCCATTTTGAAATGCTGCAAGTAAATGAATCAACTTTCAAGTGTCAATAATTAATCAGAGCCATGATAATGTAGTCAATTTGTATTCGAAAAGCAGAATTGTAGAACTGTACCAATGTAGGTTTGGTAGAGTATAATGCAAATGTATTGACAAATATTTTAATGTTTTTTAGGCTCTTGGAAGCATGTACTTCATTCACAAGTCCCTGAAGAACATCTACCAGTATGATTTTAACAGTAAGAATGCATTTTTTTACATGGTCTATAACTCTTCTTCACAGCAATTGAATTCATAAATATTTGTTAAGAATTCAGCCAACGACAACAAAAAAAAACAAACTCAGACATAAAGATGTTACATCCTCCTGCTAAATTTCTGCAGAGGAGGGGAGATTATGGTTGGCACATGTCAGCAGTGCACACATATGCTTCTTCAGTTCACATTTCTCCAATGCTTTTAAAACCGAGACACGCCAGAGCATAAAGAATGAGTGCAAAATTACTCTGTCATCTTTCTAATTCATCTGCAGACATGGAACAAAAAAGCACATGCTTTTCTGTTGGGTAGGAATCATTATTTTCAATTTCATAATCAATAATCACACTGGGTTTCTTAATGATTATTCATGGCTGAGATGATGTGTTCATAAAAACACGTCATCTAACTGCTAATAAGTGTATTCACATTAGATTTTGAGAGGAAAGAAAAAGAAAATGAATTAGCACTGAATTAGAAATATATAAATAAATGAGCATTCATAGATGAAAAATGTGAAAGCATCACGAAAACAAATCAGGTAACGCTTCACAAAGTGTTTGAAGTTGTTTCACATCTGAAATTAGTAGGAGTCGTTGCCAGCCATTTAAATTGCAGATCTGAGGATTCCTGAGGGTTTATGGAAGTCACATTTCCTCTCAGACTGGGGAACGGGGCGGTCCCCAATTGCCACCTTCCATCTGGAGCACTGGCAATATTTAATGACTTTTTGGAACACCTCATTTGCCAGCGTTCATCTCTTGGGGAGTCGCAACAGAACAAATTGGACTTTAAGCAAATGCTGCATTTTTGGGATGCACAGTCGGGTCACGTTTCCAATGAAAAACCTCCAAAGGAACGGCCAATAGAAGGCTCATAAACTTCCCTGCACTGCCGTTATTTTCCTTGTTGTACAACCAGATTGGAACAGGCCGAACACAGGCTAATGGGCTGATTATAGATCCTCTTATCATGTATGCTGCTGAGATGAGGCTAACATTAGTCTATTGATTGGGGGTTTGCATGTTTTCTCACTCTTTTGACCTTCCCCTTCCCCTCCCCTCCCCAGTCAAAGATTTTAAAGCTGTCTCGGGGCACAACAGATACGTCGGCTCTCTGGATGGGGTCACCACGGTGGAGAAAGAAAAATTTCCAAAGAATTTCTGGCCTGATGTGAGTGTTTTTGGAGGCGGGAGGGGGTAGGGGTACATGTTAGGGACTGACAGGGGGCAGAGTCACAGGGGCCTGAGGGAAGCAGGCCATCCGCACCAACAGGAAAGTCATTGGTTCCCTCCCCAAGAATGTGGAAGGCTATACAACTTCCAAGAAATAAATCAGTATGTTACCTGGCCTGTAAATCCACTCTTACTGATCAAAGCAGATGTCATACTTGTGGCTGTTGTGACGTTCGGAGAGACAAAGACAATGTAACGTCTGATAATCTGTTTTATTGGAATCAAACCACAAAGGTATTTGTAGCACACCTTAACAGTTGGTGAAATGCTTTATTTTGGATTGATTCCCAGGCACTGTGACAACTTAGGTTTGTTTTGAATTGTGTTGCAGTTCAAGTGGTCTAGGAAAGGCTACATGAGGACTCGGTGGATCATCCACAACCAGTAAGTGCTGATGGTTCACAATATTGGTCACAATCATTACATTACATTATTGTCATTTAGCAGATGCTCCTATCCAGAGTGACTTACATAGGTTACAGTTTATACATGTTATCGATTTATACAGCTGGATATTTACTGAGGCAATTCTGGGTTAAGTGCCTTATTCAACGGTACAGCAGCAGTGCCCCAGTGGGGAATTGAACTGGCAACCTTTCAGTTATGAGTCCTGCTCCTTACCACTATGCTACACTGCTGCCTCACAATCACTACAGTACAGCGCCCTGACACCCAAGCAGTTAGTTCTGGTGACCACTGCATGCTGGTGGCTAAAATCCGCAGGAAGATTGGCTGCCCCAGACGAAAGATGACCAGCGTGAAAGAAACGTGGCGATATCTTTCGTTGTGGCTCCAAAACGGTGGTCCTACGTCGCACTGTGAGAGAGGTTCAAAGATGGCCATTGTCACGGTCTTGTGAGCAAAGATAGCCTGGGACAAAATTCTGACAGTGTCAGAAATGTAGAATGACCATCTCACAATGTGACTGCTGCTACGACCTACATCTACTAACCAACCAACAGGAATGCAGCATGAAATGACGCACTGATGCTTGATCTTGTATATTGACTTGCATCGTAGCCTACGATTCAGTATGTGTTATCATTGTACAGTCTATATACATCAAACTTGATGTCGTACCCAAGTTTATTAGATCCATGTCGCACAGTGTGGCTTGCAATGAACTTATAAAATTGCTGAAATTTCACCCTGGGCTGTAGGCGCCACAAGAGCTCTCACTTTCCTCCACACAATAGTAACTGTTTGCTCTCCTGTGTCACTTCCACTGGTCCTAAAACAAAAACAGCCCTTTCGCAGGGTGCCACAGGGTCATTCAGTTAGTCAACACAGCCCGCCTGTTGGAAGCACATTAATTGTTGCCCAGTGGCAGGTATAGAATGGGAATGAGTGCCAGGTCTGAGTGATAAATGTGTGTGTTTTTGCGCTTGTATTACCTGAGCTGCAGTCTCCGGTATCAGTAAGCTCCTCATACCACTGCTGAGACGACTGGGTCGTCTGAGAAATACACCTGAACACACAAACACACACACACACACACACACACACACACACACACACACATGCAACTACTGTTAAACTTTTTCAAAGAAATTCTGTATAGTCCTGCAAGGCAGGTATTCAGATTTTATCATCTGGCAAATATTCATGCCAGGATGTCTTTTCTTCCACCTGATGGCCAAACCTGAAAACTGAGGGCCTATCCAATGAAGATGGCTATTTGCTAAACTGAAGGTTGCATAATTAATACAAAGGCAGTAAGGGCCCAAAATAATAATCCATATCAAATGATCATGACTCCATTAAGCTTATTGGATTTCTACAGTATCAGTGCTTTTCCAAACCCCAAAAAGCATACCTAGGAGATGCATGTTGTCATAGCTGCTGTCTTGGCCAGGTCTCAGTCCTGCGTGTTTTCTGCAGGGGCCTGGATCTCGTCAATGTCCACCTCTTCCACGATGCCTCCAACCTCATCGCCTGCAACTCCAGTCCTTCTGTCTACTCCGCCAACCGCAAGAAGGCCCTGCGTTACGTCATCAACAGGTTTAGTCCTCATGTGTTGCTCTTGGACGCAGTCATGTCTTGTCTGTCCAACCTGTCCAAAGGCAAACCTGTGATATCCTCCAGCATGTATCTCTCGGATGCTGTGGCTTTCAGTGGCATTCATTTATATGTTGTTAGAGGCTTACACTTATGAGAGGAAATCTAGGGTAGTAAAACCACCCTGCCTGGACATACAGAAATTAAAATCACTTTGATGGCTAATGCAATTCAAGAAATGAAATTTTATTCACTTTCAGTACTCCAGTTAAAGCAGTCAGGTGTCAGTTTATCATGATAGGCAGTAGTAGTCAAGACTTTTAGGTGCAAATTTCATTATGACCAACTGATTTTCAGTATTTCAAGCAAGTTCTTATTCAGTTTAGCTGTCCAAGAGAACAGCAGGAGATCAGACATGAGCACTGAAAACAAGGAGGCCTAAATGTTCCTGATAGAGCATATTTCATCATACATCACAATTTAATATATCTGTTGAATGATCGAACACAAAAGTTACAGAGCTGGTTTGACAGCTGTCTGTAGAAGAGTTGGAACAATGTGTCTTGGGCTTGTTTTCATTCCTTCTTTGTATTATATAGGACACGGGTTTTCCCCTGACAGTCCAGGATTTCTCTCTGTTGTTTTTTTTTCAGGGTATCAGACAGCAGCTACACCCCTCTGCCATTCTTCCTGTTTGGAGATTTCAACTTCCGCCTGGACACTCTCAGTCTGGTTCAGGTACTGTGGGACTCTCTCATTCAGTGCTACGTTTACATTTAAATGTACTGATATGGCAGAGGCTCTTACCCAGAGCAAGTTACAAGAAGTGCATTCAGAAGGGTTAGAAAATTAGTCATACAGATGCTGAATAATTAGTTCCATTCTTGAAATGTAGTGCCTTTACAGGAAGCATTGCCACAGTGGGAGTAAATGTTGCCATAGGGCACACTACCTTAAATATTATAGTCATTTTTGTCACAAGTTTGTATTACTATAACAGGTTTACCACTGAGTTTATGTGACTACAAAAGGTTGAAGTGTCACCCAATTTGCATACATACCCTTGTACAGAATGAGTTATGTCCAGTTTGTGACCAAGCACATGGATGAGGGCATAGTTCCTTTATGTATGAGTTACTTCATGACAATATTAGGGAGAGAAGGCAAGGATTTTTCTTCTGGTGATGTACACATACCTGTTTGTGTGTGTGTGTGTGTGTGTGTGTGTGTGTGTGTGTGTGTGTGTGTGTGTGTGTGTGCATTCATATGTCCTTGCATGTTTGTTTGTTTGAGAAAGACAGTGAGACATCACTTGATGGTACGTGTCCTTGCCATTGTCAGAACCTGTCCAGGTCAGCAGATGTCCAGACTGTAAAGAAGGACAGCAGTAACGAGGTGGAGAAGATCATCTGTGAGGAGAAGGACAATGACCACAAGGTGACCGTCCTGCTTCTGGTCCACTGCAACGCACAAACCCTGTGGCCCGGATGCTTGAGTTCTGACACCCATCTCCTACTCTTCCTCCTTTAGGTCCTTCTACACATTGAGACCAAGCTCTTTGCCTACCTGCATCAGGCAGTCTTCAGAGAGGACAATGGCAGGGCGGTAAGAATGGGCCATTCTTTACCAGCACACCACCCACTCAGTGAAGCCCCTGCTCAGTCTATGGTCATCTATTCTAAAGTTGTTGCTAGAATTAACCATTATTTATGGTTATAGTATGCTGACATTAACCATAACTATAATTAACAATTACCTTATTGCTTTATGCAGGTCACGACAGTTTGTTCATGTTTTCCATATGCTTTTTAACAGTGCATGTGTCTTCTATTTGAGAAAGTTGTGAGATGAGAAATAGGGAACAATTTTGGAGATTTAGGTGGTTGGTCACTGTTTTATTGGCAGCACCCAAATTGTCCATCCATTTCAGTGAAAATCTTGTCTGTTGAATGCCGCTGACATTCGTTTGCACTCTCACAGCTCTTGAAATATGACAAAGAGATCACAGCCTTCCAGGATGTCATCACTGAGGAGGATATCCTGTTTCCCCCCAGGTGAGTTCCTGTCAGTGGTCACGGATTTTCTATACACTAACTAGATAGTCATGAATATTCTTGAAAGGCTGTGGTTTTATAAAGAATATCGTATAGTATAGCAAAGCAGACAGTACCTAAGCCTCTTGTTACTAGCTGGAACCTCACGAGGAACGCGGGAGCTGAATATCTGGTCATAATATAGAATATAATATAGAATATCTATGCAGTGTCTCTGTGTGCCCTGTACTCCCATATCTAACAGTTCGCTGTCTCTCAGTTACCCCTACAGTGAGGACTACTCCAAACCCACGCAGTATATGAACACGCGCTGTCCCTCCTGGTGCGACCGTATCCTCATGTCCCACTCGGCGCGTGACATCATCCACAGGGTGAGTTAGTGCCCCCACGGCTCACCAGGACACACTGAGAGTTTTCAGACTTGATGCTGTCTGTTACTTTTTACCCAGGATTTATTGAGACTGCTGTTCTGGTTTCATCTGTACACAACACAATAACAAACAATGTTGACTTCACTGCCATAGCCAGCCCCCTCCACAAATTTCTTTTTTGGCTGAATTTTTTAGTGTGACTTTCTGGTGCCGTTGAAGAACAGTGGGAGGGCTCAAATTGGATTTTCAAAGCTTCAACACAGAAGAAGCATTGGCGTCAAGGCCGTGAATGCTTTATGTTAACGCGGGGCTGTCATTTAAAAACAATGACTTCGGGCACAACTGAAGTTTTCAAAGCCAAGTGTTGACATGTAGTACCTTTAGTTTTGTCTGACTGAGCATTCCGGTCATCCTTGACCTTGGCAGTTTTGTGAGCTTTTACATCCTTTCACTTTCACTGCTGAATGCTTGAGATCACTGAAAGGCCTGCCCTTGTATACAGAACCGTGACAGTTGACTGAGTAATGGGAGTGTTTCTGTGTGCAGGGAGAGGAGGAGGAGAGTAAAGTGGTGTACAACACGCTGGGCCCCAGTGTCTGCATGGGAGACCACAAGGTAATGACAGAGGTGTCACCCTTGCCTCCTCACTCTCACATCCGAGAAGAGATTCTCACCAGAGGAGCTGAAGCTGTGTTGTCATTCTGCTCTCTCTCTCTCTCTCTCTCCCCCACAGCCTGTCTTCTTGTTCTTCCCACTGAAGACAAATGGCCACTGAGGCGAAGGCTGGAGCTCTGCGGAACGGGGAGAGGTTGTGGGTACGTGCTGGGCGTCGGGGCTGTCACCCGCACGCGCACCGAGACGACAGTGTCACAGCCCTCCTGTCATTACTCACAAGGAACCTTTCTGCAAAGAGCACACATACAAGCAGTTGTATTTCCTTGACTTTTCTTGCAGCACTAATGTAGGGAGTGATACATTAAAAGTGTGTGTGTGTGTGTGTGTGTGTGTGTGTGTGTGTGTGTGTGTGTGTGTGTGTTGGGATGTGAGTGCGTGCATATGTGCATACATGTGCATATGCATGTGTGCATGTGTGTGTATGTGCAGGTGTATCTGGGTATATACTGTATGTGCCGGTGTGCCTGTGTGTATGTCTGCAGGCACGTGCGTGTGTATGAGTGCCTCTCTCTCGGAGAGTGATTGCAGCCCCCAGCCTCGGTGTCCCGGCCACTGCCCTCGCTGCGTGTCCCAGGAGAGCCGCAGCGCAGCACGGCGCAGGGGGATATTAACCAAGATGAAGTGCAGCTGGGGCGCGCCGGCTGCTTTGTGCATAATGTAGTAGGGCCATCAGCACTTTTCCTGATCTATGTCTATCGAATCCCCCACCACTGTCACCGCTCCTGGCTGGGGGTAGGCCAAGTGCAATGTCATTGGAACGCACCCGGCCCGGTGTTCATTAATTACGGGCGCCTGCGTGGGCCAGGCAGGAATTTATTGTGCACTGTCGTGTATTGGCATTTTTACTGCAGAGATTTTGTTTTGCCGCTGTTTTTATGGTCTTTCCATGAGATGCTCTCCCCCTTCCTCGAGATCCATCTTCTCCAGAACCCAACAGTGCTGAGAACCTGCCTGGCATACGCCGCAGGCCCCCCAGCCCTGACAATTAGCCTTTAATTTAAAGGAGCCATGGCACCGAGGTCTCTAAAACCACAGGTGTTCCAGTACAGAGCAATCTTAATGAAGTTGTAACAATTAAATGTAAGCCAAGATTATTGCATCCAAATGCCAGCTGTGCAGTTCAGCTTGGCTAACAGCGATGTACATTGCTGTGGTCCTAAAATAGCATCTTCTCCAAACAATAAGCAAAACATCAATTCCAGTAATTGTGTAGTTATGTGTCTTTCCTTTCTTTCCTGTCAGGTGAACCAGCATCTGCGAAATGAGGGGTCGGAAATCACACATTCCAGCACCTCCCACAGGAAGTCATCTGACCGGCCTAGATTCTTTTCCCTTCCCCCTTTAAGTAGCCGGCAGTGTGGGACAGTGATACACTGTTAAAGGGACCCCTCTCTCTGACCACTGCATGCCCTGTACAAATCCCCAGCAATGACTCCCTGTTTTTCTCTGTGGAGTCGGTCCTTGTCCTCATGCACGTGCATGGTTAAACTTGGGGTGCTGTCACAGACTGTCTGCCATCAGCATTACACATTCGCTGTGTAGCATTAGTGTTAACATTGCCAAACTCTTCCAAGGTCCTGTGGTCTGAAATGTGATCCCTCCCAGAGTGACTGTGTCCATTCCCACAATGCAACAGAAGCCAAATTCCCCCACCATGTGATGGAAATTTCCAGACTTCCATTCTTTACTGCTGAAGCATGCGGCTGGGGGGGTCATGTTAACCGAGTGCGTGAATCACCGGCAGATGTAGCGGGGGCTTCCAGTGCACTCGGCCACCCAATCCCTGGAAGTCGAGGGAGGAAGGAGGGAGGAAGAAGCACGTGATTCCTGTCTGAGATCATCCTGTACTCCCACCTTGTGAGATGGCTGCCTTCCCACAGACTAGCGCTGTAGCGCTAGTGGTGGGTGTTTCTGTGTCCACAATGCACTCCTCACTACTGCCCTCCCTCAGACCCCAGTCAGCCTGCTCCAGAGTACCCAGCTCCCCAGGAGTTCAAGACAGGGAAGGACAGACAGACAGGCAAACAGATAGACAGACATACACCAGCAGCTCTCTGTGTCTCTGAGTAAGGGCCCTGACTGCAGTCTGTCAACAGTTCTCTCACAAGTCTGGTGTATGGCAGTGTTTTTAACCCCGCAAGCATCCATCAGAAATGACCACATGGATCTAAGCATCAGACATGGCCATTATTCATGTTTCCCATCATTTCTCCTTATATTTATTTTGTTTCCTCTCTGGTGTCAGCAGACACTTGCGAAAGAAAGAAACACGATAAACAGTAGCTGCTAACATGATTTGTCAGCATTGCAAATTACCTGCCTGTCCCTTCATGCAAAACAAGAAACTTAACAAAGGACGTGAACTCCTTTTATTCTGGGGATGGATGGCACGTGTTTTATGACTTTTAAGCTCTGTCCTGGTTTACCCTCACACATGTACTTAACTCTAAGTAAATGTTTTACTCAGCCATGTCTGTGAGCCCAGTGCTGCCTGCCCCAGCTGTCATGGCGACAGTCACACCACCGTTCAAATCAATACAGAATTTGCAAGATCACTGGGGACAGATTTAGAAGCCTTCAGAAGGGTCTGAAATATGGAAATCCCACACATTGGAGTGCGGCTTTGCCTTCCCCTAGACTTTTAATTAGACGCTCACCAGCTGCAGGCTTTGGAATTTTAACAGCCGCAGATGTAAGCCACAGCATGCAATGGAAGGGACAGTTTTGAGGCTGGACTGTTCAAGTGTATGTTGATTCTTTGAAACAGTGAGGTGCTGTGTGAGCTTTTTTCGGAGCGCAGATTTGATACTACAGCCCCCTTTGCCAGTTCTCAACATTACTGCACAGTGATGTGTCTCTTGGGATGTATGTTCAGCTGTGAAGGCCATTTAACTATCCTCATTAAGTGCTTTATTCACTGGTGAATGGCTTGGTTTTCTTCCTGTTCAGCTAATGTTTTTCTTTTTAAATTGACACATCAGCACAATGGTAGTGTCGCAGAAATTCTGTTGCTTTGTCCTCTCACTTGGTTTGAAGCTATTTCCTTCAAAATCATTTTTATTTTTGGGGATGGGAGGTGAAAGGTGTAAATAGTATTCATCTGTAGAGAAGGCAATCCTGTTTTCCTGCTTAAACCAAATGTAGCTCATATTGTAATATTATGTTCACTGGTTCCATCCCCTCGACCTGTGCAGTGTTTTCTCATGGTGTCATCTGCTTGGTTGTTGCTTTGGATGCTCTCAGATTTTTGAGGCTATCGTATGAGGAGTGGATGTTGAAATGTTTCTTTGCCAAAACCAGCAACCTTTGTTTACCATATCAGTTAATGTATTGGTCGCTATTGGGACATGATGAGCTTCTTGAGGTAAAAGTACCCCATGCACACATGCACACATAGAAAGACACACAATCCTAGACATACCTGTACACGGACAAACACAAACACAGAATTTGATTGCATTACACTCTTGAATTGTATCAGTGGTTTGTGTTTGAGTGTACAAACTCATTGGCATCAAGATTTGAGATTATTCATTTGTATTTAACGGTCAAATTGTATTCAATCAAAGCTGTAATTAATTGTAAAACTATTATGGCTACTTTTACTTTTCTTGTTGTTGCATAGTTATTGTAAATGCTTGTAATAATGAACTCTGGAGCATCCATTCTCACCCTAGTCCTTCTCATGGTAGCCTTTCTCCGCTCTCCTACGTATTGTAGAATTTAGAAAGCCTTCCTGGTAATTATTTGATCAGCCTTTGTCAAATGACAATCAGTCAGGTCTGGAAGTATTTCAGACTGACAAGGAGGTTGTGAGTTCAGTGCAGGTAAATACATAGATTATCTATGATTGAACATGCAAATTGGATCCTCAAGAGTTTTATTAACTTCATTGACAATCAATAATCCAGATTATCAGAGTGGATGTAACAAGGCTCATTTGTCAATAATATACTTGTAGCAATCCTTCCATGATAAGGGCAGCAAAATGTAATGCCTGTATTTGGCTTTCTGTTGACCACAGGGAATGTGTATGCTCTGAAGTTCATTATGAGGCCAGCAATATCATTAAATTGAAAGCACTGATGTTATTAATGTACTTTTATGGTCTTAAAAACACTACATTAATATTTTATCTTATCTATGAAAGTGTGTACATAAATATACAACATTTTAAACCTTGTTCTTGCCCCAGATAATTTTCCCGTATGCTGTAAGTACTTGAACTGTGCAGCTTGTAAAAAAACAAGAATCCGTTGGTTATTGTTCTGCTTGTATGGGCTGTCTCATCCTCTAAGCTTCTTTCCTTTTACAGCTCTTTAGAGCTGAAAATGTGTTATCTGTCTTGTCAGGTTACCTTTAGGGGAAGAGCTGTGAGAGACTCTCTTGAACCTTTAATCAGTGTCTTTTTTATTCACAGGCCCTAATAGCAAACTGTCTAAGTGCTTTCAGAGGCACAGGATTTCAAATGTTTTCAAAAGAACAAAGCCCTACTTTGAGCTGTCTGCTGAGACTGAAAGTGTTTAGGAAGTTCCCCCGCTTCTCCGTCTCCACATAACCAAGGCCTGTTGAATCCCAAAGACCATTTCCTGTAGGTATAAATCTATTTAATGAAAGCCACTGCTTTGGAAGTTCCATAGACTTTTCATACAAAAACTCATCAGTGTTTAATTGTCCAATGTAAAGACACACCCACTGAGGCACGATGCCTGGTATCCAGCCAGTACAGACACGAGGCCAACGCCTCAGGCGTGTTCTCTTATACAGTGACATTTTGCACAGCAAAGTCAGGCTGCCTGCCGATGGCGTTAACTGAAATAGATGGGATATTAAATCTGTTTCCTCAAGGTGATATGGGACATTTTTTTTTACACTTTTTTTTTCTTGGAGCTGGGCTAAGTTGTTCAGATCAATGCGGGTTGAGGGCCAGAGAGGAAAAAGCAAGCCGAAATGATGTGTTGCTCAGAATCTGATCCTCGCCATAGCTGAATCTGAGAAGACAAATTGTCACGTGATTGGGCCACTGCTAATTCACCTGTAGCACACAGTGCGAGCAAAGCCATCGATAGGGCATTATGGCAGCGTGCTCACTGTAACCAGCAGACAGTCATTGTGAAGTCAAGCCCGCCAGTGCAAGAAAACATAATGGGCAGATAGGAGTACAGACAGTAACAAAGGAAGTCTTCAGGAGACTAGGCTCATTGTCATAGTGTTTTATACAGAAAAGGCTGTGGCATCTGTGTAGAGATATGAAACAGTGCCAAGAACTGAATGGTGTCTTATACATTTTCCTCTCCGTTGTGGTGTTTATTTAACCATTCATGCTTGATACATTTGTGACATATTGTAATTTCATATGCTCAGAGAAGATGTATATTTCTCTGACTGTTTGTCCCAGCCACTCTAGGGATGATGGAAATATACAACATTTCTAACACCATCATACATATTTCATCTTGACCACTAAATCGTTCAGCATTCAAAGGTGTCATGTGTCATCAGACCATCTTATTTTAACTTGCAGCAGCAGGAGTGAATGTTTTATCTTGTAAATGACATATCAATGTTTCTATTGTATTTTCTCACATAAACTGTATATATTCAACATACACTCTGGCTGTGGGTGTTTTCATTGAATGAAGCATTTAAGGTTGATCTTGAGAGATTGTCTTGTGTTTCTTCCTGTGTATAGATCAAATGCTAGTCCTGGAGGGCAGCTGTTTTTAGAATTTCTTTCTGCCTCTTTCTGTTCCTTATGGTGATACATTAACATGTTTACTGTTTACTTCAGTACCCCCACATAATATCCCACTCTGTATTGTAATCACCCACCTGTAAAGGCATACTAGCTGAAATGCAGCGCTGATCAGGTTGGCGAAATACTACTAATACACGGTGGCCCTCAAACCTCTTTGCAGATGGGTCTCCAGAGGTTCGTTATCAAACCGTTGCCAAGGACACAAGCCTCTCAGCATTGGACTCCCCTTCAGACCTCTGGTCATCTCTACTGATTCCAGCTCATCAGTAAAGTGAGAAGTCAAGGTAATGACTTCCTATGGAAATAAAACACAGTGAAATTGACTCTGTGGTCATCCAGACAGACATCTGGCCTTTGTTTTATCCGCCACAGGCCCAGCTACAACATTCACGTAAGCACTCAGATCATACTCACAGGGCTGACCTTTGACCCATTCGCTTATTGGAAAGCGGAGCCCGTGTTCTACACCTCTTTGTCAGCTGTTTTTTTTTTTTCTGGTACAACCATTGTCCATCTGTCATCAGTTGCATGTAGTTAATTTGCATTTGAAGCGTGGGTCAAAGTTGTTTTTTATCAGATCACAAAGTGGTTGAAGCCAGCAAAAAGAATTTTACATAAAAACAACTACACTCAGCCAGTAATCCATAATCTTTTATTATACAATTTCTCAGTTCATTTACACAGCTTTTAGGTGGCTGAAGCTGTGGGTTCAGGAATTGTTTTGTCTAAAAACGCATGCATTTTTGAAAAACAAGGACCACAACGCCACACTAGCCAGCCGAATGGACAATACCGGTTGAGAAACGGCAGTTTCAGGCACCCAGTCGTCTTTCCAATAAATTATTGGAATTCAATTTGAAGTCATATTTACATCCGTGGAAACCAGGAGCTGGCACCTGTGGATATCGGTTTGTAGTGGAATAGCGCTTTGAACATCACCACAATCACAGATTTACAATGACAAATTACAGTAAATTTACACAAGCCTGTTGCCGACGCCCCTTTTTTAGTGTGCGTGATTAAACCCTTTTGAAATGTGCTTGTCCAGCGGGCCAGTCCAAAATGACCAGTTGATTCCAGATAAGTGAGTTAAAATGTCAAGCCAGGCTTTATTTAGTGCCAATCTGACATGTGGAAACTGGTCTCTAACATTTGATTGAGTCTTAACAAAGGAGAGGGGTGTGTTGCAGTGTGAATGGATTTATGCCCTGATAAGTGAATTGCTTCCGCTGTGCAAGTTTATGTCGACTCATCATGTGAGTGGATCAGTTAGCTAATACATGTGACAGTGACTCTGTGGCTAACAGTGCTAACATGTCAACATGTTTGTGAATACCTGTGTTTCAGTGTGACAGCTGATGTTATAAACAGTACAGGGCAGTGTGTGCCATCATCAGAGTGTCAGTCTGTACTGTGTGTGTGTGCGCGCGTGTGTGTATGTGTGCATGTCAGACATGGTGCGGGCCGAGTCGGAGCACAGAAAAGGCCCGGCGATGCTTTCGCAGGAGCAGGCGGATCTTCTCATCGTCCGAGTCGGGGTCCAAGGGCTTGTTGTACTCCTCGTCCTCCACCTCATTCTCCGAGGCGTCCCCTCCCTGCTCCCCGCGGGACGCCTGGGTGGAACTGGGCTCCGATGCGCTCTTCTTCCGCCATTTGGTGCGCCGGTTCTGGAACCACACCTGTGGGGGAAGACCTGCTTGAGTCAAGTGGTTCACTGCCTGTATTTCATCATCAATCAATTACATTTACATTTACAATTAATCATTTGGCAGACGCTTTTATCCAAAGCGACTTACAAGTGATCCAAAGCGATTTAAGTACATAGAAGGGTTAGAAGGGTTTTTATTTTTATTATTTTCCACATTGTAGAATAATAGTAAAGACATCAAAGCTATGAAGTAACACAAATGGAATTATGCAGTGACCAAAAATCTAAATAAATCTAAATAATAATCAAAACTATCTCATATTTTAGATTCTTTGCAGTAGCCAAAAAATATTTTTTTAAATTAAAAAAATCAGAAAGAAATTAATAATTCACTATTTATATTTGTCTAAGAAACAAATTTCAAACATTTAAGCATAAGTCTTTGGATCAAAATGTCTTTGAATGCATGTTTTGTATTATCTTTATCAGATGTGTCCAAACTTTTGACTGGTACTGTAAACACTAAAATTGTCAAATAGAATTAAATAAAATAAATGCCTAAAACACTGTGGAAAAGGGTAGGTATTTCATATGAACCCTGGAAAAGAAGATATTTACACAAAAATGCTCAACTGAACACTTTCCCTTTTATTTTCTCATACGTCCACCACACTTTCAGGTTAGCGAAGCAACTAAATGTACAGAGCCTTTACGATTCAGCCTAATTTTGCATACATTGTTTAAAGCCAAATTGATAGTCACACCTTAGTTTTGTATCGGAACACCTTGCATTTTTCTGCATTAATTGTTCACTGTTGTAGGTAGCAGTACATTCACAATGAGTTCAAGAACGTGCTACATCTTTTATTTAAATTGGAGTACTCCTCACTCATATTTCATATCTATTTGCATTTTTCACATACATCATATTTTCCACATACATTTCAACAAGCATCATATTGGTACTAAGTGCATAATGTTATGACCTATGAAATGTATGAAATGAGTATGAAATTATTGAAGTCTCATTATGATGAGTGATTAAAGAAAAAAATAGTGTGTGTGAAATAAACTATATGCAAATATAGTGTATATGTAAAAATATGTGGTGGTACATATTCTTTTTTCTGTACCAGAGTATATGTGGTACACATATATGCACATGCATTTGTGCTCTTTAGTTACGTGTCTGATCATGCAGACATTTGTGTGTGTGTGTGTGTGTGTGTGTGTGTGTGTGTGTGTGTGTGTGTGTGTGTGTGTGTGTGTGTGTTTGTGTGTGAGTGTCTGTCTTTGAGCAAGAAGGTTTACCTTGACCTGGGATTCTGTCATGCCCAGTGAGTATGCCAGCCTGGCTCTCTGTGGCCCGGCCAGGTACTTGGTCTGCTCAAATGTTTTCTCCAGGGCGAAGATCTGGTGCCCGCTGAAGGTGGGCCTGGTGTGCTTCTTCCTCCCCGCCGCCTCACCCAGGTGCCCGGTGCCTGGAGACAGAACACAGCACAGGTCGCCTTCAAACAAGCCCTGTTCCCATTCGCCCTGGGTGAAGATCCAGACAGTCTGTTTGGAGTGGCTGTAATCCTCAGTTTGCTTTATTAGGATAGAGGGCCCGGTAAGGCTTGTCTTCCTTTGCTACAAACTGTGCCATTTGGTTTGCAAATTTCTTTGAAACCTTTAACAGAATGATGAAGTGCCACAGATGTCAGACATGGATGTGTGAAAGTTGCGGTCTGTGTGGGCAGCTACAAACCATCCTGTGCAGTCTACCACTCATCAATTCCTTTCTTATGTATGGAACCTTTCAGAACCTGCGGAATGGAGTATCCTAGAAATAGCAACACGATTAAACTGCAGTTACTATAAAATTATATACAGATATTGACTGTCTTATAACATATACATGTATTTGATCTGTGAAATATGTTTGTAATAACCAATTTCCTCAATTTAAAAGGGCTTATAGAGAAGAACTGTGAGAAAAGATAAGAGAAACAAGATTTGAGGAACAATTAAAGCATTGGCAAGCTTGTAATATGACCATACGTTGTGAACTGTTCCACTAAGGTTGTTGCTAGAGATTTATGGATATAGCCCTTATTGTCAACTAGTCTAAAAACAGCTAACTGACAGAAAATAACAAAACCAACATCCAGCAAAGAATAACTATGTATTTATCCTGGCAGGGTTGGCAGTGGTGATCTTCCGGCACTCATCCACAATACGGCTAAGCATAATATGAAATTTAAAAAAACACAATAATTTCTGAACTCATTTTTTC
Organism: Megalops atlanticus; assembly: GCA_019176425.1. Classification (NCBI taxonomy): domain Eukaryota; kingdom Metazoa; phylum Chordata; class Actinopteri; order Elopiformes; family Megalopidae; genus Megalops; species Megalops atlanticus. The sequence continues at coordinate 10,921,194 of CM032878.1, forward strand.
AAAATACAATACATTGAAATTTGTATTACATACATTCATTGTTCATAATATTTTACTAATACATAATTACTATCATGAAATGCTTAAAAAATTTTGACTATTATTATAGAGTAGATATTGTTAAATCAATTTTGTATTTTACATGCCATAGAGTCATTTGTTAATTTTCCATTCCATAGACTTCATTTTGTATTGATTTAGTGTGATTGTCATAATATGTTGTTGATTTTTTATATTTTAATTGAATGCTTTAATATAATTTGAAACTTATTTTTCTAAATGTATTAGTCATGTGAAAAAGAAACTGAACCAGAGTTATCCATAAAATGGATAATAATCCATGACTAAAAATAGATTTCTAACTATTCCCATACATTGTTTGTTGCAACAAAGAGTGACAAGGACTAGTAATAAAAGATCTCAAGAAAAAAGATACTACCATATTATTTAACATTGGACTTTGTAAGCTTGTTTGAATGTGGAAAAACAGAAATACTTGTAAATGCTACATCAATGTGTTCTGTGTGCATTTGTTTCAGTGATGCAAGATAACGGAATGTCCTACGATCCAAAGTTGTAATAAATGTTTTTGTCTCAAAATTACCATCACTGCCGTTTTTAAAACATTTTTCATACAAATCTATTTAGAGCAATTCTATGTAAAATAACTTTTAGAACAAGGCAGATGCTCTTGAATCATTTAGAACAAGTCAGTCATTGGCCTAGGTTAGGCATATGAAAGCACACGCTATTCTCTCTTGCGAGAATGGAATCTCTCTTCCAAACTCACGCATCGGCGTTACGGCTCAGTCGGCCAGCGACCGAATGAGTGCGGGCAGTGCTGAGGTGTGAGCGGGGTGGACTCACTGTTGCTGCACGGCTGCCTCCCTCCTCTCCACTCGTACCCTGCATCTCCCCAGCAGCCCCCGCCGCGACCCTTGACGGGGCACTCCGAGCCAGGCTTGGAGAAGCCGCCCAGAGAGGGGTTGTAGTCCCGATTGTAGTAAACACCTGGGGTGGCCACAGTCCCGAAGCCCCCCATGGGGGAGTAGCCGGAGAGGAGGGTGGTGCTGGGGGCGCCCACCATGGAGCGGCTCAGGATGTCGCTGATGCCGTGGGGCGTGCCCGCCTGCAGCTGGCTGTTGAGGCCGGGGTTGAGCTTGTAGAAGGAGTTCTGCACCGAGTACTGGCACACGGGCGCCTTGATGTCCGAGGGGAACTGGTTCAGGCCGTTGTTGAACAGGAAAGACCCCGGGATGTTGGGATCCATGGGGAGCTCCTCAGACGCCAGCTGTCTCGATGTGCTCGCTCACTTTTTAACCCCACATGAAAAGCCTCCAGGGCTCTGTCCGATGGGACTTTCTTCTGGTGTAGTCCTCTCGCCCCCCTGAAGTTTGTCAAAGGGGGGTGCTGTTAATGGTGAAACGCTCCGGTCTTTCGGAGGGGACCGAGCCAGTTCTGCAATATCAGCTTCAGTGGTTCTGTGGTTTTCCAGAAATCAGCAGGGAGACGCCAACATAAAACCAGAGCTCTCTTTTCCTCTTTCACCTGTTTTATGCCATTGTCCAGTAATTCCAAGGTAAACATCAGCTGTGTGTCCACCGGAATCAGTGTTACAGTTGCTCCTTAAGACAAATGCCTTTTCCCAGCACTTTCCACTGAAGTAATAAATAAGAAGTACCTTGAAAAGGACTGACACCTTCTTGATAAAGATGGGCCACATTAGAATGCCGGCTGAGATTGGCTGGAGACTCGGGGCTCTGCCCGTACTCAATTGGATGCGTCGCAAGCAGCAGGCCTCTTATTGGATGGGGTCAGATAAATAGGTTTTTGAAAGGTAGAGTGGGAATAAGTTGCTTTTTGATGGCCTGCTGTGCTGCATTCAGAGACAATGCCGGGAAGACCTGTCCAGAGTTGCGTTTCGTTTGGTGAATCTGAATGCTGAATCTAAATATGGATCTTTCCGCCATCTTACAGACTTACCTGAATTCCCAGGGCTTTGGTGAAATTGTTAAATAATGAAAAAAAGGCGCTCATTGCACCCGCGGCTTTTGCTGCTTTGCTGTCTTAGTGTCCTTGAGACAGTTCTTTCAATGCAACTCATATTTCTCTTTGCCCATAACATGATGCCAGTAGTTTCTGATAATCTCTTGTATGTCTGGACAAGGGTTCTTATGCTCTTTCTATCAGTCTCTGTTGGTATATTTGCTATACCTACCTGCCTTGATGTTCTTTGCCCAGCTTATTTTTCTCTTTGTGTTACCATATTGAAATAGTTACGTTGAGATTTGGTTATTTCTTCTGTAGTCTTGTAGTTACCTTTCTGCAGTATAATTTGCAATAATTTTTAAACTGATCCTTCTGTGTGGTGCTCTGCGGCAGTTTCGTTGCATAGGGCACCGCACGAAATAAAAATTCACCGTTTCATTGATTGTTGAGCATGCAGTGTGAGAGGCTGAGTGATTCAAATCAGGGTAGTGTCAGGTGATCCTGTAGGCATTGTTCTCTGAGCTAAAACGCATTAGATTTTAATGATGGCATTGCTGCCACCTGACCCAAAGCCTGAGAGTGAGCAGCCCATTGCATGAGACAGGAAAAGTTCAATCAAGGTAATGTCACAGCGTGAAAAATGACTCACACTGATAGATAATGACAACACACAAGTTTTGCCTTCTGTCCACAAGCTTTTGTCTACCGTATCTTGACATTACCAAGAACTCATTGTTAATACCTTTGTATGTTTATGTATGTAATCTGTTGACCTGTCTGAAATTAACAGTGAGCTGTGACACATACAGTTCTTATCTTTGTTCTGCTCTTGTTGCTGTTATTTTATGTCAGGTTTATTCCAACAAGCCTATGAGTGTCAATGCAAATGCTGAAAACAGCTGCTGAAAGAATGCATAGAAAGATACTGAATTTTAACTTCTAAAACAAGACATATAAATGCAAAATTACATTTTTTCTGCCATGATCACTTAATGTGATGTCTTCAATGTTTACAATGCTCATGTATATTCTCTTTATCTGGGACAATAAAGAGAATGTAATTTTAACCTCATTATTTTAATAATATTGGAATCACATTCTCTTTATTTGAAATTTATTTTATGTATACATATTCCAAAACGCTTAGCTGACTACACAATGTAAGAACATATATAAAACCTTGCACTCCTAAGCACTGTAAAGCTACCCTCACCCAAAACTATTTGATAGTGACGCCTAGTGGTAGTTCAGTGCAATCAACGAATGGGCATTCCATGTTTCACGGGCTGTGCCAAATGGGCTTCTGAGTATGAGTAAAGTTGGTGCTGGTGCATGTCACAGCTTGTTGCTTTGGTTTCACCGCATTACAATTGTTTTATGTTACAACATTCTGCATGTCTGCGTGCAGTTTCGGGTTTGTGCAAGGCATGAATGAGTACTGTGTTGAGAAGGTGAGAATTAAGTGCCAACAAATGTATTATGCGGTGCTGTCGACTATGTGTGGAGCCGATTCTCAGGTCGTTTGAACACGGCAAAAGAGACCAATTTTTAACACAGCTGTTAAAACAGCGCTATCGGCGACAAGCACAAATGGCTCCAACAAAAATACGTCTTAACCTCATTAGCCGTGGAAACTACAACACAATATTTTATTAGACAAGTAGTGACAAACGACAACCGTCAAAATCAGGAATGAAAGGTGGGAATTTAGGAATGTACGACGTAATGTAAACACGCTTTCCCAGATATCACGTGCTGCCAAGAAAAGGAAAGGCAGCTGTTGTCTCGTGACTTTTGAAAGAACGGAAGTCTTAAATAGCCTCTGCTAACACCTAGGAAATTCCCATTTTTATTTTAAAAAAGTACGTTTCACATTCAGTTTCAAAGCAGTAGCCAATTGGAAGTACATTTGAATGCTATTTGCTAGTCCATATCAGTCAATTCTGGGTTATTTACAAGTCAAAGAACTATGGAAAAACAACTTAAACAGGTAGACTAATTTGCAGTTATCCTGTGCGAGAACGCGGGATACGTTTCGAGAAAAATATTCCACAATATTAACAGAATTTCTCTGTTAGCTCTCTTTCTTGCTAAAATGTCGCCCTCCCCCTAATTCTTTACTACAGTAACATGAAAACCCCCTCTATGCAACCGCTTGTAATTTTCCAGTGTGAAAAAGGATGACGTTATGCAGTAGGGCAATTCAAATTTGATGCGTACTACTTCACGTGCTCTTCCAGCAACATCAGGTCAAGCCACTTCACACAGCCTTAAAGGGGTAGGCGGATCTAGGGTGGTTCAGCTGCAGCTTGTCACCCAGCTAACGTCTGTTGGGCAGGCTGTACCTCATGACAGACTATCCCGCAATTAGCTTTCATCTCACTTAGGTTAGGTTACAAGAAAGAGTGTAATTTCAGTTTCGGAAAGAGCATTTTTGCTTACCACCAGGTTGGACATGTGATGACACATGCCATCAAATGTTGTTGATGATACATGCAATCAAAGGAAAGTTGTTTCTTTATCAATAATAATATTAACAAAATTACAAAATTAACAACCAGGTTGGTATTTTAGTAAGTTTCTTAAAAAGCATATTGGAATGAATATTTTACACACTTCATTTCTTTATGTGTTGTCCTTTTCCCAAGATCACTTGTTGTACATAGGCTGCCACTTATCCAAGTGAGATTATTTCTTGACTGGACCCAAGCCTTGGATACCTTACAGCAGTGTTTCTCAAACCTCTCCTGGAGTACCACTTGTCCTGCATGTTTTAGATCTCTCCCTGCTCCAGCACAGCTGATTCAAATGATCAACTCGTTATGAACTCCTGAAGCTGCTTAACAACAAACTGATCATTTGAATCAGCTGTGTTGGAGCAGGGAGAGATCTAAAACATGCAGGACAAGTGGTACTCCAGGAGAGGTTTGAGAAACGCTGCCTTACAGTATGACAAATGTCTTATGAAACTGCCCTTATGATTTAGATTTGAGTGTCTGATGAATCAAGAGCTTGAAGACTACCCCATACTACCCCATTCCCAAAGAGAGTTGTCATAATTCACAAATACTTTCATTGTGGTCTCAGATTAATTTAAATGCTTATGGTGCATATTGAAGTTAAATATATGTCTTACATAAATGAATGGAGAACATCAATCCACGCCTGTGTTTTTTTTACATTGAAAACTGTCCTTTTGAAAAAAAAAGAGAGAAAAGGATTAACTTCAGAGTTTTTATTTACACTTCAGCTAGCTCTTTCATATCAGTTTGAACAACAAATATTGGTATAGCGCCGAGGTCTGGTGATAAGCCCCTTTTAAAGGAACAGGAGCTTGTGCCGTCTCCCACACTCAGGAGTGGAGAGGACAGCATATCACATGTTTAACCGTAATTCATAGTCTGGAGATGCCAGTTGAGGCAATCATTCTAAAACAGAAAGGAGACCAGGGCAAACAGCATTTTTTGCTGGCATCATTCAAAGATATTATGACACACTCATAAGATGTGGCTAAGCTGTAGTCATTGCCTCTCCATGCAGTAATCTTACAGCTATTTATTTACAGTGGCACACAAGGAGCCATGCTGAATGCAATATAATTGTTCCTTCTTGGACAATTGCTCTTGCGAACTGTCATCATCACATCTCATCAGTGTCATGGTATGGAAAGTCCAGAACCTGAGTACAGACTGCAACATTTTTACTTAACTGATCTAGATTATTGCTCAGAGGCAAATGGCTGCCATTTCCAGTTTGGCCATTGCTTATCGTTCCTCTGTGTTTTGTGAAGGATGCCAACAATCTCTAATTCAAAACATTAAAATGAAAGTAATGCCACTGCTTCTGCTGTCAGCATTTGGGAGTGAATGCATGCATAAAAAAATAAGCAGACAGTTTTTTATCATTGGGTTTCTCTAGCTTCAATCATTTTGAACAGCGAAAGATCAATGTAAATTTAAAATGAAAATATGCAGATATGTTTTTCTGCACAAGCATCTGTAAACAATAAGCCATTACAGTTTGTATGACACATACTGATTTCAAATGCTGTTAAAGGTGTTTTTACTGTAGGTGGAGCCACAGAAAGATGTAACAAATGATGGCATGCAGTAGTAGCTAGGGTAAATAGAATCACTGAGCCAAAAGCTGACTGTGGTGGGATATGTATTTAGGTCACATTCATTACAGCTTTGGATCAGAATGAGCATTGCACATGTCATTTGCGGAGTAGTGTGAGTGCTTGAATTTGTTTGAGAGACAAACTGAAACTAATTCAGACTAATGAACTAAGACCTCCTGAAGAACTTCAACAGATTAGCATGGTGCAGTATGTTTTGAAAATGCCCTGTGTGAACTTCAGAACATTTTGGTTTCACTCTGACAAGGAAGCAAACAACAGTTTGTATTTGTGTAGCACTCTGTTATAAAGCATAGAGAAATCTGAAGATTGCAATGTTTGCTAATTAACTGCAGTATTGTTACCTTGAATTCTGCAAAAGTATTGTTAAACATGCCAATTATTGCAGAAAACATTCTCCTGTTATGTGAGATGACAGCACCATATATCGACAAATGTATCTCTCTCACTCAGAGCCGTTGCCTCCTCAAGACCCTCAATGAGCAGCTGCAATATCCTCGTATTTTTCAGTTATTTTGTCTTGTTCTTCATGAGCTGTTCTTTCATAAACAAGTAGTGCAGGATGAGTGAGCATTATTTGTCTGTAAACCAGTCGTTAAAGCAGAATCAAGTAATGAGACATTTCCTTGTGCACCGGTGCATGTATATGTTTGCAAGTGAGGACTGCATTCAAACAAATCAAACCAAACCAAGCTATATGAAAAAAAAACTAGTGGGAAAGGCCCTTTGATACTATACTTTTTTATTGCCGGTATTACTTTACGGTATACCTTTTCATGTGAGCTAACTGCTTTTTTCAAAGCAGAACAATTGGAAGAGAGGTGAAATCAACAGGTAAGAGCAGTGATGTGTCTGGCATTGCCAAAGCTTGGTGGAACAAAAACAGAGGTTAACTGATTTGAATGATTAACTGATGTTTAGGACTGTTGACTCTACTTGATGAAACAACCATGTCTTGATGGCACTGTCTTAGAAAGAGCAAAGGTACATCACAAAGATTTCTTGCCCCTTAAATGAGAGAGTGAGATGGATTGAATTAAAATGATCAAGGATATACTGTAAGGTGTCAATCTGCTCTCTGTTGTAAAAGAAGGGGTTAAGGGAAAGGCTCTGTCCATAAAGCTAAAACCATACTCCACCTTTGCATAGCTTGCCCTCCTAGAAGCTCATGCCACTCCCACAGAAGTACAATCACATTATGTGCTGGACCAGAGCCACAGGCATGCAGGATATGGCCAAAGAGCTGCAGTTTGGGTACTTTTCCAGAGTGCAGCCCTGCCTTCTCCTGAGCCCAGCCCCTTTTTCCTTTTTTGGCATACCCTGATGAGCAATGTTTTGTGTATGAACTCGAGGCACATGTGCAGTGCCTATAAAAACCAGCCAACACTCCCACTACTTCATTTTCTGAAACAACTGATCACTTGAGACCCATCCATGCATCCTTTGACAAGACTTCCTAAGAACAATAAGTTCAAGATGGTAAAGAAGCTGGCTCGTGAAATAATGGGTAAATATTTTTTTGTGTTTTATCTAATTCTTGACAACCATGCAACGCATGCTGAAAGGGAATGTAGTTAAAAAGACTCCTCAGAAGGGTTTTCTGTTATTATATTGGCAATCAGCCTTATATTTAGCATAGCTTTCTGTGGTTTGTCCTCAGTACTTTAAGGTTACATAGGGAATCTATTGCACAATGCTGCATATAGATAAGGCATATAAATAAAGCTTTTGGATGTTTAGTATGATAGCCTTACTCAAGGCTTTATGGAGGCAGAGAATATACAGTGAGACTTAGTCATACTTTTTCTTTTATTGTTATTTGTTCATTGTTTTTATGACTGATTGCTTCTTGTCAGAGCATGTAATTCAGAACAGTCTGAGTTTTGGCTTGCTAAGCTCTAAAATGACAGATTTAAATGTGCGTCTAGTTGTTAAATATTTCAGATATTATCTGGAACTATATGAAGCTCAGTTTTCCTAGAACAGTTTTACTATTGCATGATTCTGGGGTGTCTGGCAGTTGTTTCATTACACAGATTAGGGTTGGGTTGTGTTTATAGTGTGGATTTCAGGAAGTCATTTACAGCAGCCATAAAGCATACCTCAATGAAAGTGAGATAACCGAAAGTAAGACAAAACAGGCCTGAAAATGTCTCTGCCCTGAAAACACTAGAAGTTATTTGTAAGTCAATGTATGATAGCATAGAGATTGAATGATGTGATTTAAGGGTGCCTTATTCTGAAAAAAAGAGGGGTTAAGTTCCATAAGACTTAAATAAAGTGCATAAATATAGCTCTTAAATATAGTGCAGGGATGTGCACACCATATCATGTTATACATAATATTAATACTAATCCTCAATCAATGTTCCCAATTTCCAGTGTAGAACACTGAAAAAGTCATAATATGCAGATTATTTTACTGTAGTAAATTTACAATTTTAATAACACCTTTGGTACACAAGACACTGTACTATGAGTAAGTTACTGAGCATTTCATTGCCTGGCTGATCATTATCAGAGAGATTTCCTCTGTCTAAATAGTTAAAATAAAGTTAGGAAAGAAATCAGCCTGCTCCAGGCAATGTCACTGAATGTGGGATCTGCTTTCACTGCTGGCAATAAACTGTAAAAGAATACATATCTTCCTGGCCAATTTGTGAGGTTTTGTGGATAACACTAATAATTATTAGTATAGTATTATATACTAAAATATAGTTATGCAAAAACTAAAAGTTGATTTAATGACAACAGTCTTACGGGGCAGTGTAAACAGGAATATGTTTACATTTACAACATGGCATTATTTATCTACCAACATTCACCCTCTGCTGATTTTATCTTTTCTCAAGAATCCAGTTTGAACTACTGCAGAGGTCATGTCACAGAGGTTTCAGTCTGAGGTAGACAAAGAAGAGAGGTAAACACATATTGATTGTATCTCTCAGTTTTGATTAATGGATATGGTTTGTGACTGAGTTTGATTAGATCACTTGAAGCAGTTGCAAAGAGGCATTCATCGCCCCTGTTCATGTCCACACTGTGAAAATCAGCAAAGACAGAGAAAGAGAGAACACACTGAAACAACAATGGAGTATGAGCCAGTGTGAGCCTGGGCTATGGGCCTGACAGAGGTGGTCTGATACACTCTTCCCCTAGATTTTTCCTCTTTTGTCTAATGATGATGGGTAATGCTTCAGTTGCCCCCAAGATGGGCTGGCACATTGTCCACGGCTGCAAATCGAAACTCCAGCTCTATTGGCCACCCAGGCTCAGAAAATCAGACCAATCAGATACAGCTTTGCTGATTTGTTTTCATGGGTGTGTTATGTAAATACGGGGCACATGGTGAGGTGGTATGCTCTAAACAAGATGTAATCTGTGTCCTTCACTCAGCAAAGCCTTATGTTAGTGATGTTGTTGTGGTTTTGGTTTCTGTCATCTGCATGGCTCCAGTCAACAAGTTTCCTTCATCTCCATATGGAGGTAGCAATTAAAAAGATACAGAGGCATTATCTCTGTTTGGAGATCCAGCGCGCTAACTTTAATCCCCCAACTCTTTCCTCTTCAGGGACGGCCTCAAAACACACCTGTGGATGGCGCTGCCTTGGGCCCCTGGCTTTCCACACAGAGGCTGTTGGTGACCAGGTCACCCTGACCCAGGGGGCCAGGTGTGCGACAAGGGCCTGGAAGACGTTTCGGAACGGACTGGTGTTCAGCAACCGCAGGGTGCAGATCGGGGAGAGGGTGCGTCTGCGAGTGGACCGCTGTGCCCAGCACTGGCACGGGGCCCTCCGTCTTGGATTTACCACCGTCCAGCCCACCCGTAGCCCCCTGCCCGACCTGGCCATCCCCACGCTCACCGACACCCCCGGGTACTGGGCGGCCCCTGTGCCCGAAGTCTACTCCCTGCCCGGCACCGAGTTGCAGTTCTGGGTCACATCGGGAGGTGTGGTGATGTTTAAGGGGCCTGAAGGCCAGAAGTACATGTTGCTGGAGGGAGTGGACGTCAGCAGGCCTCTGTGGGCCTTAATCGATGTGTATGGGCAGACCTGCGCCGTGGTCCTTCTGGGTAAGTGCTAGATTTGGCTGCTGGGAATTCTGGGAAGCACTGGGAAATAAATTTGAAAGTTAGAATTGGTTAATGAATTGCATAAGAATGATACGGAAACCGGTACTGCATTTCATTCAGCTAACAGCAGGACTTGTTTCCCTCTTTGTCTCAGGCTCAGAGAAGAAGGATCCGTTTGGGGTCCGAAAATCCTGCCCTTGCCCAGCACTCCCCCCTGTATCCCCGGAGGAGAGCTGTCTGTGCATCTCGAAGGGGAGGCCCAGTCCTTCCCAGGGAGAAAGGGGACCATCGTATCCTAGACCATTAGAGGATGTCCAAGACCCCTGTCATTCCAGCACTGACCCCCAGAGGACTGAGGGTGAGTATCACATACTGCATCCCAAGAAATCGCATCATTAGTCCTGCACTGTGTGCGGCAATGTAGCATAGTGGTAAGGAGCAGGGCTTGTAACCAAAAAGTTTCCGGTTTGATTCCCTGCTGGGGCACTGCTTTTGTGCCATTGGGCAAGGTACTTAAACCACAATTGCCTCAGTAAATATCAAGCTGTATAAATGGTTAACATGTAACCTATGTAAGTCACTCTGGATAGGAGCATAAATGACAATAAAGTAATGTAATTAGTCCCATCACTCCCTATTAGTCCCACTCACATTGTTGGTTTTACCATGCTATGAAAGAAATCCACAAGGCTGGATGGCAAAGCTGGGACGTAAAGAAGTCTATAGAAATGATACATGATTGCTAATCCTCTCCCACTGTGTGTGCAGCACCATGACTCTTCCTCACCAGGAAGCTGCCCCTACTTCTGCCAGTGTGTCATCTCTGTCTGTGTCACACCTCACTAAGCGCACAGGGCAGACCAGACTGCGGGTTGTGTACATGACTGCATGCCCCCGTGTCTCTGTCTGCAGGCGCCGAGCCCTTGGAGGACTGCGTCGTCTGCATGTCCCGGAAGGCCTGTGTCCTCCTGTCCTGCGGACGTCATTACCTGTGTGGCCCCTGTGCCAGCAGAGTGAGGGGACAGTTTGGGAAGTGCCCGCTGTGTCGCCAAACCATCACTTAGCCCCAGTGTGACGCGCACAAGCTGCTGCATAGAGCATCAAGCTGAACACCACAAGCCGAAGAGGAAGTGGACAAGGAAGCACGCCAGTCACTCTGCTGGCTTTGACCTGCGGTGAACCCCTAGAAGTCACAGGAAGTTGCTGTGTCTCAGTGAAGTCCACCAATCCTGTTTACCAGTTATGGAACTGTTGCAGGCGTTGTGCTTTGACCTGAAAACAATGATTTTACTGACACTGTTGACCAACAGTGTTCACCAAAACATGTTGGTTAGGGAAAGTACAGTCAGGGATACTTGTACTTCACAATCAGTTAATAACAGAGCTGAGTAAATGAGTGGAATTTGAAGTGCATTATATCTGTGGTCATCAGAGAAATTTCTAGAAAGGATATATATGTATACAGAGTTTCTTCATGCCTTGAAATGCATGTAAATGTGAATTTCACTTTACTTAAAGTTTCTTGGTTTGACAAAAACAAGTATAATGGCATCTAACATAGCCATTATTCTGCTGCTCAGTAGAACTGTGATGAGTGAGCATTGTAAAAACTGTATACTGATACATATGTATATTATGTTCAAAGTGCTGTTGTATGTATTGTAAAATAGTATTTAATAATTTTGTTAATGTCAATAAAACATTTGACACTACCTTTTACATCTTATTCAATGTGTGTGTGTGTGTGTGTGTGGTGTGTGTGTGTGTGTGTGGGGTAGGTGTCATTCACGATTATACGCCATTAAGGAGTAGCACCCCACTGGGTGATGCAAGGTCACCATTTTACACCAGAACTCTCACCATACATCAGCTGAGATGGAAAAGGGGAAAAGGGGAAAATATGTAGCCAGTTTCATTGGAGGATTATTCGATGGCCAGATCAAAAGACCCTGAATGGGAATGTACCTGGGACACCAGGGAACCCCTTTCTCTTTATCATATGTGCTGTGAGATCTATAATAACCACAGAGAGTCAGGACTTTAAATTCAAAAGGCAGCAGCTCCCACATTGTCCTCATCACCGCACTCAGGCACTGCTCTCCTGTTAGGTTCAGAGGAAAGACTGCTCTCTATTGGCCCACAAACACCACTTCCAGCAGCAACCCGGCTGTCCTGGGAGGTCTCCCATTCAAATACTCTCAGCCAAGTACTAAATTAAGTCATTGTCCTTATATCCCATACGTGAAACTGGTCACATACAGGATACAGCAGAACGGTTACAATTCTGAAGCACGGCCACTCAAGGTGTTGGTTATACGAAGCGTATTGACATTGATCCTGTGGAGCATAACAAATTAGCCTGGTAAAAAAAATAAATACAGCATGGCGTATAATACCCTGCTCTTGACAAACAATGGGATGCCAGGCACACAAAAATATGATTTGCTGATACTGATTATGTAGTGCCCTTTTCAGATTATTATTCTCGGAAAAATCATTTAAAGGGAGTGACGGGTAAAGCCAATAAATCCAGCAATATCAAGCAAAATCTCCAATAAAAGTACATTTAAATGATTAATGGACTTAACAAAGTTGATCTGTAAAACTAATCTAATCGGCTGTGACATTAATTAGCAATTAAAGAGGGCGACAGAATGGCCGAAACTGGCATTTGGACATGGAGGCGTGTCTTCCGAGGAACTGACACTGGACTTCCTCCTTAATGTAGTGAAGATTGCTTATTTTTTAATGCAGCAAAGATTCCTCTTTAAAACAGAGAAACCATAATTGTTCCTGTTGTGTGTCTTGTGGATTCGCACCTTTTCAACTTATTTACAAACTGTGCACTCAGAGAATCGCAGTGAAAATATAACGAAAGCTCAAATAAATCAGTCTATAAACCTATTTTCGTAGAACAGGTTAATGAAAACAAGTTCGTGGCAGTTTAATCCAGCGCATCTCTTGTAAACGTATTAATTTAAATATCTGTATTCATGTCTTCAAAATATTTGTTGAATGCATACTGTCTTCGTTCTTTACTGCAGCAAACGGTGTAGTTATTAACGCATACCATGCCATTCTAAATGCGAGCCACCGGTCGGCAGCAATTCGCAAAATATTCTCAAGAGTTTGCTTTTACTGTTTTCCGCGTGAGGGCGGTATTTACACAAAGTATGTAATATGATTTTTCTCCCCAAAGCAAACCCAGTCATTTGGTGAGACTGAAGCCGAGTTCATTTTAATGACCGTTTTGATAACTCTTAAGAAAGAGTAATCAGTGCTTGAAACATCCAACCAAACTTTTTACCTCGATCTTATATTGTCACAGAACGATCCCTTGGGTCCTTCAAATAGTATTGGCTTCTTTAATGCATTAGTCAGACTGGTAACTGCCTATTATCATTAAATATGTTATATATTCAAATCCCTACAAGACTGTAAATTGATAATTCTATTCCCTGTAAAAGTCTAACACTCTCAATGGTAATTAATGTAACTGAGCATATGTAGACCTTTGACAAATCTGTTTTCTTTACGCTTCAAAAACGAAACGTCAATCTTTTTTTTTTTTCAAAAGACAATGTTTGAAGTGAAGCCTGGGTATGCAGGACATGGCAAAATATCAATATTGTACTTTAAACTGTCATAACTCAAAATACATATAAGATTCTGTTTGTAAAAAAAAAAATATGGTAAAAAAATTCACGTATTACTTGAGCAAGGGAAAACCTTTACAGAAAATTTGAGAAGGCCATAATGAACACCAGCTGAGCTGACCTGGAATGACTCTGAATTTTCCGCAGTCTTTCTCAGTGTTGCGCTTACCTCTCCAAACACTGTCCTCAGCTATGTGCTTATGTGCTTGTGTGTGTGTGTGTGTGTGTGTGTGTGTGTGTGTGTGTGTGTGTGTGTGTGTGTGTGCATGTGTGTGTGTTATTTATTTATTTTTCCTAAGAGGTAATACAGTCTTCCAAATTAATATCAGTCCTTCAATGAAATGAAGTGTCTGTAAAAAATGGTGTACTTTCTGTACCTCTGCATGTGAAAATACCTTTCACTGAAAAGGCTGGGATTGGAGTTTAAGGTAATAACTTCTTCAACACAATGAAAGGTTTTGCTGTAATTATCATTAAAACCCCAGGGCAGTACCAGCCGGTGGGAAAGGACATTTTCTCTGTCTTTCTAGCTCGAGGAATCACCTTTATGGATGTGTGACATTTCCCTAAATCATACTGAGGTATCATCTCTTCTCTCCTTCTGTCAGGGTTTCAGAAATGGCTTCCCGGAATGACCAGCAGGCATCCTCATGACAGCCAGTCTGTCCCTGTTGCCTGCTGCTTCCCTCAGCCCCCACCAGAGGGACTTTCTTGTGTGTGCATCATTGACTGATTGATCGCATCTGACCTCTGAGTGTTCGGTGTATTTAAACCCCACCTGTTGTACTGTTCCCTGCTCAGTCTTGAGTTTGTCTGCATGCTGTGCCTTCCTGTGTCTGTGTCTTGCTTGTTCAGTAAAGACTCTTTGTCTGTTTGCAATCCTCCTGTGTGTTTGAATGATCTCTGCATTTTGGTCCCTCCTGCTCAACTGTTACACCTTCTGTACCGACAGTCTACTATATTTTCAGCCATTATATTTTGCAAGCAGTCTCAGTATGCATGTGTTCCTGGGAAGCATCTGATTGTCATATTCCTGAAACCTGTATGATTAATATGATGCTCTGTTCAAACAAAGGGTTTGTCAATACTGTTGTTGTATGCTAATATTCTGTGTATACTTTTAGCTGATTTTGAATCACTGGAAAAATCTGTTTCAAGTTCTGGTTTCAGACCAATTCATACCAATGGCGCTATGGAGCCAGGGATGTGTGAAAACAGGGACTGATGGGGTCCTGGAAGGGGAAGCTCAGCCAATGGCATGAAAAAGCATGCAGCTGGATTGGCTGGTTGGGTATTTGTCCGTATCGCAATGTTTATTTCAAGTGTGTTTGATTTCACAGTAGATTATGGAATGGCTGTACATGAGACCAGTGCAAACACCCTGGTGAAAATGTATGATCTGGCAGATGGTGATATGATATTAGGAAGGGTGGAGTGGCATAAATAAATAGCTGGGTGTGAGAGCACACCATTAACTTACTGAGCGTTGTTCAAAGATGTGGACTTGTTAGTTGTAGTTCAGGGCAGGAGTCACAGTTCTGAGAAATGGTTTGAGAAATGCACTTAATGTAATACAATAGATTTGCATTATTTAATTAGATTTCATTTTTCTTTTCTTCCAGTGCTGTTTTAAGCACTATAAATACTTGGAAGAGTAAATATAATTTTGTTACATTTGATAAGAAGGAAGGTTTTTGGCTTGTGACTCTACTCATTGTGTTATAAATCTTATGTAATTTGCAAAGTTTCCTCCTCAGTTGAATAGGCTGTATTCAGTTTATTACCAAATGAGATGGTAAAAATAGTTTGATAATTTGAATATCCAGTGTGTCTCCTGATACTTGTCCTACATTGACTGTAATTTGATCCAATGTGATAGTTATTGGCAAGCCATGTTTTTAATCCTTTAGCATGTTGGAATATGTTCTGACAAAATGCACTGTGTGAGAACCACATGCGCAAGAGCTAGGTAATACTACCATGACCTTTTCCAGACAATATCCAAAATAATGTGAGCATTATAAAACCTATGTGATTTATTATGCACCTTTTTGTTCATGCGCTTAATCAGCCACAATTACAACAGCCATGGGCTGGCCATGATATTATTGCATTGTATATTCTTCTGGCAAGTTATACTGTGTCAGTTTCAGAGTACCGATTGCTTGAGAGAATGCCCAGCATTTCATTGAGAAACACTACAAAATCTGATTAAATATATTTACACATTATTTTCTCTTTACAAAGAGCTGTTGTATTGATTACATTATAGGTATTTAGCAGACACTCTTATCCAGAGCAACATACAACAGTTACAGTTTCTTACAATGTTATCCATTTTTACACAGCTGGGTATTTACTGAGGCAATTGTGGGTTAAGTACCTTGCCCAAGGGTATAGCAGCAGTGCCCTAGCAGGAATTGAACCAGCAACCGTTCAGGTATGAGTCCTGCTCTTTAACCACTATGCTACACTGCCGCCCCAAATGCAAGATGAAAACGTTTACCATTTTTTGAAAAGCTCTGAAACCTGACTCAATAATCACACAAGGATTTATCACATGAAGACTTAGAATCTCTTGTCATCTGTGCTGTTGAGCTTGGCTTTATTTCCCAAAGATGATATCTCAATCCAGTGCCACCTATAACTTCATGCTGGGGCCAATGTCAGTAGGGCACTGTGAAGGGAGAAAGGAACATGCAAGGCAAAGATTCTCTGCTTTCATTCTTTATAATCTATTGCATAAGCAAATCATCAGACCTGGTCTCCTCTATCAAGGGTCAGAAGCACAATCACAAAATGACTGGTGAGATGATCCAGTTGGCAGTTGGCATTTGCTTTATCTAAAGCACGTTACAATCTAGGATTACAATTAATCTTTTTTAAAGTGGTCATTCTGTTCCTTGCCATTGAATTTTTTTAAATTACTTTTATTATCTTTATTAATACGTCATTATTGTCAACAACAACAAAACAACAACAATAATAATAATAATAATAAGAAGAAGAAGAAGACGAAGAAGAAGAGGACAGAGAAGAGTAACAGGTCGGCTCCAGCTCCCTTGATTATGACAGGGGTCCTGGAGGTCCAGCTTTTGAAATTGCCATTAAAAGCCTTGGTTAGTCAGAAGGTTATTGGTGGAATTGCATGGTGGAACAAATGAAAGTTTAAGTTGGTCTGGATAAAATATATTGGCATCAAAAAGAAAATTTCATGAAATATGAAAGACTAACATAGTTTATTGCTTGTTCAGGCAAACAACGTGAATTACAGTTGTATTTAAAGAAGCTATTTACTGTCTGGGGGGTTTTCCCCAGTAAAACACAAGATCTGTTGTATAAAGGATATGGAAACCAGCAGAGTTACAATAACCAATGCATAAGAAGGAAGGGAAAGCAGAGGGATGTGACCTTTGATTGTTTATCACGTAGCTGCGCTGTTAAATATTTATTTTGGATGGCAGAGCTGGGTGCAGTCTCGAGGGCAGAGAGTGGAGGAATTCAGCGCTCAACAGTCGCTGCCGAGAGTACCAGTGCGTTGGAGACAACAGGAGAGATCCCCAGAGAAATCCCTGCGCTTGACCTGTCAGTAAAGTCACCTTCCTTCCTACAGGACTGGGTAGAGAGTGCCTCTGGGAGAGAGGAGTGAGTAGTGGGTAAGCTGCTGATGGGATTACAGTTCTCTCTCTCTCTCTCTCTCTCTGGTGTTGAGGCAGCGGCCTGTTTTCTCACCCTGTGAACATATCGGTGTAATAATCTGTTGTGAAGGCTGCGAGGGGATGTAGTACTGTTGGCAGGGTGATGTGTGAATGGGAATTTTTAGCAACGTGCGACAAGTCTTATCAGAGCAATAATCAATGGTAATGGTGTAATATCATTGATGGTATCTATGAATGACAGTAATTGACTAATCAAATCCACACAAAAGGACTAGATGGGGTTATTTGGAAAGCTTCTAAGGTTCATTGCATTTGCATCTACTAAAATTCATGGCTAACAACAACAGAATTAGCATAACCACACAAACTAACCACAGCAAATCAAGCGTGAACTTGACGGCAGATTGCAGCTGAGGCTGCTGACTTCTGCAGTGAAATGTATCACGCCTGTCCTAGGAAAGCTCAAGATAAGGATGATGATGATAAGTCCTGATGATAAGCAAAGTTTTATAGTTTCTTTTCCTCGCTTCGATGGGGATGAAATGCAGCCTAAAGAACCTAACTGTGTTTTTGTTCACATGCTCATCCTCTGCTTTATTGATTTTTTTCAGTGTTTGTGCATGCTGTACTGCTGCTTAGCATCCATCTCGGTTCCTCCCTCTGCCTATGTCTTAGTGCTGGCCATCCTCCTCCCGTCTCTGTTAGTCACTACTGCCATGGAGCTGGTTGGGCAAGTGAGGCCCTTTCCCCCATTGCAGCCTGGCTGCTTTTGGGCAACACTGTGGAAACACTGAGACCCACAAAAGAACAATCTCTTCCAGCTGTGTGTGCGTGCGTGTGTGTGTGTGTGTGTGTGTGTGTGTGTGTGTGTGTGTGTGTGTGTGTGTATGTGTGTGTATCTGCGCACGCGTGTCCATGTGCCCACGTCTCTATCTGAGCCAGCCTGCTTGTCATATGTGCATACGTTTGTATTGCCATCTGTACACCCCAGGGCGGCTCACTTTCACTTTAATGAGGTGAAAGGTAAGACAACACTGCACACTAGTGTAGAAAATCTTGGCGGTGTAGCTTTTAATTTGCTCATGTGATTTTAATAACTATACATGACAATGTAGGGAAAAGCAGCAGGGGGCGCTATATGACTTGCACAATGCTTGTGTCTCTCACAGACTATACAGTACCATGTGCATATGATTTCTGAAGGAGGATAACATAGTGGCTAGCATTTCCTATTGCTCTACAGTGACCCCTAGAGGCCAGTCGCTCTCCTCGGAGCACCTGGCTGACCGCTCATCTCCTTGTTTATGAAATGAGAGGGAGACAGGGGAAAGAGCTGTGCATCTCTCCCCAGTCCTCACATATGGGGCTCAGATGGAGAACGGACCGGGGTTTGCCCCGAGCAGCGTGTTTAGGAAGAAGGGGAAAGTGCCTGTCTTTTCCTGCTTGTGGATCACAAAAGGGCGGTGCCACAGAAACTGTGCCTGCATGGGAATCTCTATTATTTCCAGCTGCGGATGGAAACTATTACTGAGCCCCAGAGTTGCTACAGAGTGGGTGGGTGGCGCAGGGCTAGTGCGTGCTTTCAAATTCATGTGCGCGCAGACACACACACACACACACACACACACACACACACACACACACACATGAATGGTCACACACACACACACACACACAAGTACGCAATGCCAGACTGAGTCACTCGCTGTAGATTACAGCCAAACCCCTGGCCTGAGTGAGAGCAGAGCAGAGGCAGAAACAGCAGCAGCAGCAGCTCTCCCGCTCCTCTCCCTTTCACTGCACTACAGCAACCTCACTGTCCAGACCTCACCGCGCCGTAAGTACTGCTCACTCACTTCTCCCTGCTGCATGTGTTTGCAAATATAGATTTTCTACATTTTCAGCAGTCAAGGTTTCTCTTTAGAAGTGAGCACAATGTATGAGGAGTATACAAACTACAGAGTATAAAATGAAAATGCTTTTTTTCTGTGTGGGTCCTGTATTAGTGTATGTAGCTGTCTGAATGTTTGCTGGATTGTTAAGCTTTTGGGTGGAGAGGTCTGTGGAAAGTTATCTAATGTGAGCTAATCTCTCTGCTTCCTCTCTTCCTGACAGAGGATTGATGGGGGGCATGGGGGTGGGTGTATTGCAGCTCTCTTCCGGAACATGAGTGTTTTCGATGAAGTGTCAAGTCAGGCTGGATTGGGTTGTTTCGCGGCAGAGCAGAGAGTATCTGTTTGTGAAAAATAGGGATTTCATCATCCCCCTAAACAAAGGGACACTCATATTCTTGTGCTGTCTGGGACTGTGTCCCAAAACTGCCCTGTCACAGCCAGTCTTGCTGGCTTGTCAAAGTTCACATCTTCACTTCTTGACTACGTGACTCAGGTGAGCAACACTCCATGGAATCTCTACAGCTCTGATTTGCGCTATAACCTGGCCTCATTCCCTATTGCAGCAGTGGTTGTCTCTTGCATGCACATCTAATGTTGCAATATAGGGTCACGTCTGTCTCTGGGCTCAGAGCCTAAGCCTCAGACACAACATTGTCTCAACATCCCCTCCCCGTATAAGGAGCTGCCGGACGGCCAGGTCTCTATTAGACAAACACAAACATAGAGAGACACTCCTATCACACTTACACGGGCTAATAGCAAGGCAGCGGTGTGGTGTTTTTAAGGAGCAGGTCTGGTAACCCAAAGGCTCCTGGTTCAATTACCAGGTGGGCCACTGCAGTTGTACCCCGGGCAATGTGCTTAACCTGAATTTCCTCGCTAAACATCCAGCGGTATGAATGGATGATATGTAAGCTATGTAAGTTGATCAGGATAAGAGCGTCTGCCTTGCAAAACAAAGTTGCATAGACATCAGAGGAAAGCAGACCCATCCACAATGAGATTTCACTGAAATAGAATGTTCTTTCAGCATTACCTGCATTCTCTGCTCAGTACAGGTACTGAAATGTTTGAGCTGTTGAGCTATAAACATTTTGTGTCTTAGATCAATTGCAAGGCTCCTTATTACTCTCTCTAATGTTCTTGCAGGTGTGAAAACTGGTGGTTTGTGGAAATGTATTTCAGAGGAACCTAACTGCACGATCAGTCATGTGTTAAAAAGTAATTGTATTGCAGTTATCTGCTGTACCTTGCCCCGCCTGTAAGGATGAGTAATATATCCATCAAGGGTAATTTGTACATGTTTCTGTTATGTAACTTTGAAGAGTTTATTATGCCAAATTCTTCTCTTTGGCTGGTTTAGTCTTTGGCCACAAAGAATGGCTTTTGATGAGTATCTTTCAACTGAAGATCGGAAGGTTGTTCATTTGTGTTCTCAGTGTCTCCTGAGCACATGATTTCGATTTGAATTATCAGTGTGGGTATGCTTCCATGGGGATAAGGGGTGTGAGACAAGATTCGACTTGTTCAGGCTGGTCAAGTGGTGAATCGTTCTATTTACGGTTTGATTTATCAGCTTGTGAAAGAACATAAGACATTGGTATTCTTTGCCTAACTTTTATTGTGCTTGTGAGCTGTTAATGGTTAATATTGCACAACATTCAACAACCAAAAGGGTGACGATTCATGTTCATAAAGTTACTCCCAATGCTTGATTCATTCACCCATAAGGAGTTAGCAGGCATATAAAAACGTATTTCTCAAAAATAATTATCAGCGGCTGCTGATATGTATAACACGTTTACACAGAACTTTTCAAATGAGGTGCTTAAATATTAAGCACAACAATGGTAATGACAAAACAATGCAATTAAAATCACAGTATTTAAAAAAAGAGTAAACACAACAATAGCAAAAAATTATGTAAAGTAAAATAAAATATTCTTGCAGCTGGACTCAAAGTCCAGAAAAATTTTAGAGGCATAAAAAGTTTGTAGTGATAAAATTGCATTTTAGAAAGTTTCACATTTAAAACCAATTTTAAATGATCAAATTTCTCGCACTTTCTCACTTTCTTGGTGAGGGATCCCGTTAGTCTGGCTGTTGTGTTTTGCATCATTACTTGGTTAGAAACAAAAAGTCCAGACTTTGGGGGGGAGTGGGGGTGGGGGGGACAGCTTGGTTCGTGTTGTGCATGAAGACCTGGGAGGGAGGCACCGGGTCCTCAGCCAGGGTGGCGATCAGCTCTCCCACTCCAGCAAGCGACGGAGTGACAGGTTGTAGGATTGAGTCACAGCAGGGGACAGTGCCCGGGTGAAACGCGCAGCGCTGGGCAAACAATTTCCCCTTTTTTAATTTTTTAGTTACGGGGCACTGACTGCCTGGCAAAAACAACTCAATCACCAGACCCAGTAAGAATACACCATATTGGTCCGAGTTACACCAACTCCAGCCAGGCCTTATAACCACTGAATTATTAAAAATCAGCTGACTCATTCGATTCCATCCTGAAACCGTACCGAGTGGAGGAGTTGACACAAACGTGGCAGACATGACTCTGTCTGTAATGGAAAGGGCTGACTAACTTCACTTAAGTGTTTACTGGAAGTGATTCTACTTGACTTTAAGTAGATTCAAGAAAAAAGATTTAACAAACAACAAGGTGGACAAGGAAGCTGCATCATAAAACTAAAACTAATCAAGTAAGCATGTGACGGAAACTATGTGAAAGTTGGGTGAACTGGAATATCTAGTTTTTAAAGTGATGATCCAGTTTTCTGTGGTTGTTTTACAGTATGAGGGTAAATACCCCAGCATGACTACATTTTTACAGCTACAACACTGGTTGTCTTCCCGTGTCTGGAGGATTTTGTTTGGTTTCCTGTTAGGAGTCTTTCAGCCTCTAAGTATACTAATAGCAGGTTTCATGACGTCTCATTACTAGAGCAATCTCATCACAGAACCCAAAACTGAATTCATACTTGTTGTTCCACTGTTGAGCCGTTGAGTCATTGTCCATGACTGACCAACACTTGTCAGGTTACATTCTTGGTAGATCTTCCATTTAGCATGCAATGTCTTTGTCTGACCAATAGGATAGTGCCTTGGAGACTACTAGATGGGTGTTATGGGCTACCTGTATGGAATGGCATTACTCCGCCTACTCAGCATATTCCTCTCACACAGTTTGTGTCAAAAAATTGATGCAGGCAAGTGCTGAAAATACGTGGAGAGTACCACACACAACTGAAGCACGGACTTGCTGAAGAGGTGAGTATGAAGCTGCAGCACGGTGAGGATGCTGGGTAGTGCGCCTAAGAGGAACGCTCGCCTTCTCAGCTGAACCCAGGAAACCCCTGATAAAGTGAACGAACCCAACAAGGGAAGTATAGGAGGCCCTTGGGCAGAAATCTGGAGATTTCCTTAGGAGAGGTGTGCTTGTTGTGAATGTGGAGACCCTTTTCGGGAGGCCCCAGCGTCCTCAAGAGGTGGGCCACGGGGGGCTCAAACCAGATTAAGCTCCGCGCGGCACCTCAAACGCTAATGAGTCAGTAAGTCCCTCTGACTACCTAACAACGTGATCGAAAGGCTTTTTTTTTCTCTTTTTATCCTCCTTTTACTTTACCGCCCAGTACCCTGACTCCTGCACGCCCACACAAGAGGGGCACATGCAGAGAGAGAGAGGGAAGAGCAGCGGATGAGAGCAGAGCAGAGCAGAGCAGAGTGGATGGGCAGACATGTAGGGGGTTGGGGGGGTGAGTGAGTGGTTAGGGGGGTGGTGGCGGTGTGGAGGTGGTGTTGGCAAACCATTCGCATTCTCCTGTCCTTAACCCTGCCCTGTGAAATATCACCTTATCGCAACAAAGAGCTTTCTTCATTGAGGAGTCCAGGGCTGGCAGGCAGGAGGAGGATAGCTTTTGAGCGGGGCCCAGGGGTTGCCATGGCGACGCCTGTCAACCGGGAAGTTCTTCCCAGGCCGAGCGAGTAGAAAGTGAGAGAGGAGAGGGAGGGAGAGGGAGAGGGAGAGAGAGAGAAACAGCGCAGCGAGGGACTGCCCAGAGAGAGGACAGGGCTTGAACGCACTACGCAGCACGCTGACCTGTTGGGGACCGTGTTTTTCCAGGGCTTCCCCCGCACCGCGTAAACGCACCGGTGAGTGAAGCTTCCTGTGAGCCCGCTTGCCTGGGTCTCGATACGGCGCATTGGTGAGCTGGGGGGTCAAACCCTCACTGAGATCCTGCTCTGTTTTATGAGAGGCACTTTGGGTTTCAGTTGGGTTTGGTTGGATTGCTTGTCTCTCCTGTCTTTAGTCTGTTCTATCCTTGTAATGGGCTGTCTCAGGTATTTCTCTTATATGTGTTTTAAAGGGACTTCTTCAGAGGACTCTGTGTAGAGAGAGTGAGTGACAAGGCACAGGCAGTACAGAAGGTGTCAGTGCACCTGAACCTGTAATATGTCTTGCTCATGCATAATTTAAGAAAGGAGTGTTTTGATATTTGTGCTTTGGTTTTGAATTTTGCATTTGGGCTATGACAACGCTTTGCAATGACTGAAATCTAAACTTTCGTGTGGCAGAAATAAGCTGTCAGCACTAGTTAAGTGTGGAACAATGGCTCTGGGCCGAGTTGGAGAGGGGGATTCCTGAGGTCCAGCAAGTCAACAGGAGACGCGGGGTGGAGGCGGTGAGGAGCAGTTCAAGGAGGACCTGTTGTTTTGCTTGGCCCTAACCATGATCCCGTGGAAGCGGGTCCAGCAGGTTGCACCTCACGGTACGGGGGCTTTTTCCCTGACGTGACGCCAATGCGAGTGGACGGCTCTGTCAGAGCCATTTCTCCCCCTGGCGCTGACAAAACGTTCTGTAGCCTCTGATCTCCCTCCGTCTCCTCCCCGCCTTACCTCACCAGTCCTTGTAAGCATCAGAACGATTTCTTCACCTCAGCTTGATCCTTTTTGTAACTCCCCAATGCCCCCCACCCCCATCCCGCTTCTCCCCACAGGAGTGAACATGGAGCGCTGCAGATCAGCGGACAGCCCTGATGCTCCCATTTATCCTACTATGATTATATCAATAAGCTGCGGTGCAGACAATATGTGTTTTTTCTGTCTGGCTATTCCACCTCCCTCTTTGAATATGCAAAAGACCGCTGCCCATGTTTCTGCTCTGAGACGCATGTCTTTGAAATTGTTACATGTGTTGTGATAAATTTTACATTTACATCTGCACTTAGTTGCTCAGCAGATGCTGAGAACAACTTACACACCACTGAATGAGGACTGAACAAATGGGTATTATTTGCTTTTTGAAAAACATACATCCACTTAGCTGGTGTGAAGGTATCTTTGCCACAGACAATGCTTAAACAAGACAGAAGTGCAAGATGGTGCCTGAGCTTGTGTGGAGCAGCCAAGGAGAAAAACAAGAAAACAAGTGACACCAAGTCTCAGAAGTTTGGTAAACATGACTGCATAGAAGAGAGAGAAAATGTCCATTATGCAGTCCGGTGGTCCGCTATTGGTCCTTTGAGAGGGAGGCTATTTATTGTGTAATTTACATCTGAAAGAAGCGGCAGATAAACCTCTTGGCCACTTCATTAACAAGTAGCATGTGAGGCCTGGCTTTCCCTAACCTTGGAAGGCAGAGGGAAGAACCATACAAGGAGGCGGAATGCTTCTGCCTTTGATAAATGTGCATATCCCTTACTAAACGGATATCATAAGCAGACCACATCCTTGTAAGGTCTATGTCTGTGACTCACATGTGCCAAGACAGTTATCTGAGGCAGTGTCAGGACTGTTCTGTTCCCACTGTAGCAGCCAGGTGAGATCATCTCTGCAACAACAAAATTAGGCTCTTCTCTCAGCCTTTCAAAGAGATTCTTCATCATTACAAATTTATTTGCATCAACCTATAAATGTGCTGACAGTATCATAGGTCAGATCTGTACCCAAAGGCCCAGGCACTGATTTTGAATACAGTAGAAGGAAATGGGAAAGTCTTTCCTGGCTGGTGGGTGAGTTGGCAAGCAAAACAGGCATACTTTGAAGGTATGATTTAGAGGAAGTGAGGATGGGGAAGAAAAATACAGATAAGGCAGCGTGAATTTGTTAACATTTTCTGTGTAGCATAATGCTAAGTTATCACATGTATACTTTCTCATATACTTGCTGCTTTCATATTTGAGAAGTGGAAGGAGTGAGTGGTGGTCTGAAAATACGGAACAGTGCACTGAAAAAAATTACAAAAACAAAAGTGTTTCCTGTATGAGACAGAGTTCAAGGGGATGTTTATGCGTCTGGATAGAGGTCTCTTGGTGGAAGTTCCTAAATCCCAGCTGAGAAGGGACAGTCCTCTTCTGCTATCTTCTGCAATCAAAACACCACACTTTGCGTGTCCTCTTTTGGCCTGGAGCCCCGCTTGTCCGGGAGAGCCTCATGCAGACTTGCGTCCACTCTCGCCGGTGAAAGCCACTGTTCCCAGGCAACGCAGCCAATCATTAATCGCTGTCCCCTCTCCTCCCCTCATCCACAGACACAGGGAAGGGGACAGAAGGGAGGACGAACGACTCAAACCGGCATTGTCATTTCCGTGGCTTTTGATCCTGGGAACAATGCAGGGAGGGTGTCATCGGCGATGTCGTTCATCCCTCCTCGGTGCCGTCCTGACAGAGTGGCTGGCCACTGAAGAGTTAGTAGGAAAAGGCCAGGGGGGTCAGGGCTGTGTCGCTGCCCGGGGCAACGGAGGCTGTTTATGTGACGTCTTTTGCGGTTGCCTTGTCAGTAACACACCCTGGGTGAGCAATGCAGCTGTGTTAAAGGGCTGAGAGGTCAGCTCCGAGTCCAGCCAATAGAACCCCCCGCCCCCGGCAGCCCACCCAGAGCTGAGTCCATCACCAGGACACAGGCCCAGTGTCAGGTGGGCTGCCCATTCTTACACCCATTCGTTTTTTTCTTGCAATGGAGGAAGATTCCTGTCCATGTTAGTGGGGGACCCTTACAGTGGGAATGTACAAGGTATGCCACTGACATATTTCTTGGATTTTATCAATTAAGCCTTTGGACAACAATGGTGATGGTAATTGTATTTCAGATCCAAAAAAAGGGCAAGCACCTAATGCTGGATTACATATATGATTACATATATTCAGAGGGTATTAGTTAGGTGCGATGACTTTGCCGTCGCCACAAATATCGATTGCTGAGCCAGACAAGCCGAATGGAGTTGCCATGCTGTAGAGTCCCTGTGATGGTCACTCTGGGAACCCCTCAGGAATCTCCTACAGACTCTCTGTCTGCGGTGAAAGAGGAGACCCAGTGACCCACCCACCACTGAGCTCATGTCTGAAGTGAGGCGACGTGCAGTAGCGGGGTGGCTTCCCAAGCCGCACATGCTAGGGGGACCATGGGGACACTCTTTAGCAGCAACATGTCTGGACAGCTGATAGCAATTTTGAACACACAATCAATTGATTGCTGCCTTTAACCTTTTTTTTCCGTTCTCCCAAACCACATTATTTCGGGGTCTGGATGTGGCCTGGCACCAGCAAAGATGCATATCATTGTCAGACCATGGGCCAAGCAAGGGTGCAGGGTGAACTAAGGCGACAGTGGAGCAGGAACATGATTAGAAGTTCACAGGGAGCATTGGTCCCGACGGGTGGGCCCAGCCGTGGGATGACAGTCTCCAGGTTACTGGAATCCACTCTGATGTTCCCGCCAAGTTTACAGAGCCTGCTACATGGAATTCCAGCGCTAAACAGCATCCTGGCAGGACTGGTGATGAGACGGCTGAGTGGGTGCTCAAGCTTGCTTTCCCAGCCCCATATTAGGCAAGGAAAACATTTGTAAATAGGCGACTGTGCAGCTGAAACATTTGCGCACAAATCAATCTAACACAGCAAACAAACACACTGTCTGCTCTTGGAGGGAGTCCCACCCAGGAAGGCCAACGAGAGGCACGGCCTGAAGCAAGTAAGCTGCTAAGAATGCATAGGCCCTCAGAAAACATCCGCAGAGGCCAAAGGCGTCCGATGCTCTGAGGGCGGATTTTCACCAAACGCTACATGCGATTTTACCTTATTAGGACGGATCTTGATTTGGCTTCCTCCGCCGTGGCCTTTGCTGTGCGGGTCTGGCGAGTGTGCCGTTCGAGGAGGCGTTTGCACTGGAGTTATCCCCCACTTACTCATTTAGGCAATGAACTCTGCAGACGTCAGAAACGCTGAGAGGTGAGGCAAACAGCGGCGCTGGCTTTTTAAGGCTTTTACTGCCGTTTTCCCAAACGCGCACATTTGTTTTTCTATCAGATTCTTGGTGCGGGTCCAAGATATGTTCAGAGGCAATGTGTGTAATGCAAGAGGGCTATGTGAGGCCGCAAGGACAAATGAGTTAGACTATAAAATGCAGTTGACGTTACGTTCTTTCAAAGCATGACGCTGAAACACGTTGGGCAGATATTCACACGTAAATGCAGAAAATGGCACATATTTCTTGGTAGTCGATTTTTCAATGAAACGGAGAAACAAAAGAGGGTGTCTTTAATCCTCAGATGGACGCAGACACATGAATGGGTACAGTGTAGTAGGAAAGAACGAACCCGATTGTTCCCCTTTTCTCCCCATATTGAATTAAGCAGCCCGGTGAGCAAAGAGCGTTTGTACGAATGGACTTGAAATGCGTGCCACCATTTCCAGAACGCGCTGAAATATGAGCGTGGGCTACGCCTCAGAGTCAGTTCACACAAGCCCAGGTCTTCTGTAAGGTCTGCTGTAAGGGAATGATCCTGCCATTGAGAGCGTGACACAGCAGAGAGCATTAAACAACCTCATAACTACATAAAAATTTTAATTGCGAATACTGCTATTGTTATGAGGGGGTCCAGGGTAAATTGCAAGCCTTGGTGAACATTAACATGCAAAGTGTCAGTTGCAGCACCATTTTTCTTATCATAACAATAAACATTACTGGAGGACTGCAGTCACTCCATGGGCGTTGTATTTATATTGTATTGGCATTAGACAGCCATTGGACTACAGCATTTTCCAGGTTATGTAATGCAGCTTATTTGGTCTTGATGAGTCATTTTTGGTGACATAACCCCCCTTGGAAGTGAGAGTCATTAAACCCCATGTGCCAAGGGGCTGGTGTTTTGGATACTGGATATCTCCATCTGGACAGTGACCACATGGATTACAGTCAGTAATATTCGGTTTCTAAGGACACGCGGAAAAGCCATTCACTGAAAACACACTTGGAACTTCACAAACTTGGCCCGGTCCCAAGCGGGCGAGCGCCGAGGAAGGGCCAGAAAGTCAGTTGTCAATCCCTAAACTTTCGTGGTGGCAGATTTGAGAGAAAGGGCCCGAGGGCTCGGTGTCCATGGCAACGGTCGACCGTGTTGTGCGGCGGCCTTTCAAGGGCTGTGTGAAGGAGTGCCTGCCGTTCCTGCGGAAATGACCTCCCCTTCAGCCCGCAGGTTCTTTGATGTAGCAGCAGCATTTGTAATCTGGTTCTCCGAGTCGCTGGGGATCTGGGGCCATTCATTCAGCCCAACAATGCACTTTTTCTACAGTGTCTGCCATCCCAGAATCCCCTGCTCCCCTGTAATGGAAGAAATGGGGAAGCCTCTGACTCATGTTCATTGTCAGAGATTTCACTGATGGGAGCAGGGACAGGAATATGAGTCAATTTTTTCCCATTTCTGAGTCCTGGGATCGGACTTAGATACTGGACGCTTCCACTTGCATTATATGCTGCAAAATACATTCTGACTCACTCCTTTTCCACTTGCACATCTCAGGTCAGGAGTGGTCTTTGCTTCCTCTGTTGCTGAGAGAGTTCTTCACCTAGGGGATTAATAAATGCAAGGCACTATGCTTGGACATTAAAGACACATACCAGAGTCCTTAAAGGAGAAGATGTCACTCACAGGCCTCAGAAAAAAACATTGCCAGTGGCCAGAATGAATCCATTTAAACCTGGAGAACGACTCTATTCACGAAGATGTGTTGTATGCAATGTGTTAATAAAGAGTATATCAACAATATTTACATTGACTTGAATTCTTCCATTTTGGCAAATTTACACGCAAAGACAACACAATACGGCTTGGAATGTCTGCCAGTTCCGAACTAGTCTAATTGGGAAGCACATGCAATTTCTGATCTCTGCGCATGACGCGTGGCGGACGGAAAGAATAATCCAATTACTTCTGAAAAGGGGAGAATGTGAACAAGCACAGATCCACAGGCAATAGTAAAAGTTACTCTGTGGTGCAATGCAGTTTGTTTTGAATGGTTAACATCAGTGTGTTCTTTGAGCCTTTCACTGGTGCTTTGTTTTGGTTGAGTCTGACTCATCCTCACACCAGGAATCCATCTTGCTTGAAACCAGTAACAATGTGTCCTTCTTCAGCAGATCACCTCTTTACCAGACTTATACAGGCTTTTCCCTTTATAGGCCAAGGTTAGAGTATGTATCCTAGCTCTGTACTTATGGCATGCTGTTCTATGGATGGCGAATTGAACAGAATAAATACTTGATGTGTTCAGCTGATCAGACCCTATTATTTTACTAAGTGGAATCCATATCTGAAAAGTGCTAAACTGCTTCGTGATGAATGTGTCGTCTACTGCAACAGGGTTAGTCCTGCCTAAATTATGTTCATTTCCGAACAGGAGTTACATTGGATTCTTAAAGTCACATCAGCCATTGGGATCACTTTCACTGTGTTATTTGTGTGCAGAACCCATTTACAGTGCTTGATTTTGAGCCTGGTGAAAACGTGTCAGTGTTTGTGTGTGCACATGTGCATGTTCATGTGTGTGTCTCTTTCTGCTAACAGGCCAAGACAGTGCACCTCACGCTTAAAGACCAAGCCCAGTGACCAGGATCAAGACAGATGACATGCAGCCTCAGGTAGAGTAATGACCTTATGGCCTCTTGACGGCTGGGTATTAGGCTGGCAGCATCTACCACTGAAAGCGAGCCAGTAGAAGAATCCACAGCTCACTGATCCTCCACAGATCAAAATAATCGCATGCCAGAGCAAGTCATCAGCTGATTGTAGCCGGACCAGCCTGTGCTGGCACGAAAGCCCTGTTCGGTAAAACTCTAAAGCCTTTTTTTTGTGTCTAAATAAATGTGCTGCTAATATATCTCTTTAGCCTCCCAGTGTGGGGCTGGGCTGAATTGCACCTGGAAGGGTGCCGCTTCAAAGCCGAACAACAAGGCTGCAACACCGGCACACACAAAAATGGGCTGAAAAGGAGAGAAAAAACAATTTGTTGAAGAGCTGGAATTTCCATGAAAATGGCCCCGGTCCTTAGCGGCGGGGCACAATGGCATCTCCCTGATTTATGTAGATACAGTTTCACAAGCTGTGAGAAACCTAGGCGCTTCCCATGACCCCGGAGCACAAACAGCAAGGGCAGCAAGGGCCTGAAACGCCCCCCTCTCGCACGGAAACAAACAGGAGCCAGGGTAAGAGGTAGGGCTAGTGAGTGAGGGAGGGGGGGAATAGGGGGGCAGCGGGACGGTTTCCAGGGAAACGAGGGGGTGGGGCTTAAGTGGGGACAGGGAGCGTCATTACTGCTACTTCATCGTGTGGGAAGATGGGTAACGTCACCCCCCCCCGATGATCATCCTGCCCCAGCAACGCCTCAGCACCTCAGAATGGGCAGCCCAGCTGAATGGGCGGTTAATAGGGACATAATGAGCCTCTCTTATTTCATCCCCCTGAATGGGGCCTTTCTCTGGCCTTTGCAAAGGAGATGATGAAGTGGGTGGAACAGCACTTCCTCCAAGAGCTGCTTTAAATAAATTAGTGCCCTCTCACCGGGACCCGCATAGTAGGGGCTAATTAGTACCCTGAGACAAGCAGCAAGGTTTACAAGCACGTTCGCCCCTGACCGCTCAGCCTTCGGGAAAGAAGTCTCTCGAAAGTGACGGCATGAGCCCATGACTAAGGGAAAAAGAAAATACAATTGCTGGACGTGCGCCCGACGAGGGGCCTCGCGAAGGGACATTCCTCCTAATTTTCTCTCCTGCCCCCCGCAGCGGCAGGTGGAAATCCTGGACCATCTGAACGGCTCGCGGATCGTCTTCTCCAACGATGCCTCCCACAGCGCCCTGCACCAGCTCCAGCCTTCCCCTGACCTGACCCAGGAGGTGGTGGTGATCTCCCCTGGGCTGCCCACTCCACCGCTCAGCCCCTATCGCACCTCCAGCCTCAGTCACAGGCACCACTCTGAGGAGGAGAAGGCAAGTCACCCCCCCACTACAGCACGCCTTAGCTCTACAAAGACATACCGTGATTCAGCTGTCCTTCAAACCATAGTAGTGAAGGGTGGCGGCAGGTCATTTGTGCTCTTGGCACAACTGCATTATTTAGGAGACAATAGCACCCCCCTGTGGCGCTATTCATACATTGCAGCTGGTCTGGAAAGTGCTGCCAATGGGGGAAAAAAGCTCCTCTCTTTGTATTGGTTAACTTAATTTAGATTAATGTGCCCTACTATTCCCCTTTTTTCTTTATTCACTTTAAGGGGACAGAGTCACATGTTTTGGTGCTGATTTCTACCCAAGGGTTTTGTTCTGAGCTCAGTTGCCTTTTCTTCCAGGTATCAGGGATCAATGGCTCTCCAACACTCAGCTTTGGCTCCTACTACGGTCCTTCATCATCAACCGGTAAGATGCTTTCAGTTCTTTCAATCAATGAGAAGTTGAACTAATTAATATCTCATTAATGAATTCACCTAAACAGGATATACATTTTTTGGAAAATGACTGCCATAGGTACTTTAAAATGTGGGAATGTATGAATGTAAGAGATGAAGAATTTGTACAATAATGGCCAAAAAATAATTATTTTGTGACCATATATGTAAACTGTGGGAAAATTTTAACAGTCCCCACAAAAAAACAAAAGTAAAAAACATTGGAACAGCTGAATGAGGATTTTCATGTGTTGTCTCATGCATGATTGTGGTACTTTAAATGTTTACTGAGTAACTTTAGTTAGTCAGCAACACTGCAATGATATTGCACTGTGACACTGTGATATTGTAATAGGAGAGATGTTGATTTCTGTCTGAATTAATATTTTATGATAGTGTCTTTGCCAGATGATCGCAGTGTTGTCCATATCCCCTGCACAATGCCTGTTGAGGTAATAATGTGTGTCTGTTCTCTCTGTGACAGGGGCTCTGTTAAACGGTGTCCCAGGCAGAACCTCTGCTACCCTGCCCCGGGGGTTTGCCCCAGGGGAGGAGAGGCTGGTAAAATTCTCTGGCATTGGCCCCGTCGATGAGACTGGGATGCCCATTGCCTCCAGATCGGTGAGAGCCCCAATCACACACAAAGGCTGCTTGCTCATTTTACTGCATCTCACACACAAAGAATAGTTCCTTTCCTCTCTGCCACTCTCTCTTACAAATAGGACTCTTGATTGCTTCAGTCAAGGGGGGTTTAGAAACCTCTTTGCTTGAATGTCTTCACTTCCTCACTTCAATGTCCCTTCTTTCTTTCCTAAACAACACCAAAATAAAACTTCTAATTTCCTCTGTACATTTTACATCTTCAAAATCATTTCCTTTGTCTCTGATAGGCTCTGCCTCTGATTACCCTCTGTCTATCAACAAAACTGTCCTGCACTGCACTGTGGGCCTGGTTGTATTCTCAATTACAGACTTGACCCATCTCACATGCATTTTGAATATGCCTACCTCTCCCTCGACGGCGTTGACTTGTTACTCTCTCTTTCTGCCTTTCATACGCACCAGAGCGTGAACAAGCCTAAGGACTGGTACAGGAGCATGTTCAGACAGATCCACAAGAAGCCACCTGGTAGGTACTGTCTCCCCCTTGCTCGCACTGGCCCCCCAAGGAATTCAGCTCCGTCCCTGTCAGTCATTAGAGAGCCAATCCGAGGGGCAGATTTGTCCTGGGGCAAAGAAACAGGAGAAGCAAACAGGAAAGGGTGACGTTATCTGTTCTCTGTGCGCTATATGAAAAGCAACGAGAGAGTCCCAATCTGGCCTGGATACAGCATGCTGGTGGACTGTATTGGTCATCTGAGGACTGGTGTCAGCTTTAGTGCATGGATTTGAACTTGGATTCCTCCACTCTGAGAACACATTTAATGCACATTTATCACTCACGAATGCTACTTCTTATCTTTCACACCTGCAGACAGCAGGCACCAATTATGTTGTCAGAGGTGGAAACTTGATTAACAGTCAAATGATGGGCCAGCTTGACAGTGGAGAAAAACTGTTTTAGTTGGTCCTTCACCAAGTGTGGCTAATGCTGTCGGAATGTAATCTATTAACACGGCATCATATATATATATAGGGGGTTGGGGATTATAAGATGGATAGGCCTCCTTTCAGGAGTATGAGAGTGGGAGAATTTCTCTGACCCCATATGACTTCATCAGTATAAGATGACCAGAATGTGGGAAGTTAAAACCGACTTGCTTGTGGCAAATGCCAGAACTTGCCATTGTCAATGTAACCAGTCAGACTGGGGAGAGAGAGCTTAAAGGACAATAATACGGCACAGTCATTACCTGTCATAATGACCGTGACCATGTGGAGCCCCACCTGTTCGTGGTGAGGGGCTCTCATTATCTCATGTCTCAAAACGCTCATTAACATCTCAGACTGCTGGGGTACCAGTCCTTCGTCATTGTCTCTGCACTGTGTGGTTGAGCATCACTAAACAGCTAAATTTCTCTCTCTCTCTCTCTCTCTCTCTCTCTCTCTCTCTCTCTCTCTCTGTCTCTCTCCCTCTCTCTCTTTCTCTCTCTTTCTCTCTCATCTGTGTGTTACAGAGCCTGACTTGGGGGACACCAGGCAGTGGTCTGAAGAGAGTAAGTGTACAAATCATCACAGCACCATTGAAAGTGTATAATTTAACACAGCAAACTTGCAATAGAATGCCCATGCAATGTGATCAAATTATATCACTATAAGGGACATTCAAGCTTTCTTTGTTGTGGCTCCTTTGCTTTCACTGGCTCTCAGGGACCCTGGCCCCTCCTGATGTCCCCCCTGCTGGGAATGCCTCGGACGGGCACAGGCTCGAGCAGGACCTCTTCACCCTCACCCCCTACGGCTCCCTGCCTGACTGGTGAGTCTGGGGGTCTCGACAGCCTCAAACCGCCGGCTCACTGGGGGGTCATTCAGGGAAAGGCTGTGTCTGGCACTGTATCCCACAATTCCTCTATTCACATTCCCGGTAGGAGTGATACAGGTAGGGAGGCTTTAGGGTTGACAGACTGAAGTTCATTTGTCACTATGCAGAGAGAGATGGAGGGAAAAGTTATTTATCTTTATTAAGAGGGTATTCATCTGGTTATTTATTAGAAAAAATACCTTTTATTTTA
Organism: Megalops atlanticus; assembly: GCA_019176425.1. Taxonomy (NCBI): domain Eukaryota; kingdom Metazoa; phylum Chordata; class Actinopteri; order Elopiformes; family Megalopidae; genus Megalops; species Megalops atlanticus. The sequence goes on from CM032878.1 coordinate 10,955,988, forward strand.
TTTTACTCTTTCTCATTTTATTGCCTGTGATTTATACATGTACTTCAGTAATAGGCAACCTTTGTTCATCATTCCAGTGAAGCTGATTTGAATTAGTTAATTTAATTTAAATTTGAGAGAGAGAGAAAAAGAGAGATGATCATGCATTGTGCAATGTTTCAGTCACAATAATTTAAAATGACTCCGTATTTCCTGCTTGTGTTCTTTTGAATTGGTAGGTTAAATAAACAGTACATAAAAGAATCCTGATCAACAAAATATTGTAAGACACAGAATAACATCCGCTTATATTGCGGTAAAAGGCTTGTATTTAAATGTTTGAATGGTTGAAACTCCGATGCCTATTGTGTGGAGGATATAGCAGTGTGCAATCCAGGCCTGTTATGACTGTAGCAGGCAGACTGGAGATCTGGGAAAGTGGCCTCCTAAAGAAATGCCAGCAAAACACCCCAGCCAACAAAGAGACGAGAAATGAAAAAAAAAAACAACAACACAAGAGAGGGAGAGGCGTGTTGGGATCTGCCTGTGCAGGTACCAGCAGGGGAGACCGCGATAAACGTCCTGTGCCTGCCGGGGTGGGGTGGGGTGCGTTGCAGGAGCGAGCTGGGGGATTCGCAGTCCGAGCAAGGGAGGCGGCACCCGGAGCCCAGGAGCATTTTCGACTTCGAGCCAGGACAGACCACCACCTCAGAGGACCCCGCTCAGGTAAGAGGGGCTTCAACCAGGGAACACTTCTCTCCAAGGGAAATTTATGTAGCCGCTTCTCAAGCAGGCATTTTAATAGCATGGAAGTTCAGAAAAGTATGTGGGGGGGGGGGAATCGTAGATTTGCACTAGATCATTTTCATTTAAGAGTGTGAAGTAGTAGTCACTGTTTATGTTTAAAAAACACAATTGGAATGTCTGTCCTCTATACCATAACCTGTGTTGGGAAACAATAATCCAATACCCTGTCTTTACTACAGAATGTTACATTGTGAATAATTCTGTGCAGTATAAAATGTCAGGGAATTCTATTGGATTGTTCCAGTAATAAAAAAAACGGTTTTTGGCACGAAACAGGTTTTTCAAGGTTTTTGAACAGATGCCTTTAAAACTTGTCACAGTTTATTCATTACGGTGTAGCTTAATGCTTGCCTTGTACTTGAACTGAGAGTGCAGCTTTTTGTTTAGCCAGATCAGTAACAGGCATGCTGGTGGGTAGGCACCTTGGCAGTGCAGTAGAGGCAAGCTGTGTGATGGAGGCTCTGGCACAATGACACATCAAGACCCTGGAGGCTGTGGTCGGCGTTCTGCCCCTTGGCCTGCCCTCTCTGACCAATCAGATGTTGGTGTTTGCGTGCCTCTCAAGGCAACAGACAATTCCCCTCTTGTATTGCCGCAGCCCCTTCCTTTAAGGATTAAGCGCTTTCAATACATTCAGCTGTGAAAGGATGGCATATCAACTATACAGTGTAATGTAGGTCTGAATGTGGGCACTTGTAGTACAGTGGCACACCCATGGGAATTGAATTGTGGAGTTGTTTGTACGTACAGGAACGCAACATTCCATTCTCTGTCTTGCTAAATGCGCAGGTAATCCTTGCCTTTATTTGCTTCCTCTGCTTACGTAATTGGACTCTTAAAGAAACCAACGTATGGTAAGATTACCCCAAGCAGCTTCTGGCTTGTTCTACTGTGGTTCTCTGTTGATGGCATATCAATGGCGCCAATGGCAAATTGATGAACAGTCACTTTTATTGTGCGTGACTCTTGTCAGGCAGTGAGTTTCTGGGCAGCTGGAATAGCCAATATGAGACATAACTTGTGCACCGATGAGCACTTTTCACCAGGTCTGGACAATAAAGAGGTTTTACCAACAGCCTCTTTGACTGGATCCCTAGCTAAAATCAATGGCATACAGACCAGAGCAACATTACATTGCATTACATTACATTACATTACATTATTGGCATTTAGCAGGCGCTCTTATCCAGAGCAACTTAGATTTTTACATGTTATCCATTAATACAGCTAGATATTTACTGAGATAATTCTAGGTTAAGTACCTTGCCCAAGGGTACAGTAACAGTGCAGCAGCAGGGGATTGAGTCCGGCTCCTCTACACTGCCACCGTTACCAACAAGTTGCTACCAGTTTTGCTCTGGTGATCACTGGGGGTTATGGCTCTGTCAAGTGCCTCAAGCTAACACACCACACATAGGTGCAAACACTGCTGCCACAGCACAGCACCTGGAATGGGAAGACCCTAACACCTCCTCTTTAACCACGTGGGCGTAAATAAATCCGGCGATTGTTAAGAACGTGTGTTTATTGGGTAGGGGTGGGGGGGGGGTTCGGGTGCCTTTTCCAATTACTCTCGTCACCGCGTCCCAGATCCGCAGCTTGAATAGGCCCCGGCTCTCTGAACGGAGACAAGAAGCCATTGTTCCATCCCGGTATGGAGTCCCCACTGGGAGCGGGCGTCTTGTGATACCGATTATGCTCTTAACCGCTTGTGGTGTCTAATGCCTCACAGCATGGAGGTTCATTCGATTTCGTCCCCCCCACCCCCCACCCCCTGCCCCTGGAGGTCATCAAACATGACTTCGTACCCAGGGCTTCCTGCTGCACAGTGGTTGCTCAGAAGTCTCATAAGAGCACTCAAACCATATCAGGTGCTGCGCTCTCCGCAAATGACCTCATCGTCTGTAGTATTCTGATAGTTGTGATAAATTTTGGCCGCAGAGCCCCCGCTTTGGCGTTGGTGGTGATCTATCCTGCCAAGGTATTTCAAGGAACTGGAAGGCCTTTTTCAAGCTCTTCCCCTTTTAAAGCAATGCCTTTCTGTGATCAGCCCATTCTGGTGTCTGTACAGCTTTCTCTGTATTAAATATGAATCCTTGTTTTGAAAGGACGAGGTGTGCTGGGCTTTTTAAATTGGGATAAATCTGTACCATAAAATAATCAAATCAGCACACACATCAAACAATAGTGTAATTTATCATCAAGTACTTACATATTTGCATGACTTCACCTTTTGGGGGAGAGGTTTATCTTAATCAAACACACGGCATAAGTCATCATGATTAGCTCACTAAAGACACACTGTTTTATACTGCCTCCTTGTTCAAGATCAAATTAAAATGACAAATCAAGCAAAAGGCTTCCACTTCTCTGTCTCCCAGTTGACCTTGAGTTGACCTTGTGATTCCTGTCCTCAGGGTCAGAGTCTTCTGCAGCAGCCTCTGGTGAAGCCCCACTCTCCGTCCATAGAGGTGAGTGGCAGTGATGATGAAGCCTGTGATTAGCCTGTTCTGGTTCTGTGCAGGAAGGAGGAGATTCCTCAGAGTAGTTCCAGCTAATCCACATGTGCCAGTTTAAAATTCAGAAAGCTTTTTCTGAATAAAACTCAAACCCTGGTCTCTGGGCTCCAATCCAGGCTGTGCCACTCCTTGACCATCCAGGAGGGGTCAGCCTGCGTTCTGTTAAACCACAGGGGCGCAGAATGGGCAGAGTTAGCGTGATGTGTTTTACTGGGCTGAAACTATATCCACTTATAATTTGTTTAGACCCAAAAGCATGTCTCAGGAGTTCAGCTGGTATAAGAACACAAGACGTTATGGTTTTAAAGAGGGATGCCAGGAATTTTTCCATCACTGCTCTACTGTGTCTGTGCATTGTGTGGTAACCGCCTCATCCCCCCAACCCCTTGCCCTCACTGCCTCAACCAGGCGAGTCTGGTCTCAGAGCTGACTCGCTTTGAGGCGGAGCTAGACTCGGACATCCAGGGCCTGGAGAGGAGGCTGTCTCAGAAACGGCAGCGTCGAGGCCGGGGTGAGGTACTGAGCCCCCTGCGACTCTGCTGATGCCCCCCCACCCGCAATCTGCAACATCCACCAATCACCTCACCTCACTCAGAGAGAGACACAGAGAGAGAGAGGTCTGCTCTGATGCCGAGACTCTATTGAGTTGTTTTGCTGAGCTGCCATTCATACTTGCCCATTGTTAAGGCTCCCCGCTTCAGATAGTGCCGGGAACCCATATCAGGTTCAAAGGAGGAGGCTGACTGGACAAGGGCAATCATCAGCTTCATACAAGCTTCAGCCTCAACCAGTTGCTAGCCAGTCATGAGACAGGAGGTTGCGTGAATGAGCTTGTAACAGGAGACTGCAGTTGACAGGATCACGGTTTTATCCCCATATTTTGGATTAGACTGCGGACCCTCTGAAAATTTTTCCATTCCCTCCCCTTCACTGGACCCCTATCGCGTTGTGTCTCTCTCTGGGTGGAATGAGGCAATGCCTCCCAGACTGGAGAATGTTTGATTCCCCGAGGATGTTTGCAAAAGAAACAGGTGGCCCTGCATGCCAGCTTGTGTAACTGTCCTCCATCAAGCCCCGCCCCTCCTTCTCCCTGAAACCGCCTGGGCATCACCTGGATGCCACCGCAACAAATCACTTGCTTGTCTGACTTTTACCAGCAATGAGCGATTCAAAAATATGCTAATCCAGCATGCACTCATTTGATTGTGGCCTACAGAAATAGCTATAATCCAAAATGAAATCACAACCCTGATTGCTTGGGGCAGCACCTGCATGCCACTGTGCATGCAGAATCTTCTCACCAAGATGCAAATTGGAACAGAGTGACCCCAATGAGTGTTATTTCCAGTGCATTCCTGTCAGAGTTTCAAACATGGTTTCATTTCATTCGCTGTATTTCAGAAGCCCCGATTAATCTAACCGCTGTATTTCATTCAGCTTGATCACTGGCTTATGTAAAAAAAAAAAAAAAGTTGTCATTCAAGTGACAACAGCCTGGCATCTTTGTAATCATACACAGTGGATCGTAGGACCCAGGGGAGTTCTCTCTCTCTCTCCCCAGCCGGGAGTGGTCACCGCCTTCATTCTCTCTGAGCTGCTGTGATATTTCCTCTGTGCTTTTCGGAGTGGGATAGGCTCAAGGGAACAGGCTTCATGTGATCTCTGCTTCCCAGGGCGCAAGGAGCACCGTCCCAGCGACCGCACCAGGTACGCGGAATGCACAGGAAAGGAGGTATGTGACAGCCGGGGCTTCCCGCTGTGTGTGTGCGTGAGAGAATGTTCAAGTGTGTCTGTGTGTGTGTATAAGTTATGAGTGTGAGTTTTTGAGAGTGTATGAGTGTGTGGCTGTGTGTGTGTTTGTGTGTATGTGTGTGTGTGTGTCTGTGTGAGTCCCAGAGTGCCAGAGTGTGCAAGTGAGTGTGTGTGTGTGTGTGTATTTGGATGTACTAATCACATGCCTGGGTGGTGGGTTTATCCCAGCGGTAAAACTAAGCCCCTTTCTATGGGGAAGTATTACAAGGAGCTTAGGAGCAAGCCTACTGACTTGATCTTTGGGGTGGATAGCTGTTGCTTTGCTGGCACTGTTAAGGATGTACAGGGATTTACGCAGCAACAGGTAGTATCAGCTGTCCAGATCACGGACACAACATGGTCATCATTTGCTGTCCTACACTCCAGGCTTTGCTTAGTTTCGGATGTTTCAAAACTGTCCGATAGGGGTGGACGTTGTTCCCTGAGCAGCAAACAATGCTTGTCACACAACTCTGGTGCCAAATTGGCACTTTTTTTTTTTTCTTCCTTGATACAGCTATTTTATTGTGTTGAAAGAACATCTGGCATTTTCTGGAGAGGGCAGCATATCTGTCCTGTGCGGGTTTGGTCTTTTTTTTTTCCAGGCCATGAATGATTCAGGTTCACTGTTGCTGCTGGAGTCCTCTGACACTCTCCTCAATCTATTGCATGTCAGTGGATTGGTTTCTACACCAACACCTGTTCATTTTTTTTAAGATACCACAGTCATGATGAAAAGACTCTGGACTCTGTATTGCCGGCAGATCATAAAGCAGCAGTGAGTTTGCTGAGACTGGTAGAATATGTTTGCAAAAGCTCACACCCTTGTTTCCAGTTTTCTCTTCCCCCTCTTCTTGGTACCATTCCATGGGAACTCTTCTTCTGTAGACGTGATTGGACCGTTTGTCGGTCCCTTCTGCATCACACCCAATTGCACATGAATCACGCTTTTCAAAGTGTTTAGTTCTGCCGCTGCTTGACAGTAGATCTTATCACCGGCTGAAACATCAATAAACAGCTCAGCTCTTATCGAGTTTCTTCTCTGGCACATGCACTGTATGATATCATATGACATTTCTGCCCTGTCATTGTTTAAACCAGGCTTTTGTGGAAAAAAATCACTACCAAGGAACTGGCAAAAATACAAGGGTATTACATCATATTTTTTTCTTCACTCGTAGCAAAGAATGAAGTTTTGAGATTACTTTTTCTAAAACTCACCCCTCTAAAAAGTGTCTTGTTCAGGCAGTAATTTGGCCTGTCCTAAACCACATTCTTCAGCTTTTCTGCACACAGCACAGACACTACACACCTCTCCTGAAACCTCTGCCAGTGCCAGTGTTTGTGCTTTAAAGATGTTTGGGCAAGTTAATGGTTTAACTCCTGGCTGACAGCCCTGCATACCTGGCCTTGTTTAACCTCCCCCACAGACTCCTTAATCCATGTTTCCCCTCTTTCGCCGCTGCAATCAGCAGGGACCGCATAATGCATTTACCCTGAACTCCAACTCCATGGAGGGCCCTGAAACTCAGGCTTGTCCCAGCATGGCTGTGAAGCTCCCCTTTCCAGTGGGTGCATAGGAGTGAACGTGGGGCCTGCTCTCTTAGCAAACCTGCTCTGTCAAGAGCACAGAGATCCATGTTACACTCCAGCAGTAGGGGTCCAATCAACAAAGTCCATGCACCAGGAGCGCCTACAGGAAATACCCTTTTAAACACATCCATGATCTCATAGGGCAAAGTCAAGTCTTGGAAAGCAAATTGTGCTGACCAGGACCAGCTCGATGCCTTGAGTCAGGGTGATGAAGGCATAGCAGAGCTTCCTGATTCCAGAGTTTTCAGCTCAATGATTTGTCAGGCCGAGAGGGCACAGCTACACATTTCTTACCAAGTGTGTAATGCATTCTTGGACACCTCTCTCTCTCTCTCTCTCTCTCTCTCTCTCTCTCTCTCTCTCTCTCTCTCTCTTTGCTCTCAGTCCTTGTTGTTGTTTGTTAAGGAGATTGAATGTTTGTCAGCCTGCTCTACCCCCTGCCTCTTTCCCCGCCCTCAGGATGCAGTAAATGGGCTTGTTACCAAGGTGACGTGAAGTGGAAACACGCAACCCTTGGAATATGGCAAACTTTCGCAGCTTTCTGTCATCCCGTCTGCCGGCCTCGCTCAGGGCAGAAAGGCGACCTGACGCCAGATTGCGAAGGGCCAGTTTGGGCTGGAGGTTTAATGATGGAGTGCACATTTGGCAGCTGGGGGTCGATGTGTCTAAACTTTAGCTGGACCTGACAAATTATCTGCAAAGCCGTTGAACTGTTTCAGGCAGACGGCTGTTGAAGACTCACACTGATGTAATGTTTATTTTCCCAGTCACCTTTCACAGAGATGAGTACAGTATAAACTTTATAACCAAGTCCTCTGCAAATGATATTACTCAAAACAATGACAATAAAATCTGCTCTCCAAAGGTTACAGATGTGAGCTTCCAATCTTCAAATATCATCTGGATTTCCTGTGCGTTTTTTCCTCTGTCTCCTCTCTACAGTTCTGGCTTCTCCTTGTCCTCATTCCATCTTCATTTGATCTTTTGCATGCTAACCAGCTGGACCGAGGAAACCAGGCCTGCATGACAAATGTGCGCACCGCAACACACGTTATCTGCCTCTCTCTGTGAACGCAGTCAGGCTCTCAATGCTGCGACAGCACCACGTATATAACTGCTAGAAAGTCTTTTTCAAGGACCGGAGCAGAAGCAGAGTTCAGTGCTGCGCCGCTGCTGAAATCTTGCATCTTTCTTTCCCAGCCCTGTGATTGGAGCAAAACAGCCCGTGACCAAGAACTTGGGTGTGGCACCTACCAGTCATCCAGTTGTCCCCAGCTCCAGTGCCCTGCAAAGGACATCATCCAGCCCCACACATGGTAGAGGTAATGTCTCCGGTCCAGTTACTCAACAGCTTAACCAATGTCTTCCCATCCGTCCATTCTGCCTACTTCTAAATCATTTTTTCCTGAAGTAAGAATGAGAAAGGTGTCGTGTGATCTTATTAAATGTTTGCATTGGCTTTCTGAGCGAAAACCAGAATGTCACTGTTTTGTTTCGCTTATTGCTTTTGCGCTCTCTCAGATGACTGTTTCCTGAATAATCAGCGCAAACATAGCTTGAAGGAGAGGCTTCTCTGCTTTAGTTCAATTTACAAGGAGCTGCAGCAGTGTTCGGGTGGAGGGGAGCCGCAGAAAATGAGGCCTGAAAGCCGGAAGCCGTGATTACAGATTAGCGTTATCCGATTGTTTTTGTTGGAGATTAGTCCGGAGAGAGCTGGTCAGAAAGTTTGGCTGTTTTGTACGAACTGTACATCGTGTTGGAAGAGATTCAATATCTTCCCTTTTTTTCTTCTCTCCCCTTGGAGACATTTTCTGTGCCCTGGTTATTTTCTTAAAGTGACACTGAGATGACTTTTAACACTGAAATGTGTCTATGATACAGTGCTACTTTAAAGACATAATCTAATTGGTTATCTTAAAGATAAGGGCAGGGAAAGACTGCCCAACAGGTTTTAGGGACTTAGGGAATGTCACTGCATGAGAAATCTCTGTCGTTAATCAGCAGTGTGCTCTCTCTCATGTGTCCCCAGGCAATCCTGCCTCTGCACCTGAAGCCATGGACTTCCCACCGAAGAGAGAGGAGAAGAAGGTAAGGACCTTAGACTCATTTGGGAAGACGTCCGTGTCATGACCCAAGCAGGGTTACAAGTGAATTACTCATTACACTGCTCAGGAATGCATGCAAACCTGCCACAAGTGCAACCAAGAGATATGGTGGACAGATTTCGACAGTCGGCATCACCAGTGAGATTGCTGCAATCTGAGAGTTTTCCGTGTTACACATTTTCGTGGTTTGAAAGAATCAAGTCTTTCACCATTTCTATTTCTGTCTGACCTACTTACTGTCAGGCCAAACTCGGTGCATGATTTTTCTAAAACAGTCGACATTTGCAAAACGAAGAAAGTCCTCTGGCCTTTGTTAAAGAGGATTTCTCTGTAAACTGCTGATGAAGTGTTTTGTGTTTCTGCAGATGAAAGCTGCAAGGGCCAAGTTCAATTTCCAGGCCCAGTCACCCAAGTGAGTATAACATCCAGCACATTCAACTGTTAGCAGATTCATTTGTCACAGGTTGTTTTTAACAACTTCTAGTGGCTGTAAAAGACTACACGGCAGCTACGATTGCTCTTTTGAGGGCAGTTTATGGTGGCAGTGTAGCACAGTGGTAAGTAGTAAGTGGCAAGGTTGCTGGTTTGATTCCCTATGGAACACTGCTGTTGTACCCTTGGGCAAGGCACTTAACCCAGAATTGCTTCCATAAAATATACAGCTGTATAAAAGGGTAAAATGTAAAAAAATGTAACCTATGTTTCTCTAGTTAAGAGTGTCTGCTAAAATGCCAACAAAGTATTGTATTCAGAGAACGATATAGTCCTTATAGGTACAAAGTTTTCACTCAACACGAATGTACAGTATATGTAAAACCAAACTATTTTTGATGAGTCATTTAATGATAACACATTATTCTCGTTATGTTATTAACATTAATGTTATTTAAGCTAACTATACTCATTTTGTCCTCCTGCTGGACTTCTCCCCCAGAGAGCTGACCCTGCAGAAGGGCGATGTGGTGTACATCCACAGGCAGGTGGACGCCAACTGGTTTGAAGGAGAGCATCATGGGAGAGCCGGTATATTTCCCATCACCTATGTGGAGGTGGGTGAATCTTACTTTGAGCTCACAGGGTTGGGGGTTTGCTCTCTTTACCTTTTTTTCTGGGCATCATTGACTCCACCCCCCACTATTTCATTGGCTAGATCATTCCCCCAACTGAGAAGCCCACACCCATCAAGTCACCCACCATCCAGGTGCTGGAGTACGGAGAGGCCGTGGCCCTTTTCAACTTCCCTGCAGACCTGCCTGTGGAGCTCTCCTTCCGCAAGGTCTGCCTCACATCTGACCCTTCCTCAAATGCCTCAAACTCCTTCATGCAACTTCTATCCATACCAATGTAACACCGTTCAGCAAAACCACATGCCGACACTGACCTTAAGTAGCATCTGTGGTGGTACATAAACCATAAATGAAATTATTTACTGTCAGAGGAGGAAGTGGTAATTGTGGATATGCTGGCTGAATTTCATGGAACTGCATAGAGAATACAGAGGGATATATGTTGTATTCACTGCTTTACACATCCAAAATGCCTGTGGCCTGTGGAGCTCAGAGCATTCAGAGATATCACCAAACCATTCAAAATTTTGCCAGACCATTTACAGCTTTTTGAGACCAGTCATAAATATCTTAGACTATTTGAGAGATGTGTTGTGTGGAGTTGACCCAGTGAAGCTTAGTTCTCCTGCACTCAACCCCCCCCTTTCTCAGGGTGAGCGGATCTGTGTGACCAGGCGTGTGGACGACAGCTGGCTGGAGGGCCGGATCCCCGGGACCTCTCGCAGTGGCATCTTCCCCGCCAGCTACGTCCAAGTCAACAAGATGCCCCGCACCAAATCCTCCGACGACTACCCCTCCTCCCCCACCTCCACCTCCCCCTCCCAGCCCCTCAGTCCCGGCCGCCCCCTCCATTCCCCCGCTCCCCGCTCGCCCCTCTCTCCCAGCGTTTTCAGCCTAAGTCCGCAGCCCTCCCCCCTGAAGCAGCACTCCCCTGCTCTGCCCCAGTCCCCAGGCCCCCAGTCACGGTCACCTCAGCCCTCCCTCTCGATGCAGCCCTCCAATCACTGGCCCAGCTCCTCCCCCAAATCCACCTCCCCCACCCCACAGACCAACCACTGGAGTGGAACGCACCCCCCAGCTCATAATGCTCTTAACAGAGAGGCAAGATTAGAACCAGCGCCATCCAATCAGACTCCTCAATGGGCAGGTGCCACAGCAAACATCACTCCCACATCTGGCTACTCTACTCAGGTATTTGATCATGCACGAGTCATGATTTTTTTTTAATTCATCTGTAGTTAATGATTTGATTGAGGAGGCTATGACATGATTCTCCTGACCTCACAAAATGAAAATAAAAAGATGATAATGATGCTAACGTGTTAATGATGATAATGTGTCTAGAACTCATGCCATGCATCACATTTACTGCATGCAGACTGATGTGTTTTGTGTTTGTTTTGTTTTGTGCTCTGTATAAAGTCTTATAAAATTGGCATTGACTTCAAAATCAGAGGACAGCTGTGGATTCATATATGTGAACATGACTTAATTTAAGTAGAGTCTTTTTCAACAGCATACAGTGTGAATTCCCTTAGCTTTAGAAGTAAGATGCCACACACTACAGATCTCTGTGAAAAATGTATTTATATCTATATCTATATCTATCTATATATACAGAAGATAGATATATACATACCTCAGTTTAGTTTGTATAGCTATTTCAGTTAATATTCTGTTAACAGCATGGAGTATGGAGGGATTGGACCTCACTGACAATCATGTATATCAAGTGAAGTAATGCTTATTTTCCAGTTGCAGTGTGGGATTTAAAAAATCTTTCTCCTCTTATTAGAATGGAAATGTCACCAACTCGACACAGCCCAGCCAACACATCACGGCTCCACCCACAGCACCCTCCAATCCTGGCTCCACAGTGGTCCAACGGCAACCGTGAGTCTGAATTCAAAGCAAAGTTCCATCAGATTAGGCCTTCATGTTTTTAACAGTTTTTCTTGATCAGAACTGACATGCCCTGATCCTTTCTCACCCACTCTCACTCACACAGCTAACAGAATGTATAGATCTATGATTCACCAATGCTTGCAAAAACAGTCAATTGATCTGGCATCTTATATGGATCACACTCCAGTCATTAGTTCTGGAGAAGGTCAGCTTCATCACTCACTTCATTCACTCCACTCTCTCACTAAATCAGGTATAAAGCTGTCTACAACTACAAGCCACAGAACAGTGACGAGCTGGAGCTGAGAGAGGGAGACATCGTGCAAGTGATGGAGAAGTGTGATGATGGCTGGTTTGTAGGTAACGTGTCTCTCCCATCCTTGATTCAATATCACCTTTTAGGTCAGTGTTCAGAAATGTACTAAGCAGTTGCAATTCTGTCCTCTGCTGGACATTATGTGAAATTACAAGTTCCTTTTGTAAAATTGAACAGATGTCTGGGTTCTGAATGTATGCAGCTTGTGATAGCATGCCCAATTCTTTTAGCATGAAAATGCCTTACACTCTTATTTCCCTTCACCAGGTACGTCAGAAAGGACTCGTGCCTTTGGGACATTTCCAGGGAACTATGTGGCACCAGTCTAAGTGCTTATCTCTGCCCTGCCTGCTTCACAAAATACTGGACTGAGATGTTTGCCTATTTAGACAAACTTGCTTTAAGTAGCATCCAAATCACAGCAGCCAGATAACCACTAATGATGCCCCCCTCCCCACTTGCATTCTTCCACAATTCCCCAGACTCTGTCTTCCTTGCATGCGCACTTGACCACTTGACCAAAGTGGACACTGTTTCTGGAACAGGAAGCAAGGAGGATCAAATGGTCAGCCTCTTCACTTTTTGGCATGTTAGGCTTATCACGTATGGGACATGGAGTGTTTTCCACGGCCGTGTGTGCTGCTTCAATGAGAGTCCATGATGCAAGGTCTTATGAAAGTGACAGCATTTGCTGACGAAGATGGGGCTGTATCTGCCGCCCCCTAAACAACTCCAACCTTTTGTGAAAACCTTCCTTTTGGATTGGATTAAATTTGTGGCCTTACTGAACGCTTGGACCTTGTATCATTTTGGGATTGTCAAGTAAAACATGCTGCATTGAAGAAGTGCAGTATACATCACCAGGTTTAAACCACGTGTTATTTCAGCAATGATCTAAAGCCTGTGAGCTGGTATTTTTGCAACTTACATCAAAGTGCCTTTATACAAGAAAATGGCCAGAGTGCATTATTTCAGATGACATCTTCCCTTCTCAGTGTTACTCTGTTGTCCATATCATGTAACAGAATAGAAAAAGTGCCTACAATCATCTTTGTAAAATTTGCCTCCAATTTAATTGCAGATTTGTAACATCCTCCTGGGTGAACCGAAGACAAAAGTAATGGAATCGTGGCTGTTCAGATAAATCAATGGATCCTAAGCTGTTTTTAAAATATGGCAGTGTGCATTCTTAAAAAAAAAAAAAAAAAGACTGAGTAGGTCACATGACAGTTGTGCCAAATTTTACTTCACCAATTCAAGCTGCAGGGGCACGCTTTGGATATACATACTTGTACTATGCCGCTGAACCAGACGCATCTGCAGAAAGACCCGATCTGCTTTTTTTGCACTACTTGCTTTGCTTTATGAGCTCATTGTTAGTTAATCAGTAATCTTGTAAACTCTACAGTGTTTGAGAAAGTGGTTGGAACAGAGAATGTGACAGTTGTGAGAAAGAAAGTCATTAGCCTTGAGGAAGACAGAAAGTCCAGAGGCGGTGTCTTCTGTCCTAAGTAAATGCAACAGTGCAAATCAAACAGTGCAAATTGCAAAGTGCTAAGTAACAAGGAGTGTTGACCAGAGAAGAATTTAAACAGTAGATTTGATGGTTAGGCCACCTCTGCGGTCCACCAGCCTGGCATACAGGAGCCACAACCTTGGTATTAATGATCCTTACCATTTCACAGTGCTTGCAGTGGAATTGCAAAGGAGACGACAGGCTTAAACACCTTCTTTCTGAGTTGTTTTGAATTCTGTACACCACATGTGCTTTTGTCCCCTGATGATTGTGATCAACTGCCCAAAAGGAACAGAAGCAACAGCAAATTCCTCCAACAAAGGGACCAAATCATTTGCCTCACAGAGCACATTTGATTTTGTTAAAGCTCATTTGTACTGCTGCACAAGCTTTTGTTTACCAGCGCTGCCTCTATATTGATTTAAAAATAAAACCATATTTTTCTGACAGATATTTACATATTATCTTAAACCGCTAATCATTTAGAATCCTGCAGGCCAATGTAATCCATGCTAAATGCAGGCAAGCCAAGCATCAATGTTACAGAGAATTTTGTGGGCTTTCATACTATGTTATCACAATGTGTACATCTGCTAGGTCTGTCTTCCCAAATAATCTCATGTTCAGGCATTTTAAAGTAAGAAGTTATGGTCTCACTCTCATAATGAGTGTGTTTGTGACAACCAAGAAGAACATCATGGAAAAACGCAAAAGACCAGATGAAGACAAAAAAAAAAGATTCACAGACAGCAAATGCTGAATGATCCATGGGTACAGCAAGTCTTTGTGCCTCTTTGTTACAATTTGGCTGAATAAAAGAAAGCAGGCATAGCTGGTTCCCAGTTGTACCACATATAGAGTAGCACAGACACTGCAATTTTAAATCAGTTAATAAATTACAGAAATAAATAATATATTTTATTGCCAACAGAATGTATTGCATTATCTAAGGTACTCACATCTTTGGATGACAATAAAATGTACTCACTGATGGGAAACCATCCAGTTGTCATTTGTGATCTCAGACTGTGGCTTCATTTTTTTTTACTTTGAAAACAGAAACACACTGTGCTGTGTTTTGAACTTCACAATTTCATGTTGCTTGCTTTGCACACTGCTAAACCCAAGGCAATTTACACTGCTTACATTCATTTTCTGCAAATTATCCAGACAGCCGGAGATGTACAGAGGAGGTTCAGGTTAAACACCCTCATGATTACATTCACAGTGTCCCACCCAGAATGCTAATTAGCAATTCTACCCAACAAGGTCAGTCTAAAGGCAATTCCACCTTACAAATAGGCCACATCCACAAATAGTAAGCAGAGGGCATATCCTTTTTTGTTTGTCAAACAGCAATGGATTAAGAAATGGTAACATGTAACTTGGACAGAATCCAAGTTAAAGTAGACTTCTGCAATGGAAGGTTGGTTACATTATATCACAATAAAAGGTCAGTTAATTCAGATGTTGGTTTGTTGACTGGTATTGATGGCAGTTAGTGGTGGTGGCATTTAGTGTATGTTGAACAGATGGCTCACTGTTTCCACGGCAAAGAAAACATGTCAAACAATGATATGTGTACCTGTGCTATTGTCTCCCTTCTTTCACTGCAATGTTTTGCAATGAAAACGACAAAAAAAATCACAATTAATTAGCCAATCCACTCACAAACTAGGAAGCTTGTGAAAAAATTCAGATCTTCATAAATTTTCCAAAAGTACTCCTTAACTCCTATGTGTGGGGAGCAGAGGGGTGCACTGGAAAACTGGGACAATTTTCTGACATTTTATTTATTAAGATTCTCACACCTGGATTCTCAAGATTCCATTTTCCTAAATGGTGGAATGGAGTCAAATCTGAACAGATCTGAACAAATCTGAACAGTTCACAGTCTTGACAAACAATGTGTTCATTTTCAACAAATCATCTGTTGGTTAGTTTCAATAAGCTGTTAATTCATTTAGCCTTAAAGGCTAAAGATGATGCAACACGTTTTCAATCATCTCACATTTCTGTAGATCTGACTTCTTTACGAAGATTGAGACTGACATTGAGACCGGAATGTTTATTCTGACACTAATACACGTCACTGCAACCTAGAAAGGGAAATTCAAATTTTCCATAGCCGCTGAGCTCCGGACATAGCAATCGGAAATTATCACGCTTCCCTACCAGGGGATGGTTTATTTGAAATAATGCTTATAAAAATGTATGATACTGCTTTTTAAAATACATTTGCCTAAACGATGTTTTAATTATAACCTCCCCGCGTCTCCATCTGAAAGTTAGTCTCAAGAGATGACCGCTAAATCATCAGATTAGATTTGTATATTTTAAAGAAAGCGTACTGTGCCTGCGCTACTGCATTCCCGGATCTCAATTACACAAATCCGGGAAAAATGTTTTCAGTGTTTTCCCGTTGGTAACTTTTCGCTAAAGATTTCCCAGTGGAATATGAAAAGAAAAAACACTCCCCTATTTGCTCTGTTTGGAAAGCAGTTTTGACCAGCAGGTGGCGCATTTAATCACGCTCTGCACGTCCTCCGCTAACGTCGAATTAATATTTCAATTAACCGCCCACCCCCATTACCGCTCTTGCAGGCACGCCCAATGCGATCTGCCATGCTTTAGAATCTTTATTTTGATTATAACACGTGGCATATGATCTCATTCCCGAAGGGGTGGCGTGCTTGCAGGTGATTTTATTTCTTCTCTCCGACCCATGGAAACAAGTTAGAGGGGAAGCGCATTTTTGAGAGCATCTGAATACGTCCTTTCAGTTTTCGTATATGTGTGGCAGTGGTAGTCACATGGACGATATATAACTAAAGCAGCCGGACACGCTAACACAGACACGGATAGTCATACTGTGAAACTTTTTTTGATAAGTTGCGGACGGGAAATTGAAAAACGGTACACTATCAGTTCTGTAGTTCAAGAAACGCATCGTAAGTTTGGACGTCGTTTACCTCCCTTTCAGTTTTGTCTCGCTGGACGCGACTGACGGTTGGTAGCCGACAGGAGAGCCGCAGACCGCAGGTGTATAAGTAACGACGGCTCCTCAGCGTTTGCTGGTGTTAGCAACCATTTCTCTCCTGTCAACCTGAGCTGCGGTAGCTGGTAAGTTTAAAAAATGATTTTCATCTACATGTGTCATAAAAGTGAGATTATGTTGGAGCATGTGTCGCCTGGCTGTTTATGTGTCAAAACATTATAACATCAAATGTTAAAAGATGATTATTCTCCGAAAGTGAGGGAAAATAGGTTAAAACACAGCCATAGATTGTATCGATTTTGGTACCTCCAATAATGTCAGTTTTAAATAAGTGCAGTTCTGTTGTTCGTACTCTTTGCCATTCTCTTAATGTGCTTTTTGTACGATATATGTCACTTGTCACGTCACCGAGACGGTAGACCTATACAGTATATTGGAAGGTCATTAAACGGGTTCAGGTGCGTAACGTTACGTAAAGGAACGGCGCGTGCTTGCAAAATGCTATTCATATCCGAATTGATCTTTTTTTATGTATAGACAAGTCTGCTTGAAGCTTAGCCATAACGAGCTGCCGAAGGATTCGTAAACAGAGATTGTTTTCTCTTGGTTTGTGTGTCTTGGCATTTTATTTATTTGCGCCCGGAGATTTCTGCTCTTCTCATATTCCTCCTCAGCCGCCAGCCAGCGGTTCCGTACTTTAAGCTTCTGGGGACTTGTAATTTCTCTTGGTTGAGAAATTGACCGAACGAGGGGGACCTTTAGTGGCAGTTCGTCCCAGTTCATGCTTCGTTGTTTTTACGCAACAAAATACAAACATGGTATACAAACATGAAATACAGAGGTGCGTGGTGTACAAGTTGATCAATGCACTTTGAGAACAAATATGACACGTTGATGCGAAGTGGAAAACCGAGGTACCGATGGGTTCGCGCTACCCTTTATGTGTAGGCGAAAAAAACACTGGTGTTTTGAGACATTACAAGCTGGGTACAATCTTTTGGCGCACATTACTACCATACATTTTAAGAATTTCTTCAGATTGCCATTTAGGTCTAAACACTCTAAAATTGCCCATAAGTACAGACTCCTGGTAGTTTTGTGTAACAGGTTAAACTTCTTCAAAAGGGATTGTAAACTTTTAAAACCTTTGAACATTTGGGAAAGTGGTAATCAGGACCTCCCCATCTCTTAAAATCGCATCAGTTGAATTAGCTTTTTTGTGAGACGGTGTACAACACACCCCCACAAGTGTTAGTCAAGCAATGCTAAAGTTTACTATGCGTAACGCTACGCATTCAGGGATGTACGCATGTTTGCCGCGGTGCGTTTTCCCAGAGTAGTAATGAAGAGGGTGGATCGAGGGTGTAGGAGCGTGCTTTGTACATCAGCACTGGCACACCCACAGAAACTCATTCATTTCAATATTTTCACATTGACAATTAAGAGGTGTGGAGCTTTATCGCCGTGTTCTACCTCACCGTGCCACATTGTCACAGTAAATATCAATGTCAGCATGCCGTATTCTCTTAATTGCTTTAAATTTTTACCATTTTCAGAGATAAGTGATTAAGAGATTTTTTGGGTGTGTACAAAGCCTGTCCAGTCTACTGCAACAAATAACAGTGCCAGCCTATGCACAGTTTTGAAGGAATAGGAAACTTTTTTTTTTCAATTTAGTAAGGCCTTAGAAACTCGAGCAGAAAAACTCTCAGACAATGTTAAGTTCAAGCGGAGATGTCAGACCCACTCCTGCACATAAGCCACAATTAAATACCCTGGAAGTGAGGTAAAGACTGTATTTAAGCAGCAGTGAGTGACCAGGTAATACACCGGGAGGACAGGTCTGTATTTATGTCATTACCCTGAACTGTAGTGTGAGGTAAATTGCAGCATAGTTATCTGCATCTCCGCCTTCAAAAGGAGCCTGCTCTCTTGTGAGGGGTTAGCTGGCAGGCTACAGTGGGAATTTATACCGGTTGGTCTCATCATCATTGGCTACAGAGAGCTCATCTCGAAACAAACTCGCTTGAGTTCGTCACAGCATCTGTGTTCGCCCAGATTATGCCGATTGTGCCGGGCCTGAATGGGTGGGAAAAAGCTGGATGCGTTTCCCTGAGCACACGTGGAACTGGAACTGCTGGGCCCCATTCATCTGGGCGCCTGGAATTTGCACAGCACCTTCTCTTTGTGTGGCACAGCCTTTCACATACACCCCCCCCCATCCTTTCATGTCCAATTGTGTTGATTTCCTGACCCCTCCAGCGTGCTGATTGCGCAGTCCCCCGGCCGCGGGACAGAAATTTGGCCCCGTGTTATTCTGGCCTCTGACAAGGAATGGGTGTAGGTTTAGAGAATGCGCGAGCGGGAGCGAAATGAGTCAGGCCTCGTCAAGCGTAGGCCGCAGTTCTGCAGAGAAGCTCTTTAGTCAGGCCGTTTTCCTCTGTGCTCTGAAAAATAACAATGCAAGACTTTGCTACGCTCTGCGTCCAGCCCTCTAGAACTTGGGGAAATGAGTTGATGGGGGAAGTTGTCACCTGAACCTAGCCCTGCCCGGTCTATTTTAGAGGGATTGCTGGACTCAGTGTTTTGGATCTTATGTATAAACATCCTCCGTTATGAGCCGTTCTTCGGTTGGTTCAGCAGCAGGAAGTCGCACCCTTAGATACGATCTGGTGACATTTAGTTGATGAAAGTCGTCTCCAGTTGCTTGTCTGTGTGCCTTATCGTGTTGTGGTTAAGCTTGTGGCAGCCTTAACTCTGTCAGACAAACGGCAGACGGGAGCTTTTGCTGAATGTGTCTCAGTTTGTAAAAAAAAAAAACCAAAACATGAATGCAGCGGCTTTGTTTTCCATCCCCTTTAACAGATGCTGTTGTCAGTTAAAGGGCCTGTCGGTGTTTGTATGCAACCAAATGCCCGAGCTTAAATGGGCTGCGCAGAGCTGCATGGTTGCAACAGGATATTGAGAAAACCTGTGGAAATGGCGGTCGGATGGAAGTATGATTCAGAGGCAGCGTTGTGGTAAACTGCTTAAGTGCAGCTGGGCACCAGCGACTCAGAGAGGCTTAATGGTGCATGCAGGGGGTGTCGTATGGTGCCCTGATTGCTGTGCTTTGGGGGAGTCTGTGCAGAGGCAGTAATGTGATCCACGGCTGATGCTGCTAGACATTCTGATGGTGGAGCTCTCCTGGCCCCCACGACTTAATGGAGTGAGACTCTGACGCAGGCTCTGGAGGTGTTCTGAAGCATTGTGGAAAAGCAGTAGACTACAGGTCTGTGTCACGACATAGTGGAGGGCAGCATATGCCAAGAACTGGCCTCTGTATATGCCCACAGAGCTGAGAGAACACTTGTTGGGTGTCTTCATCATAACGACAATACCAGATTGTATTCAAACTAATTCACTGCAGGTAATGAGTCATTGTTTATTATCAGAAAAATTGAACTATTGGGAAGGGAAGTTGCTTAACTTGTTCTGTTTTATTTCTTTACTTGTCCTCCATGAAAAATTAAAGTGAAGTGGTGGGGAGAAAGGGAGGGATAGTAGTATTAGTTCATAACACCTCTTTCACAGGATGTCCGCAGGACATCTGTAAACCAGCCTTATCCCACCCACAAAACCTCAAATTACTCATACTCCATAAGTCAAGACTAATTTTTTCCCCTGCTGTCTGAGCTCATCTCTGTTATTATTTGATACATCTTCATCACCTTAGAGATGACAGTTTTGCCCGATCGCATCACCGGTGTGTGTGTGTGTGTGTGTGTGTGTGTGTGTGTGTGTGTGTGTGTGTGAGGTGTTGGTGGGGAATGCTTTCCAAGTGACCTGTCAGAATCGGGGAGAGGCTCGCACATTCCTCCCAGCTCGACTCACACGGCTCGGGTCTGGCAGGTACCGCCGAGGGAGGGAACACGCTTCAGAGCGGGGCGGGGTTTCGAAAGAGGCTGCCGAGTCCGGAGCGGACCAGATGGAAGGTGTCCGTCTGCAGAAGCCTCACGGAGTTTGAACCGCACAGAAAGCGTCACCCCCGCAACTTGATGGTCCAGTAGAATGCAGCGGTTCTCTGGTGCCGTAATGAGCAGACCTAAATGGCAGTGTGCTGCTTGCGTAGCGTTCAGCCAGCGTTGGGGCACAATACGGGTTGCGTCTGCGTTTTCTGTCACGCAATTTGCCTGGCATTAGCACACTGCAGTTCCCATTTATTGTCTCTGTCCAGTGAATAAGAAGCTGCATTGGGGAAGTGTCAGTCATGTAGCAAGCAGGGGAGAGGTGAGCGATATCAGCTTTGTGTGATGATGACAGGAACTTAGACCCATTCAAGTGGAAAAAAATCTCTTCTCCCCACACAAAAGGCTCATCTTTGAAGTAAAATTGATCAAAAGAGTCCATCCTTTCCAACCTGGCAGTAAGATGGGGCACAGCCGAAGCTATTGACCCAAGGGTGCGTGTGCGTAATCTTACGGTACTTATCTTGGCTAAACTGTGTAATTCCACCAATTTGTCTTTGCAAGCTACACACGTGCTCTCAAAATCTCAGTTGCCCTTTGAAGTCTTTTAAAAACTAGTCAAAGGGATATGTAAACAGGAGAAGGAGATTAATGTAGGCAGACATCATAATATTGCCTCTGTCAGTAACCTCCAGGCTCAGTAAGCTCCGACTGGCCCCCTCGGGCTTCGGCTTGTGGAGCTTGCTACCGGGCACTGCTGTATCTTTGCCTGAGGACAGCCTGGTGAAATTCTCTGACATTTCCCTCGCTGCAGTTAATTGCCTGTAAGTGGTCTCTGATCCATCCACAAAATAACAGCCTCCTATCATGTTCCACTGTGGCAGTAAGAGACTCTGTATTGGGGTGTTTAAGTGCCTGCAGGTGGGATTCATCTTGGTCACATTACTGTAATCCTCCTGTCTCCGGCAATCACCGCTGGCCCTCCGTCACGTGACCAGAGAGTCTGTAACCCTATGCGGTGCAAGCTGCTCTGCCCTGGCGCGTTGAACTGGCTCCGGGTTTCACCACCGGCTCAAGGTGACAAGTGCCTGCAGGTGTTTTTTTGTTAACAGTTCAACATGTCATCCGCTTCTGCTCGCTTCGCCACCCTCTCGCCAACCCCCATGACAAGCCGTCACTCATGGGTTTCATTCTGCATCATTAATTCATTTAGTTCCATCCCTGTTTTTTGCCACCATCACAGCTGTAAAGTTGTGCCCATGGACTCAGTTCATTTTCAGCCACACCATTGTTTCAGTTAACCTTCAGCTGCCTCATTGGTTCAATTAACTCTCACCTGTCTCATTCAGTTAACTTTCAGTCATCCCATTGACTTGTGCATTCTGCTGGCTAGGCCTCAGGTGAAAGGATGTATGGGAAATGCCCTTTATCAGATAAGTGATAAATGCTGGTCTGGATGTCAGTGCCTGGTCACATTAGTGCTAACAATGCCAGCGAAAGGGTCGCGCCCCTTTTGTGTTTCCGTGACCCCCCCCCTCCGCCCAAAGGTGCTCCGATACCAGAATGTGAAAGGCCTGTCCCAGCCGTGGCACATATTTGTACTAATATCTCACCTGACGGTCACGCATACCTTCAGAACTGGATGGGCCGCTCCATTGCTCACATTCCTCCCTATTGTGTCCGTACTGTTTCGATTGTTGCCGGGCAACGTCAACAAAACGTCACCTAGACAGAAACCGCATTTCAAAAATGACTGTCACACCACCTGACAGATTTACTTGTTTGATTAGTCTTGTATCTGTCAAATATTTTGTATTATTTAATTTGTGTGATGTTTCGGTCTAATTCTGTAATCCATGTGCTTGTTTAAAAGACGCAGTACACCCATTTTATGAAGGCCTGAACTGCTGTAGGCAAAGGTTATTGCTTTATTAAAATAGTTTTTTTAGAATGTTTTTTTTATCAGACAAAACATTCCAAGCAAAATGAATAAACTCATTCAGAATAAGCCTAATTGATTGTTTACTCGTGCTCACAAACAGTTGGCAGTCAAGAAAAAGTATTTGATGGACAGTCCCCTTCAAAATACGCTATTCTTTGAACTCTTCTGTTGTTTGTAGGAGCTCTTTGGCTGACACTTTGTCACTTTGAAAAAGGAACCTTAACAAGACAAATAAACGTGTTCCTGAATAGATGAGGCCATGAATACTATGAATAAAAACAGAAAATAAACAGAAGTAAATTTATCATTGTGAACAAATAAGGTATGCCAGCTGCATTGATATGCTCTGTGTCTGTCCATGAAGAAGTAGCGTGGACCATTTCTTGTTTTAGACAGTTGGTTGATCGGATCTGAATTGATTTTAGGCATTCTTGGTATGAATTTAGGTTCACTGGAGAATATGCTCCAAGGGCACATTGTTGTGTGGTATTAATTGAAGTGCTTTGGGTCTGGGAAACTGGGGCAGTCGTTCTCTGTGATTAAGTGAGTCTCATCACCGCAGCTCTCAAATGTTTCTCATTGCCACAGCAATTAAGAGCTCCTAATGATGGTGAGCCTCATAACCTCACTAATTGCCTGACTCTGCTAATGACCGGGTGGGTTTCGCGTTCCTCCTCCCAAGCACTTGAGGAATGCACACAGAGAGATTCTTCAAGTCAGTCTCCTGGGGATTGGGCCTTACATCAGTGGCTTTCCCCGCTCCTGATTGGTCATGGAAACATGGTCTAATCCAGACAAATTCTGGCTGTCCTGTGGGTATAAATATATATATATATATATATATATATATTTTTATATATATATATATATATATATATATATATATATATATATATATATATATATATATATATATATATATATATATAATCAGCTGAACTGAGAGAAAAAAGTAAGAAAGAGTCAGTTTTATGCCTTGGGTATTGAGCAGGCATCAAATGAACCCTCTTGGGTCCATGTACATAGGCACATTTTTGTACCAGTGTTTACTTCCTGGCTTGGGATGTTAGAGGGCCTTATCTCATTCCTGGGAGTTGCAGTGACACACAGCAGTTGTACCACAGTTTTAGTAAGATGGCCAAATCACATATTCAGGACCTAAACCAATAGCTCTACCTGCAGGCTTCAAGTCAAAGGTTAGTGCAACGTGACCATTTTCAGTCCTTTGCCTGTTTTCCTGCAGTTGTCCAGGCCAGAAAAGGGGCTCCAGCTCAGCCACTATCTTCTGAATGTACCAAAGTGATGACAAGTCAGTTTTGTAGTCTGTGAGTAACGTAAGCATTACTGATAAGACAAGGTGTGTTGTCACATGATGTGCCAGGGTTCAGGTATTGACCCGCTACTGTCGATACTGTGTGCACTTCTGACCCATTTAAGCAGCGACCCCAAATAGCAGTGTATCGACATGCAATAAAAGGGCGGCTACACTCAGATTTCTCCCTCTGACAGTGCTAAATCTCAACACTAAATCAGCTATGAGTGGGTAGGTCTGTCCCAGAACCAGTGCGGTATATCACTGACTCCAGTGCTGTGACGCGATGACTTGTGCAAGCATGCATTGCCGGGGATGAGCGCAGCAGCAGCTGAGCCCAGAAACACACTGACTCGCGTTCCTCAACATCTGCACCCGAGAAAAATCAGCGCGCGCACACATGCTCCTTCGTAAGCTTTAACACCTGGAGTTACGCAAGCCATCTGGCTGTCAGCTATTCACTGTTCGCGAAGTGGAGAAGAATATCACTTCTGCAATATTTCATCTGAGCGAGAAGTGTAGGCATCTGTCAGGCTTGTTTATTTTTCACTTGCGTTCCTGTTGAGTTAAAATCCTCAGAAGCGCTGCATGGTTTCCCTGTGTTTCTGTCTCTCAATCCACTGGTTTATTCTCACTGACACAAATAAATGAATCCACTGGTAGCTGACCTGTGCAAATTTTAGAGGGATCTTAGAAAGATGTGAACAGAGTTGCACACGTGTTAGTGCACACGGTTGAAGCTATTTTAAACCGTGTTGTAAAACTGTCTCAGGCTGGCTGCTACAGTAGGCTAAGTTCTGGTCCCTCTGGAGGCCTGTGGAAGAGTGTAAGAGACCCCAGTGTGTTGTGGTGGGGCCTGTAAGTCTGCCCAGTTCCCACCCAATCCCCCCCCCCCGTACCCTCAACCGCAGCATGCATGACAGAAGAGCTGGACTGTCTGAGGGCTCACACATGTGCAGATAATAAACACCTCGCACAGAATCAGGCCTCGCCGTTACAGTCATGGCTCATGGTAACTGCAGGAAATGCAGTTTCCATTGGTCATGGATGCCCCTCGCTCCCTTTTCCACATCTTGTTGAAATTTGCCAAGCCTCCCTTGCCATGGGCAGGGACGCGACTGCTGCACAAAAGCAGAAACGTTGGGTGAAACTCTGAGATCGGGTGGGAATCTGTCTTTATAATTATAGCTCTGACTGTAACATGTACCATTGTATTCCCTGTCTTTGGTTTAATCACCCTTTTCTCTGAAAGACATTTGGAACTTATGAAAGCTTTGGGTTTGAAAGCACTTCAGCAATGCCAGTCATGTGCCTCTGGGTTTCAAATTCTTTCCATTCCAGTTTGATGTGGTTATTTACAAAATGCCTGTCAGAAAGTTTGGGCACCAGTCATGCAGTGGGAGATAAAATCAAAGCAGGATAGGTGATAGCAGTTGCCAAAATCACCTGAATTCAAATTCTAGCACGCATAAAACTGACTGGATAGTGATATATATACCCAGGGCCTGAACATGTCTGTTTATCTTCCTCTTTCTCTCTCTCTCTGTCTCTCTGTTTCTCCCTCCCACAGGTGCACAGGCTTTATAAAGGCAGTAGGCGGCAGCCTGTGGTCACAGGATGGCATTTACAGTGAACCTGATTGGCCCTTCTCCTTGGGGCTTCAGAATATCCGGAGGGAGAGACTTCAAGAAGGCGATTACTGTTTCCAAGGTATAACCATCCTCAGCCTTGGCCGCTGACCTGACTCAAACTTGGTTCTCTCTCTAACAGGGCAAAACTGAGTGACAAAGTACCATTTGAAGCTCATTGCAAATGAGCAGTGCAACAGTGCGTAAGTGTGGAGTTTGGGTTAATAGCTAGTTATGGAATAGAATAGAATTGGTTACATAACTGTGACCCAGCAGACATAGGACATGGCCCTCGGTGCCAGCTGTATCCTCCTCCACCGGTCTGCCTGCTCCCAGCATTTGTTTATGTCTCCTGGTTGCTACCCTGTTTCCCCCAGCTACCGCGTTTCATCCAGTGGGAGCAAGTGCGCTCCTTCAAGAGGAAATCACTGATTACATTCATGGGGGACAGAGGTCTGAGTGCCGGGCCCATTGTTTTTTTGATGTATGTTTTTCCAAGCCTCGGTGGCAGAGGAACAGGAAGACGGGAGTCCTGGGTCAGTGTGTGCAGGACGCGAGGGAAGACGTTACCCAGTAGCCCTCTGTAAACAAGCTCAGGAATCCGAGGGCGGACTCCTCCATGCCAGAGGCTGGGCTGAATCCGCTCAGTCACCCACTGTACACGCCCTGGTCATCACGATCAGATCCTCAGTATTTCCCATCGCATAGCACTGGTGGACAGCCACAGCAGGTGGTGTTCTCTTATTGCCGGTTTGGAATTTTGAAAGAATTTGGACATATCTGGGGATTAAATCTTACCTGACAACCAGCTGAAGAAGATTGTATCTGCTCCCGCCGTTCATCCACATAACTGATTATTGGCTAAATTCTCTAGCATGCCACAGCTGTCCATACCAAAGTGCCGAAATGGAGCTGTTTTGGTCGTGTCTCAGCTAAGAAACAGACACTGAGAGATCACAGGAATCCAGTGACATTCCCTTGCTGTGAGGGGAAAACCTCATAATTGAATGCAGTCATGAAAGCACATTTTAAGTAGTAGCGCAACCCCAGCTCCATGCTTCCCTGTCTGGGTTTGCAGCTGTACCCCCTGCACACTCTGAAGCGGTAGCAGCCTGGCACCAAAACAACGCCGATGCCCTCTCCCTGAGTTGGCCTCAGAGGGGAGCAGCCCCTGTTTCCGCAGGCCATAGCCCCAGTGAAAAAAAAAAAAGCGGCCTTAGTTTTTGTGAAGCGAGGCGTGTCCTGATTGAAAAAGGCACGCACCATTGTTGGTCGCCACAGCAACGCTTAATTGCCACTCGAATAGACCCACAAACATGGCACCTCTGCCCTCTTGCTTTTTGCAAAAGAGAAAAAAGCCCTGTATCCTGGTACTCTTGTGTGCTGTGCCACTTTAGATGGAGGATGTGGGGTTCAGTGCTGTGTGAGCTCATTGGTTTGGTCTTTGTGCCCATCCAACCCTGTGGTTAGTGGCTTTGCCAGGCTCTCTCTCTTAGTTTAATTGTGTCACAGCTTATTGACTCCAAATCTCATCTAGTTCTCGTAAGAACACTACACCATGAACACTGCCCTTTTGTGGCACGTGTTTGTGTGCGAATGTGTGTTTATTTACAGGAGATCTGCCAAAGTCAACCCTCAACAGCTCCTTGCCGTTCATGGTGGCTTGCTGCCCTTGTCATGCAGTGAACCCAAAACTGAGGTCGAACTCTACACAGTCAGCCCTTCAGTGCTGGCTCTACCCATTGACCCTGAAATATTCACTGAGGGCTTGTTGGATCATGGCCTTGAGAGAGGGGACTGCTACTAATAGGATAAGCAGAGGAACCTTTTATAGATGTGTACATTGTCAATGCCCGGGGCCCCTGTTGACACAGGGTCTGCTGGTTTTCCTCCTGCCTTAAGGCTTTAAATAAAGTTATTATGCTGACATTGTATCAATTTGATATGTATTTGATTTGTCATTTGATATGTAAATCACTGACTGATTAAAAGATGACCCTAAAATTCAGAGTCAGACCCACTTCCCTAACAGGTGTGTGTGTGTGTGTGTGTGTGTCTGTGCCAACAGGTGAACAGCGGCAGCAAAGCCGAGCAAGCCAGCCTGCAGCCGGGTGATGTCATTGTGGAGATCAATGGGGAGAACACTGCGGAGATGCTTAACGTTGAGGCCCAGAACAAGATCAAGAACTCCAAGACACAGCTGCAGCTGCTGGTGGACAGGTGAGACCCGATGCAGTGAGACAGAAGGGGCCCGAGAAGCACAGAAACAGCACTGTCAGTGTGCAGGGTGTCAGAGAACAGTTCCACAGTCAAGCTTTGTGAAGTGTGTGTGATCAGGACACAGTACAGCTGTGAGCCTTCAACGGCTTCATCCAGTTGTGGTACAGAATCATAACAAATGTCTGAAGTATTGCCACCCTGGAATACTTGCCACCCCTAGTAACACCTCCTCATAAGTCCCCGTCTGTGTGGCCTCTTCCTCCATCCCTCTCCCTGTGGGTGCTTTCTGGGCATCCCTGCTGTGCCTGGCTGTTGGCATCCTCCAGCTCCTTTTTTTACAAGCCTGTGTCTCTGGCTGAGATAATGAGAGCAGTGGCATCTGGACCCTGGCCAGAAGACCCGCGGCTCTCCTCTCCAGCTATGCTTCGTTTCTGCGCTGTGCCAGCTCCAAAAACAATTACCGTCTCCTTCCTACTTTTTCCACTCCTCAGGATTCCCTTTTTATACCCCCTAAAATAGGTCTCAGGTTCTAGGAAACGAGGAACCGTTTTGTCTTTACACTACCCTATTGTCATTTAGCAGTCGCTCTTATCCAGAGTGACTTACGTAGTTTACAGTTTTTACATGTTATCCATTTATACAGCTGGACATTTACTGAGGCAATTCTGGGTTAAGTACCTTGCCCAACGGTACAGCAACAGTGCCCCAGCGGGGATTCAAACCAGCAGGCTTTTAGTTACGAGCCCTGCTCCTTACCACTAAGCTACACTGCCGGTCTCTATATTGGTCAGGAGAGAGAGCCTCCATTTTTGCCTCACCGTAAACATTTGTGCCTTTTCTAATAATGTTGATGTGGTTGTTCATAGAAACATAGGCCAATATAGTTGGTCTGGCAATGTGTAGCCTAGCTAGTTGTTTCACACTTTTAAAGGGGGATTCTATTGCTTTCACTTGATAGCAGATTGCAGTGATGTCTCCAAATGCTGCCCTTGTTCAGCTGCTCATCTTCAAGTCGCACACGCCTTTACACACTTCCTCTTTGTGTGACAGACACACCTACGCACACAAACACTCTCCATACCCAGGGTCCGTGTGAGTGGATTTTTCCTGACTGACCTCATGTCTCTCCCCTGGCCAGAAACAACACTGTGTCTCCCTTTGCTGGACAATGGCACTCTGTAGCTCCGTTCGGAAGCTCTGCTCAATTAGAGCGCTTGTAGCACTTGTTGGCTTGAAGGGGGCTTGTGGGGATGCTGATGGGAGACTGGAAATGGCCTCCTCGCTGCAGACAAGGAGCAACATTAAGTCTGTGCTTTAGGCGGACCCCCAGTGGTGACTATACCCTGTATTTCTTAGTCTTCTCAGTTCACCTTCCCTGGAAAGCTCCAGGCAAATACAGCACTGTGGTATGTGATGGAATAGATTTTGACTACCCTGAAACACTAGATAATATCCTACAGGGATCCTGTTAACACCAGCAGAGCCTGAAAACTCTCCCCACTATCCCAACCACACTGACTGTTAATAAAACTGTTTTCCTAAAGAGTGCTCCACCGAAGGTGATGCTGACTCAAAGAGCAATAAAGAAATATGTGTTTGTGGGCTGTGTTTCTCAAATCGCTCGGGGTTTCAATTACGGAAGATTGATGCCCAGTGCCACCCTTAATGCACATCAATTATCTGCCGGTTAAAGTGCGTCGTACGTACGCCAGTGGCCTGTTAATCCCCGCACTCCCTCCCTCGCTGAGCAAACAAGCTGTGACTTTTCCGTCTGTTTGTCGACTGAGAAGAATAGTTCCCTTGTCTGAAATTTCCAGCTACATTTTGGCTTCATCTTCATCAGTGCCCTGCGTGTTTGCCCTGGTTCAGAGCCCATTGTAAACGGCAAATCCACTCTGATCCCCTTGATATCAGATCATTCCGTGTTATAAGTGTATGAATACACAGAGAGCTATGAGCACACGGAATAACTTGGCTCTGGTGGATTGGCTTTTGATCATTGGCAAATGACCAGCTAAGATGGTCATTGTGCTTTCCGTTCTTTTGTTCTTTTTTGTGATTATTTTTGACATATATGACATATGATATGGAGGCAAGAAAAAGAACAAAAAAAAACAAGACTCTGGTGGGTGTTGTAAAATGCCTGATATTTCTCCTAATCCAAACTGCAGTCGTGATAAAGGTGCAGGGGTCCTTATCACACCAGTGCTTAAATCCTGGTCCACACAGCTGGAGTCCTACAGCAGCCGCCACTGGTGGCCCCTCAGGATAACAGTTCATTAAAGAGCTATGCACTGCGCTCTCAGGACCAGGGTAGGCACCCTGGCACAGGCAGAATCGCAAACAAGAAGAAGCTCCTCGAGAAAGCGAGACGGCCGTGGTAATTAAAGAGGGGAAAGACGAGCCAGCTCCTCTGCCCCGGCAGCGCTGCGGGCGTCGGGCACGTCTCTGCAGCTGGGCAGCGTCTGGCCCGGCGACTGGCAACGGTGCGCCACCATAGAGCGTGAGAGGGAGGGAGGCGCCGCCTCAGGGCACACAGCTGAACCGGCCCCGGTCTGCGTGTCATCGGGGCTGAACAGCAAGCCGAGCTTTCAAAAGGAGGTGGGGATTGTAAAGGAATACCACTGCATTATGTTTCTGCTTTTGCTGTTAGTGGCAGGATTGGCATCTGACTGGTGCAGTTCCCTGGTATTTGCTCTTCAATGAGGAGTTATGCAGAGGGCACAGAAAGACAATGGTTTCCATGTTTACGTGCTGCAGATTGGGCATCTTGTAATTTGCATACCCTGGAGAGCTCTTTGAGACCTACATTGTCCCAGCAGCCTCGGGGGCTCCCTTTGTTTATTGTACCCCCCCACCAGCGATGATGTAACGGTGGCTAGAGCTCTGTTGTCCCCATTTGATTTTGGAAAGCTGACCTCACTCAACAGCTGCAGTCATAAATGGGCACCAGAGGCCTTTGATTAACATTCAAACACCAGTACCAGTTCTCACAATAACATCATGCCCTGTAACTTCTGAAAGAGGAAGAGGGGGTTCAGTTTCATAGAAACTAAGGCACAAATTAAGTGGCACATTAATGATTCACTTTGGAAAAATACAGGTCATGTTTTCAATGACTAACTGAGATATGTCTTGTAAATCATAACTCATAGCTGAATGACATTTTTCCTGCATTATCCAGAATATTTTTGAGTACATCAATGTGTGGTTCTATTTAATACAACTATCCATGGGTTCTCTTGGGTTAATTTATCCATAATCCCACAAGAGTGTTCTCTCATATTGCAGAGGTATGGACAAGCACACGATTCCTACCTTGTGGCATTGAATGCTGGTATTTAGAGGAAGGGGAAAAATTGGCGAGGATTGTAAAAATAGCTCCTTGCTGCGATGTGCTCATGTGTTGTTATAAAGTGTTTCCATGACACATGCTCATGTTTTTTTATCAGATTTTTATTGTCTTTGCTTATTTTTGTTCTCTGGAACTTACGTGGCTTGCGTATCTTACAGTTCACATCCCATGTACAGCTAGATATTTATTGACATAAATGATCTCATACATTGTATCCTGTTCAGAGGTCCAACGGTAGTGTCCCGCCCGAGACTGAAACCAGCAATCTTTTATTTGCAAACCAGTTCCTTAACCACGACCTCACGTTGCAGTCCATAGATTTCAATCAAAAGCACAGCTGCAAAAGCTCCACACTTGTTCACCGACACGCCAGAACTGTAACAGGCTTAAATTAATTAGTATTTAAACTCCAGTATAGATTATGTTGAATGTGACTGAGTTGACCCGCAGCTGCAGTGTTGTAATGAGACTGTAACTGAGGTTGTACATTGTAACTCTCTCACTGTAGCTGTAGTAAACAACAAATGGAGGAAAAGCCTTTCCCAGGGGCTGCTGTGAGAGGCTGCCTGCTACCTGTGAATGTCTGACACTGGCCAGCCCACGCACCCACCACTTGGACTGTGCCACACATTTTCCTGCCAATCCTTGAATGGGGGAGTTAATTCATCTTGAGAATTGAAGGAAGTCCAAATTTCATTCATCTCAGGCTTTAATGTTGAGGCCATTTTAAAAGATTGTTCTAGCAGATTTCGAGAATAGCTTATTATTGGCAACCTAGAACCAAATATGGTCATAACATTTTGGCCAGTTAATGGCATGAATTAGTGGTGTTGATGGAACTCCATTTGGCAGAGTTGGAGAGTGCAC
Source organism: Megalops atlanticus (assembly GCA_019176425.1). Lineage (NCBI taxonomy): Eukaryota > Metazoa > Chordata > Actinopteri > Elopiformes > Megalopidae > Megalops > Megalops atlanticus. The sequence continues at coordinate 10,987,855 of CM032878.1, forward strand.
AGTGATTAGGTGTGGAGAGGAGTTTACATATTGATTTTGTCTGGCTCAAGTCATTATCGACCCTGAAATCTCAAGCATAAGTTGTAGGCAGGACATACGTGAAGACTCCAGTCTGGTTACAAAAAAAGAGGCTTGACAGCTAGGTTGTAAATCTTACACCTGACAGCTCTGAAAATACCTTGTTCAGTAAGAAGATTGGAGCTGTTCTGCGTCTCTTATTTATGTCTGCTTTCCGTGCGTGACTCAGACAGAGGTGAACAGATCACTTTCACCTCACTGTTTTACGACGCCTATCACTCCATTCCCCCACTGGCATGACATCCATCTGCTGCCTCACAGGAGGTCAAAGGGTATCTGTGGTACACAAAACCGTGGTCTCAGTCTTGGACAGTTCTTAATTTTCTGGCCCCCATGAAACGTGTTCAGTTTTTTTAATGGTCTCTCTGCTTAACAAGCTGGTGGCTGAAGTGGGGTGAAAACAAAACAATTTTAGCATTCCAGTCGGATGAGAGGGCTAAAAAACAAGCTGTCTGGCTTTCTATATTTACATCAAAGACAAAAGCAAACCGGTTTTGGGATCAATTTGAAAAGCTTGACTGTAAAGTATTTGAGTATTTTAATAGCCGGATTATTGTACCAAGCCCACAGTGCTGTAGCGGGTTTCTCTCTCAAGTTGAAACCAGATGTGGGCTCCTTGTGATGGCCATTCTGTCACTAACCATCCACAGCTCCAAAAATCTTTATCTTTTCTTTGCACAACTGTCAAGTCAACAGGCTAGGTCAAATCACTATTGTCTTCATATGCGTTTCAAGTTATGGGCTCCTCAAAGGACTTGTTTCATTTCAAGCTGAAGAAAAAAGATCCAGTTAGCTTCTTCCAGCTGTTTCTCTGGTTGGCTTCGCCCCGATGAACAGGGGCTATTTGGGCCTTGCGGCCAGGCCTGGTAAGAATGGCTTTCTGCGCAATTTACCGCCGGCATCCAGGACCTTCCTGTAAAGCTCATTATCCTCCGCCAAGGTGATTATCTGCTCTGCAGCTCAGGAAAGCAGCGTGGCCCCCTGTTTACAGCTCCGGGATCCCCCCCGTGGGAGCAGCGGGGTCGCGGTGTATTTTCGATGGCACGCTTTGCGGCCCGCACAATTTTCCCATGATCACCCCCGTGCCGCGTTCGCCCTCCCGAGTGTTTGTTTTTCATTTCTTCTTGCGCTCTTTTGATCCCATCGCAGGAAAATAAAAGCGCTGGAAAGACTTCTCAAGGCTCACTTGTTTGGAGGGAGAAAATGGGTGTCTGAACGGAAGCTTTGCTTCCAGTTTTCCAGCCGCAGTGCGTTGCTCGCAAAGTGCTTTTGTCAGGATGTGCCTCTTGACCGGTCCAGCAAGAGTGGAGAACCAGGGCCCTATTATCAACGGAGAGGCTGAATGGACCCAGGTGGAGAAGTCTGTCTCAGCTGCACCAGCGAGCCCACCAGCGATTTGCTTTACAAGCAAATAAGTAATGCAATAAACTATACTCCGATGTGGCCAAGTAATTAAAAATATGCCTAGTTTTCAGTGTTTCCTTTTGAGGTCACTGTGGTTGTTTTTCTGGTTATAAATGCAGAATTGTTCTCTTTGCATGTCTCACTGCAGTTCTGTTTAAGTAAAGAACATTTTTTAGTGATGTGTTGATGACTTAAAGAACAGGGCTGTTATGCTTCAATGTATGAAGCATAAATTACGCTGTTTTTCAAGCCCATGTTTTTCATGTTCATTGCTTAACTTTGGGGTCATTGGCACTGGTGTTTTGCTCATAAATACAGAATTGTTAATGTTGAGTTCATAGGATGTAATTTTCCACATGTAGATTACTGTCTCTGTCTCCCAGGCCTGAGCCCCTCACGGTTCCTGAGCAGACCAATGGGATCAGCTCTCCTGAGCAGCTGGGCGGCCGTTTCCAGGTCAGTTCACCCAATATCCCAGCATCACCACCATTACAAAATGTGACAGAATAACACTAAAGGGATAAACCTTATATAACAGGTTTTTGACAGAACCACCCAAATAGCTAACCCCAATGCATAGGGTTTATGGAAAATATTGGAAATACATGGAAAATCAGGCTGAGGAGTATACTCACTGCTGTTAAGCTTTTAATTTTAACAAGATTCCTTAAATGCCAATGGTCCTCATGAGGTATGGTAGTGATACAGTGACAGAGGTTATCCATTTGTACTTCAAATGAGTTCTGTAATGAACATGTTCAGATAGTACTGCTTAAATATCTAGCCTGTGGCCACAAAAGTCTGTCACTACCCAGCAGGTATCTCATGATCCCTCAGAATTCTTGCCAGTCCTACCCAACATTTTTTACAAAGGATGATTCATGTCCTGTAGGACTGTGTTGTGGTCTTCCGGGCATTGCCTGAGAGCTATCCCACAGACACCAGGTCTGCTTCTCATTTTCTCTGAGGATGAAGCCTCTGGTTATTGAAGATTTACTGAAGGTCAAGATGGACAGACACAAAGACATTCTAGCATGCTTCTTTTTTTTTGCTTCCACTACCATGCCTCTGTAGCTATATGACAAATGGTAAGAGAGAACTGGGGTTCACTGTAAATCAGGAAAGGTTCCTGTGTTTTATCGGTCAAGTGGAATCCATTTTGCTCCCCACGGGAGAAACGGAAATAGTAACCCGCAGAATGTGAACCCAGCAATGGATGCCAGAAGATCATCATTTGGTGTCAATTGTTGGGTTCACATTCCGCAGGTTCCGTACCAGTAGAGATCAAATAATGGAATGTTAGAAGTTAAAGATGTTCAAACATTTTGTTTGAACTTGGTTTAGAATGGATTGCTTCTGCAGTTTGACGAATGGAATGAAATCCTTCTGTAAATTTTTCCTCCTAAATCACCAAAGAACTGTTTTTAATCAGCCAAGTACATCCTGCTGTGAGTCATTTTAAGGAACAATTTTGCCTTGACCTTATTTCAACACGGTGTAGAACAAGTGCAGGCATTTTAAATTCTATTCTATCTTTATAAATCACCTGTAGAATAAAGAATGGTTAAATTTTGGTGATAGGTTCCCAGCTGGATTCCAATGTGAAAATCTCTCTCTCCTGGTAATTTATGAACTTAGTTTGCATTTTTATCCCATTAACTCATCGGACAAAATAATGATTGTGCCAACACAGGTTTGGTACAGTGTAACTGCCCTGTTTTTGAATACCATTTTTTCCATAGTGAAAGAATTTCTGATTATTTCTCCTCCCGTCCTTTAGGAGGCGCTGCAGGTCAGTCGAGATGAAAACCAGAACTACAGGGAGTACTCGCTGTCCAGCCCAGCCTCTCTGTCACCTGGTCCCTATTCCCCAGAGCCTCCCTCCAGCCCAGACAGGAAGGGAGAGAGACAAACGGTCACCAGCACAAAGAGGTATCTAACGTAGGGCCCAGTCCAGTAAAGCTAACCGTTGATCCTCCCCTATCATAGTCTGTACTATAATGCAGCAGTCAGGGAGGAACATGTTCCGTTGGGGGTTCCAGCTCTAACTCAGAATAGCAAATAGTTGCATCTGCTGCTTAAACAAAGGCTTGGAAAACTGGAATGAAGTCCTTAAGATACTGCCTCACAAAAAGTTTGTGTCTTGTGATCATGGAGACACAGTCCATCACGTTTTCCAGCTCTCAAAACCAGCCTCAAGGCAAGGAGGCTAAAGTGGCTCTTCAAGTACAGTAGCGAGCTGAACTGACTTGACTAAATGCCTGCTTGGAATGACTGCATCTCCCCAGCACCAGAAATGAGTAGCTCTGTTGTAGACCACAGTAAAAGCAGAGATCAGCAGAGATAGGTTTGTCAAAGAGAGATAAATGCCTGGTGCAGTGGGCTATGTCTTCATTGACCAGACGAATTTGAACTGACGCTGTAACGTGACAAGTGATGGGACACATGAACCGCGTCCTCTGAGCTTGATAACGGACCCGAGTGAATGGAAGCTAAAGTGCCTGGCGAAAAGCAGCCATGGGGACTGTGCATCTGCAACAAAGGATGTGCAGCGGATATCACATTCCCCCCTCCTTTTTTTATGTGCAGTTACAAAGGCCCGGGTAGCAGAACATTCACAGCGCTGTCTGATGTGCGGAATTCTCCTGGGTCACTCCGCAGGGTCATAGTTCAGGCTGTGCTTTACTGCGGGTGAATTGGCCCACTGTCTGGGGCTGCTCCACTCCCAATCCCTCCCTGCTTTCAACTGGGAAAATAAAGATATAACCTTTGAAAACATAGACACATTCCAGACGTCAGTGTTGATTCATTTCATTTCATTATTTTTCCTGGAGGATTATGCCCTCAGTGATGAGGTCTTTGAGCTGAGCTGAACAGCAGAATCAGTTGCGTTTTCCAGCTACAGAGGATGCTCTGCAGTCTTTCTGTCTCATCACATGCATCAAAGTGGAGAGAGACATGACTGCATCGCACAGAAGGCTAATACAGAACATGTTACCACTGTGTGGTTTGAATTACCGGAAAGGGAAAACAGGCTTAATTTTAATGCACAGACATTATAAAATATGGGGCCTCAGAGTCTTGATGCTTGAAGTTTTCCTTGGCTAATCACATATTTTCCTCTGTGGAGTGTGGAGATCATGTAGCCAGTTAACATACCCGCTCTGGTATGTCTTAAATGGCTGATTTCACAGACCAACACAAGCAGTTATCCTGGATCAGTGCGCCCTTTGAGATAAATCCAAGACCCTACAGAATATGCGTTCAGTGGTGAAGGCCACACAGGTGTTGATGCCGCTCTCTGCCTGGTTTCTCTCCCACTTGCAGCCTCCAGCTGCGCTCGTGGTCCCCAGTGGAGAAACCCTCCAGCCACAGGCTGTCCAGGCCCCTGTCTCAGGTAAGTGTTTCCTCTGAACCTGCACTCCAGCTCAGAGATGCCATGCCGTCATTCATTTCACCACACACTGCGGTGCCTCAGCCCCAGGAGATTATGAGAACCATGCCTTCCCCACTACTCACCTGCAGATTTATTAGGGGAGGATAATTAGGCCTACCCTAACCAAGTGCAGGAGGCCAAGAAGGTTCTGAAAGGAAGGCGGGCTGCCAACCAGGTTTAGCCAGGAGCAGGGATACAGTTTGAAAGGTCATATTCAAAGTGTTTTTTTTTAATGCTTGACATTACGGTAGTACAAATGCTGGAAAAGGTTTATACGAGGATCACTGCAAGGGAGAAAATTGTTAATGTTACTAGGAAACAATAAGTTTGACCTTTAGTGGTCTGCTAAGAGAGAGAGTCATTAATATAGTCTCTCTCCATACTTAGCAGTTAAATATGGGTTTGAGGGTAATTGGTAGGTTTCTGCTTGGATTTGCTATGCTTATTTACTGTTCCAGCAAAGGAGATTGGGAAGAAACTTCTGGAAAGACTTCAGTGAGCTAAAGAAGTGGGAATGCTGTGGGAAAGTTCATCATGAGATATTTCAGCTATGTCTGACTCCTGGAGTCGACAGCAGCAATGCCCCAGAAGACACAACAGGGGAGATGACAGGACAGGAAAAAACATACAAGGCCTTAAATGGGGGGGAACAATGGCATTCCAGGAATTTTATAAGTGCTGAGGAGATTAAATACAGTTAGAAAAACATAACTGGAAGTCTGCAGCCCATGATCTGGAGATAAATCCAGCGTATCGTTGCACTTAACCATCTGAAGGAATGTTCAAGTTTTTAAGCTGCCATGTCAAACTCTGGTGATGCATAATTTGAAATGCCAGATCATATGTAAAAGCGAGTGTGACTTTCGGATATTTACAGCAGTGTGGCCATTTTGTGCCCAGTGGAAATCTGTGAGTTGGTTACTCAGTGAGAACTTGTGGTAACAAATGTGTTTTGTCGCTTTGCGGCGGACTTGCCGCCGCTCCACGCCCTGTCAGAGGAGTCAGCAGGGGCAAGAGGTTAGCAGACTCAACAGGACTCAACCGGCTGCCTGTCCTCATGACAATCCCAGATGTGTAGACACATCAAAACTGGGCTGCGAGTCTTGTTATGTTCCTTGTGGGCATATAGCGCTCGGTCCAACCAATTAACACTGTCAGCACTTCTCCTTAGATGTCATATCGCTCATGTTCCCTGTGAGGTTCAGTCAAAACAACCTGCTGCACAGCTCTCCCATGATTCCTCAGAGGTAATGTCTTGGAAACCTGGCGAGGAGGCGTGCCAGCTTTCTGAACATTCCCTTTTTAATGAAGTGTGCGTTCTCTGGTTGGGAATTGTAAAACAGTTGTGTTTTCTTCTTTATTCCTGTTTGGGCAGGCACTGAAGGGTGCGCTCCCAGTTTCTTGACACTGATAGTAAGTAATCCAGTAAAAAACATATTAGCTGCCTATAACTGAGGAATTCCCAGCTGAGCAATGAAAGACCTGCTGGAGAGCAACTTTCAGGAATTATGGTGCTATTTAAAGGAAAAGGCTGAAGAGACAAAATTCCTGGCCCCTTCCTTCAGATGTTATTAAGCTATTTTGATTTAGTTACAAGGGTGGCACCAGGTGACCCAAGTTCATATGTAGGTGTCATGGTTGGGGATTCATCTTGCTGTTTGCCTTGAAGGCACTCCGAACAGACAGGAGATAATCATCTCGTGTGGCACCCATTAGGAGCTGTCTAGGCCCTGATGGTGTTATCAAAATGGTTTGAGGAATGCCGTGAGTAATATATGCATGTGTCAGTTGAGCTTTTCAGACATCAGCTGAAATGCCTTGGGCGTTTGTGCATGCAGGTGGGCCAGAGGATTGGAAACCTCAGTTCAAAGAGCCGAGGAGTTCATTTTCTCTACTGGAAAAGAAGAAACTCATCACCTCTAGCCATACAAGATCTGTTCACTCTTTCCCTAATTTTTCATCTTCAACTGGAGGGCCTCGTCTGCTCTTTAGCCCCTCTGCTGGGAGCTCTTGCATTCCTTCCCACTCTCTCTCTCCCTCTGCTCCAGCATCCACTCCAATGTCTCTCTTTTCTGTGTTTAAGCAAATATTTGGAACAGATATGTGCTGCTAAGCCCTGTGTTGTTACCCAGGGCGAACCATAGACAATTCTGATGATGGCAGAAACATGACTGTCAACTGAAAAAGAGCCTGGGTTACAGTAATGTGCTGGACTAGTACATTCTCAAGCAACTATTCCAGTTTTCTTCCTGTCCATGTGATGTAACCCTGTTTTCTAGTATTTGCACATTAGTGCATTTTCCTTGTCCCTCATGAGAATATCAGTTTGGCCTTGTCCAAGCAGCCTTTTCTCCCAGCTGAGCTGGACAGGTATTCTCCTAACTGCAGTTGGCGGTGGGTGAACGTTGAACCGTAACTTCTGTATGGGAGAGGGTTTGGCTGGAATCCCTGCTCCAGCGGAGGTACTGCATTTGAAACAGAGACAGGAGGGCTTCCCAACCCGGACTCAAGGTTTAGTGAGTGGAGCCCATTCAGGGCTCTCGGCAGGAGATCGGCCGGGGAGCGGCAGGCCCCGCGTACACACGGCACGTTGTCTTGCCCCCAAAAGGGAACACAGGCGCTCAGTTTGCCCTAAAAGCCCCTGGCTCTCCTCACAGGGTCCTCTGTCCTCTAGCGGATGGCCGCACTGTGGCGTATCGGGTGATCAGCGCTTTTCAAAAGCATCTAAAAGGGTTTTCCACTCCGCGCCTGGCCCAGAGAGTGTGGAGAGTGGGACCCGTGACTGGGTCGCCATTTAGACCTCCATTAGTCGGGGCTACGGAGCTGGGTGTGGGGGGTTTTGAATATCCTGAGAAAGCACGCCGTACAATAGGGGCTCTGATGGCAGGGACTCTGGGAAGCTGGTGTTGGCTTTCTCTCCCTCACAAGGCCTGCTGTTGTGTGAGGGAGGCTGGCAGGGATGGGTGGGTGGCGTGGGGGGGGGGGGTTGGGGTGGACACTGGGGAGCCCTCTGCCATTCCCAGGCAGCTCCCTCTCATCCCCTACTTTCCTCCTCCTCCTCCCTTCCCCGGTGCCCCCAGCCCGCTCCCAACACAGGGCCGGCCATTGTCCCGGGCCAGGCCTCGCTCGCCGAAGCCGCTCCGCGTGCGGGCCTCTCCGGAGCTGTCATCAGGGCCTCGTCTCCTCACACATCTCTCACGCCCGGCGTGGCTGCCCGAGATCGCGTTTCTGCTGAAAACCAAAACAAGAGTGGCACCGTGTCTCTTCTGCTGCCAGCTCCACTGGGGAGCTCGTTCCGCTGGAGCTCAGTTGGTGGGATCAAGGGACTGTGATGGAAATAGTATGATGGTATCTCCATGCCCCCCACATTCATTAGGCTAAAAATCACTTGTCTGGAAAAATATATGGGGCTCGTTCCCTTTCCTCCCCAAGATTTTGGAATGTAGATGTAAATGATATTCTGCTGCGGTTTCCTTTACTGAAATGCGCAGCGCCGAGTAGGTGGTCTCTGAGGCCTGTAAATTCGGGGCTGCAGTCTTTGTGACGGCGCTACAAGACTGCTGATGTTCTCTCTGTCAGCTGATAGGCTGACACTCCGCAGTGAAAACGTGAGAACTGCCTGTTAAGAAAGTAGTGTGTATAAGAGAGACTTGGACCCGCGCCCGGATCCCTTCCAGGAAGTTACCGGGACCCCCGGCCAAGCCGGCCCGACCCCAGGTCGTTGGACACCTACAGGAACACGCGTCTGTTTATAACATCAGGAAGCGACCGCGATGGGATGAGTGATTCGGGGCGAGCTGCTCCAGAGCCAACCCACATTCTCGAGGAATGTCTTGCGATCGGGGGCAGGATCCAGAGCTGGGGCTGCAGCAGCTACATTTTGAGGTTCCTGAGGGCTGGTTTGGTGAGCTCCCTCATCCTGTGTGTGTGTGCAGGGGACCATTAAAAATAACCCACACGGGACGTCCCGCTTCGGAGCAGCCCCGGGTCAGCTCCTTGAGGATCCAAGCGCCCGATCACCGTGCCGGACTGGGCGGGGTGAGCTTGGACGGGTGACTCGCGCCTCTCTGGGCGAGCGCTCTGTCCAGCTTGACAGGCTCCGGTGGGTCGCCCTGCACTCCAGCTGCTGGCTCTGTCCATGTCTATTTGGGGGTGTGGTGAGCTGGAAGCTCGGCTCTGCGGTCGCCGCTGCGGAACCCGAAATGGAAGGTTGGCACGCACAAGTAGAAATATCAATTGCTGTTTTTCGAGTCGAACTTCTGCCCAACAGCCGTCCCCTTTTGAGCGGGAAGGACAGGGGGAGAAGCGCTTTCTTTTAGAACCGTTTTTTAGGAGATCTCTGCACCGTTCCCCCTGTTTCAAACAGATTGAGGAGCATCCCTAGGGCCTGCTGTGCTATTTCAGGGCTGACATGAGGAGCGCGGCTGTTTGGGTTGGCATTGTCGGGGTGTGCTGTCTGACGGAGCAGGCTAATCCGCGGCGTGGGGGGTTGGGGGTGCTTGTTTTCCTTATCCCCGGCACGGTCGGGAGCCGGTGGGGCCGACCGTTTCGCGGTGGCTCTCCCGAATAAAGCTGGGTCCTCCGCAGCCCCTCGGTGAGGCAGCGCGCCTCCACTCATGAAGTGGAAAAGCAAACGTGTGCGCTTCAGATTACCCACCTCCCAGGCCCCCAGGCTCGTTGACTGGGCACCCGACCCACGGAGCTTTATGGGCCTTTTTTGGCCGGGCCCGTTTTTTTGGGCCCGTTTTTGTGTTACTGGGTGCGGTTTTGCGAGGCTGTGCGAATGGTATGTCAACATTCTGCAAGCTGTTGTCAAGGTAACCATGTGGATTTTCTATTTCCTTTTTTGCCATTTACATTTTCTCCCAAGAAAAACCTAAAATTTGGCCGCCTTGACTGAGTTACCACTGCAGAAAAACCTTGTCTTTGCCGGCGAGATTTCAACACGTTCTCAAAACTCCCTATAAACCTCCCTCTAGAATTTATTTTAACGCTTCTGTGGCCTCTTTGTTCACCATAAATAATGTATGGTGATAAATAATGGAAGTAGCTACCTGGATATGTCCATCACCAAATGGACAAAATGAAGACTGCCTCAATAAGCTTTATGTCCAGAAGGCATTAAGGTCTTTTGTGGATCAAGAGTAGAGTTAGCAGTCCCCATAGAATGATGGTTCTGTCTGGGTCTTTGAGTTCTGATGCATCATCATCATGCAAAGAGAGTGAAACACACCAGGTGGTGCCTATCAACCTTTGACTCGAATTACGCTCTCTAATTGCCTCATAAATTTGAAAGCCCGTGCCAGTAGGCAAGGACGAGCTTAGTTCGGAAAGCTGGAAAAAACTGATCACCTCCTGACACGTTGTCCTCTCAAGAATCTGAAGTGGAAGTCCTCCCTCTCTCTGTCCAGGAGTTTGTTCCACTGGCTGTGTCAAAGTGTCCATCCATCACAGGTTATAATGATGACAGATCGGGCACTCTGTCAGTGAAGAAAGCTGTTTATGCTTATTAGTCAATATGATGAAGAGTATTTTCATTGGAGCAGTGTTTTTTATTTTCTGTAACAGTCAGATGTGGTAATGACTTCATTCTCTGTGTTTAACATGGGGCATATAGGAGGGTGGGTGCTGCAGATCATAAATTAAATGTAGCATGAAGTCCACCTATAAAACCACACAGAAATTAAGTCCGGATGTTTAATGAGCTTGATATCGAGTGCCAGCTGGAGCCGTGTGGGAATTTATTTGAAATGAGAAATGTTACTTGCAGCACCCCCACCCCTCCATCTCCCTCTCAGGTTCATTAAACACCAGCCCTTGCCCTGTTCCCCCCTGGCCCTCTGTTCAGACTGTGCCACTCGGTAGCAGTTGGGCTTGGGTCACTTTTGGCCATGGGAAGCACCGGAGACTACTCCTGCTCCCCTGGCCTCACAGTCACATGAAAGAGCTTTGCTTTGACTGGACCGCAGGGCGATTGAATTAGCGAAAGAGAGAGAGAGAGAGAGAGAGAGAGAGAGAGAGAGAGAGAGAGAGAGAGAGAGGAGGGAGGGAGATGTGAGGGGACCGGGGCTGAGACCTGATGCACACCCCCACCCTGTTCGCATGCTGACCTGGAGCTGAAAATGCCCGCCAGTTCCGCCGTCCTCCGCCGGACAGCGTAATGACATTATGCGCGTGGTGTCCCTGACGTGTGGTCGGTAATGGGGCAGGCACCCTCTGTGCACTGTCTGTGGCAGATGAGACACCCTGTGACCCACCGGTGACAAAAGGCCTAATGCCTGCACCGGGAGCCTTTACATGCACTGCCAGCCATTATGTGCTGTGCTCTGGGAAAAGGGCGTGTGGATGTCACTTACATGCAGCCCTGTAATCCTGCTCCTCAATCGTGCCCCCATTCAAACAAACAGAGGCCTGGCTGGAATCGATCTGGGGCACATTAGCTGAGCCGATCTGAGGTTTTTTTTTTTTTTTTTTTTTTTTCGCTGTTGGCACACAGAGATGGTCTCTGTCTCTCCGTAATGTTAATTCCTCTCATTATCTCTGCCATATGGTTTTTATCAAGTGCAGTCTGCAGCCGAGTTGAGCTATGGCTCAACATTAGGGGGTAAATGGGGAGAATATGCTTGTTATTAAAGATTGGCACTCTGGCAGAGGGTGAAGCACAGTGCAGGAATGGCATTTGGATCCAGTGTTTTCTGGATCTTCTCAGACAGCGGCCGTGGCAACGCTGATGGCACACAAGCTCTGCCGTGTCAGACCACGTCCTGTGTGCATCCACCCCCATCGCCCAGTCTCAGAAACAGGGTCCCATTCATTCCAAATTTTTCCACGGAGCTCCTCTTACCCCGTCCCAAAACAGTGCCTCACGCTTCCAATGTTTCAGGATCAGGAGGCTTAATTTTTACTGTACCCTTCAAGTGAAAGTCATAAGGCTACAGCATCATCCTTATATTTTTTAAAAGGACTTTGCTTTTACTTTAATGTAGTCTGAATTAGGATCCTGTCTTCAGGAATATGCATGCTGAAGCTGCTGTCGCAATTTTAATATGGGATAAGACAGCATTGAGTCGCTCGGTGACTTTATAGAGCTCATTGTTGTAAGCTTTGCCCTTGGCTTGAAGGTCCCACCCCGATTCACCTTCTGTACACAGCAGGTGTAATTGCAGAGAGGAGGGAGCAGACAATGAGCAAGTTAATGGCACAGCAGGTCTTTAACTCCTCAGCCCTCCCTGCGTGTGTACAGCTGGATGGAGATGCGCTGCTTTCATTTGTTCTCCCTGCAGGCATGTCTCCCCGAGGGATGTTCCTTTCAAAGGGAGAGATTTCTATACAGCACCAGTCCCATGGGTTCCCAAAATAAAATCGAAATGACAGCATGCCCATCTCGGCCAGTCCGTGCCCTGTAATTGAAGCCTGGGTACGGAGTTGTAATGACGATGAGCCGAGACTCCGACCGGATCCAGACTGCGGAGCGGCCCAGTCCTCTCCGAAACTAAAAACGCCAGCGTCCCCACGCCTCCCCGGGCCCGTCGCCCTGCAGATGATCCAAAACAGATGCCCCACGCTTGAACCTCCACTTCCTCTCTGTGCGTTTCTCCAGCGCGGGGCACGTACGCGTTTCTCTGCTTCTCCTTCCCACGCTGCGGCGGTCCTTGCGCCCTCGTGCCCGTTCCCTCAAACTCGAACCGTCTCCGCCCCTGGCACGGTGTCCCTCTTGAAAAGCACTTCATGCCGCACTCGCTCTCTCGCCCCCTCCTTGCCACGGGAGAGCGATGCCAGTGATGACTGACGGATGATGTGTGCTGAGTGACGGCCGCTAATGTGTATTCCGCTGCGCGCCGTTTCTGCGAGCCTACGCTTGGACCCGCACCAAAGGCCGCGTTTCCGAAGCCGAATCCCGGCTGGAGCCCGCAGGCCAGCTGGACCACTGACTCCCAGCTGCGCTGGAGCTGCCGCTCTCTGAGCTCTTTGTGGTTTTTTTTTTTTTTGCTAAACAGGGGCTTCAGCCCTCCCAGCCTCGGGGCCCAAAGGCCCTAAAATCAAACGCTCCCCTCGCCCACCCCCCACCACACCCCTCCTCTCCCTCTTTTTCCCAGTACCACATGTCAAAGACTTGTTGATTCATATTTATTCCACATGCCATGTGGTAATCAGTTAGTGCTCTACTGTTGGGTGGAGCCAGCTGTCTGTATGTATGTATGCGTGTGTTGTGTGCAAGGCTGTCAAGTTAACCCTTATTTTATGCATACAAATGGATTAAATTCGTATAAATGGATAAAATTGTATCCCATATAAGTTGCACTGGATAAGATCGTCCGCTAAATGACAATAATGTAATGCAGTGTAATGTATACCCATATATAATGGTGGTTGTTTTTGCATGCCCAGTTACACAGAGCAGACCTCGCGTGAGACGCTGTACTGCATGGTTTGTGTCGCCCTTATTGTGTCAAAACACAGGCCAGAAATGTGAATGAAGCCCCGACTGCAAAAAAAAAAAAAAAAACATGAACATAAAGCCAACGACAAACAACGTTAAGTATACAAAAGCAGGCCCGAGGGCGACTGCAGCCGCACTGGAGTGGGCAAATGTTTGCGCATACTTGGCAGGCTGGGTAATGCAGGATGCAGGCGAGCCCCTTTGAGCTCGCAACACGCATGCATAATCAACAGCTCTGTCTCTGTCTCTGTCGGTGTCATGTAATGACTTGCAGAGTTTGAGTTGTGAGGCGCCCCGGTAGAAACCGATGATGATTGTTATTGTTTTGTCAATCATGATAATTGTAATAACCTGTTTGCGCGCTCATTGTCGGAAGCGTCACTCCACCCTTGGCCGCCACTGCGTGGTCTATTAAAGGGCTCCTAATAGTGTTGCTTTGAAAAAATTGCCACTAGTTTACCCTGCTATTATAATTTAACATGATAAGAAGAAGGCTGTATATACATAAAATATACATAAATTCTCAGCAGGAGCTTTAAATTAGAGCTTCGGGGTAACAGTTTAATGAGTATTGGAAAAGCACACATCAAGTACGTGGCTTTTGTGCGGCTTTTTAGAAATGCTTGGCATGTCCAACCGATCGCCCTCCCCTGGGTTTTGATGTTTTGAGAGGAGTATCTGCGGAGCCGTTTAAGAATACCTTTTGTCTGTGTTCCTGCTGCCCCCCGCTGCGGCGGCCTGCTCTGATGCTGCGGGGGCTGTTTGGCAATCCTGATTGCAGTGGAGATGGAGCCCAATCAGGGCTTCCTCCTCACGCCAGCCAGAGGAACCGGGAGTAATTGCACATTGATTTATCCCCCCCGTCCCCCACATTCCTGTGATTGGCCTGCCTCTCCAACACAAACAGCCCCCCATGCCCTGGCCAGGCCTCGATGACTGAGCGCCTCGCTGCACCCCACTCCTGGCTCGGGCCGTCCCCAGGGGTGTCCAGAGGAAGGCAGGGCGGCCATTTCTATAAAAGGTCAGGAACCGAGAAAAGAAAACAGCCGAATCGTCTGCACCTCTCCATCGCCCTGCCAGCTGTGGGAGCCGGGCCCTCAGAAGGCCCGGCTCATCTAACCCACATCTCCTTGCATCATTTTTGGGAGCACATTTTTTTGCTTTTGTTCAGCTTCTTTTTTTTTCTTTCTTCGTCCTTTTTCTGTCTGCTCAGGCTTCCAGGATCACTCAGAGGTCAGGAAGTCTCAGACACAGTGTTTTAACGCCCTAGTTTGGAAAAGATTCTTTTAAGTGATTCTGAATTTAGCAGTATTGAATCTGTAAAGGGGGACATCTTTAATAGGAAGTTTTAATATGTAATGACAGAGGGATTCAAAGATATATTGTGGGGATGGTTAGGTTTTGCAGTGAAGGATTGCTTTGGGGCTTGTTGGTTTAACAGTGGACAAGTTTCCTGGTAGAGCAGTGATTCAGCATGCTCAGGTGGCTGACAGTTCAGAGCTGATGCTTTATACACAGTGATTATGCTCCCTTCCCCGATAAATCAGTGTCCTGTCAAAGAACGACAACGATGGTAGCAAACTTTCCTGTGGAAAATGAATAAATAAATAAACGAAACTGGCACAAAAGCACTCATCCGCCCGAGCTCTGGAAAAAAAAGCATATGCAATTTAGAGGAGAAACATTGTTCAAAGGGCTTGCTCAATTGGAACCGGGTGCTGGTGTTGGAGACACAGAGTCCTTGGCCACTCCAGCGCTGAATGCCTCAGCCCCATGCATGTGCTGGCACCAGGACGCAGTGCGGAAAGTGTTCCCGCCGCGGCCTGGCCCAGGGAACGAGCAAGCAGGGACGGCTCCAGAGACCGTTGTGGAACCCGGAGACCCAACCTCTCCCACACCGCCCACCTCTCGCTCTCCCCCTCACGGGGAGTTGAGCGAGCATGGCACCTACTTTGTGACCGTAAATGTCTCTAGGCCTCTCCTTCCATCCTGACGTTTGCTTGCCCTCCTCCTGCTGCCTCCAGATGAATTCCAGTTTGTGGTCCGTGACTGGAAGCCACATTAAAATTTATCTTAATTTTTGTTCATATAAATCTTGGTATACATGTAAGTGTGGCAGCTGGTCAGCGGTCACATTTGTGCATTAAATCTTTCACTTGACCTATTTAACCAACTTGTGTTAAAAGTTCAGCTGTCTGTATTTCTCATCTTTGTTGTACAGCATACTGTGTTCTCTCTGACCGTTCATATTGTTCTCTTTAGTGTTATTTTTGAGTCATTTTGCTTTCTGGGTTACACGACTATATGTCTTCTTGTGCGTATGGTTTCATATGCACAAGAAAAGGATTTTTGAGCAATATGTTTTTAACCACAGAGGAAGTCACTGGCTGTGTATGTGAGAGATAAAGTGAGACAGAGAGATAAAGCGTGTGTGTGTGTGTGTGTTTGTGTGTGTGTGTGTGTGAGAGAGAGAGAGAGAGAGAGAGAGAGAGAGAGAGAGAGAGAGAATGAGGGCACTTCAGTCTCTGAGCTGTTCCGTATGGAGGTGTGGTAAAGTAGACCCTTATGTTGGGATTCCTGACAGTAAAAGTGTCGGAGCTGATTCATGAAGCTGCAGTGAGGCGGGCCAGGTGTGAGCAGCGTGTCCCGGGTGCACGTTTCCCTCGGGTCAGACGTGCACCTGAGGCCCGACACAACACCAGCACCTTGACTCTCTCCAGTTAGGGCCTGCTGCGTGCAATTACCTCCAGCGTCACTCTACCCTCTGACAGGCTGGTGGATGAACACAGCTTTAGAGAATCTAGAAGGAGTCTGTGCTGGGAAACCCGGTTATACTGATATCACACAGACAGAATTGCTCAGCCTGCTCAGCATGCTGGGAGTTTGCTGACTGCACACAGGAAGAGCAGAGAGGTCTAATTAGTGGCTGTTATTACAAAAAATAATGGACTCCCTTCCCGCTATGTCACTGTCAGCAAATGACAGAGCAGGGCTTTGTGGGAAAAGGTACCCACTATCTGCCAGTCTCACCCTGTGTAGTGTCTGCTCGGTTACTATGACTCAGGCTGGCATGAGTTAGTGTGCTTCTGCCAGACCATAGCGTTACACACACACACACACACACACACACACACACACTCAGCACTTCTGTACTGGATAAAATGGTTAGCACTGCTAAAGTTTTACAGCCCTGGCTGCAGTTTAGTTTTTAAGCGGTGCCAAATGGTAATGAAGTTGATGTGCATGGAAAGCTCATTGCATCCTTGTCCAAACCATGGCTCAGAAAAGTTAGTACTTTCAGGTTTAATTCCCTCACCCATATTTCCCTGGCTTTTGTGTTCATCAGCCTTTCTTGTTTGAGTGAGCATGTAACGGTAGTGTCGGTAAACAGGATGTCAGTCTCTGCGTTCTTCACCACCATGCCAGAAAATTGAATAATGTTTTGTATGTAGCGCCCTCATGTGGCCAAAAAAATTCTACAGTTCTATCGAGCAGTTGATAAACTGTCACTCTATGCAGTCGGGCTGTTCAGGCAGAGAAACAACATTGGGAACTCTTATCTCTCCGAGGTGAATAAAGCCACTTTATTTTTATTTCGAAATAGAAAAATTATCTATTGTTGTTGTCTGTAACTGTGCTGGCATCCTTTCACTCAGGGGGCCTACAGAAGTAGATGTTGGCTCACCCCACTTGCTCAGGAACAATAAACAGTTCATGCTGAAACATCTGTTACCCATGCTGCTGAATCACTGTCATCATGCCCGCAGTCAAAAATCCCAGCTGAGATATAAATAGCAATCAAGAGTTAACAAGGTTGACGCAGTTTCTGTGCGGAGGCTGGGAAATTAATGTGAGATTAATTACAAGCGACGTGTAAGCTGTGAGGAATCTTGGGAGTGGCCCGTCCGATAGAAGCTTATGCTTTGTGCGGGGAGGGAATGACAGGGCAGATGGCAAATCAGTGTGAAACTTCATTCAAGTTGAATAGATGAAACCCTCAGCTGTGCGAGCCAGAATTATAGGGGAGGTATTTGTCTACGCGCCCTGCTGGTTAAAGGCAGTTGTTGTGCGTGGGTACATTAGTTTGTTATACCCTTAGATGGTTTGCATTGTATGTACCATATACAGTGGGTTTTTTCTCCCTTGATCATCAGGGATATCATTTTAAAACTGGGATGTGTGTGCGCGTGCGTGGAGAATAGTTTTATCTTTGCGTGCATGTGTGTTTTGTGGTCCCACCATCTGGAAGATGTTTGTCTCTCACCTGCTCTCTTTCAATCATTCTGACACCTCCCTTATCCCTCCTTGACCCTGTCTGCCCTGCTTGCTTGCAAGAGGCCACTTTCTTTCCCACCATTACGAGAAACATTATGTCTGTCTTGAGATTTCGGCTCTGTGAAATCGGCCTCACCCTGCTGGTTTCTCACCTGTGTGGTGGGCTTGAGTTCCCTGTCCTATAATGGCAGCCCAGTCAAAAGGAGGATAGACAGTCGGAATCTGAGTAGACAAAACTTGGCACGCGCACACTAACAACATGCTTTGATAAGCCCGTGTCTGGATTAAGCGTGCAGATGCTCTGACAGCTCTGGGTTGGTTCTGCTCCTCAGTTCTCAGTGACACTGTTAATAACTGCCGGTTACAGACAGGTACTGGTTGTTGACCTTCTCTGATTTTTTTTTTTTCTTGTACTTTGCCAGGAGTTCTCCTTACCGGACGTCCGGAGCAACTCTGTGTCCAGCAGGACCCCGACCCCTCCAGGCCGCTACTCCCCCCACAGTCCCATCGAGAGGGAGCTCTCCGTCTCCCCCAGGCGCAAGTAAGACCCCCCTTGCACATGCCTTTCATCTCCAACACTGTCAGCCATCAGCATCACAGAAACTCAGCTCAGACAGAAACCAGCAGATACTGAATAGCCAGCTCCTCCACTGTTTGTCATTCGGGGTGTGTCCAACTTGTCAGTGTCAATCTGACTGTGAGGTCATAATGCCGTCCTGTGTTTGGTCACACCTCTTGTCAGTGACATCAAGGGGAAGTGAAGGGGATCAGACGTGCAGGGCCGCAGGACAGGAGGGCCAACAGGGAGGAGTTTGGGCGTGACTCGCCCCACCACGAGAGTGTGTAATGTGAGGCACATGGTCGAGCGGAGCTCCACTCACACAGTCACATTCCTTTCGCTTTTTACTGCTCTGTCCCCCAGCTGGCTTGGGCAGGGAGCATCGGGGGGGCGGGACAGGGCTTGGCCGTCAGCAGTCCGATACCACACAATAACCAAGGCGGGGCACGGCTCACAGTCCTCTTCCTGTTCTCCCTTAGCACAGGCTGTCTGGAGGCGACGTGTTTGGTCCACCGGACAGCTAGGCTTACTCAAACTGCTGTCCTAACTCTTCTGCATGACCACGGGGCAATTAGGAGGTTTTGGGGTACAGTGTGGGTGAAAGGTGATGATGGTTTGACTACTAATCTACGCCATCTCCCTGGGGGGGGTTGATTCTTGTTGAGTGGTTAGGTGGGCTGCCCGCAGTTGGAGTGTGGGTACATGCAGTGGTCGGCTGGGGCAGGTAGGTGAGGAGAAAGGGCAGGTTTGAAAGGCAGAGGGTCAGAGTAAAGAGAGATGCACCATGAGCAGGTGACACCGCTGCTCTGATCCCTTCACCTTCTGTAAAAGTGCAGCTGGCTGGAACATGAGCTGCCCTCAGACAGAGAAGGAGCAGCGAACTTCAGGGAAAAAGTATTTACGTCCTTGCTTATGAAGAGCTCCCTCACTGTAGCTCTCCATAAGCAGGCCCTCTCCCGTCTCTGGACCCCTGCATTAGTGTGTGCAGTAGATTAGGAGCCTTTGTTTTGGGTTTGTCTACGCCTCTGGCCATTTACTTTTCCGGGCTGTCTGGGCCTGTGTGTTGGTTATTGTGGCTCTGGGCCCAACCTCCCCTCTCTTCTTTAAAAAAAGGTTTTTCACTTCCCCTAATTGGCCCCCCACCCTCCACACACTCCCCAGGCAGAACACCAAGTCTCTTCTCCTACTTTTTGCCTTCTGCTTGGCCTATTGGAGGCTCACTGCTCTTCCTGGCCCGCCCCTTTTAACTCCAAGCCAATGAGAGGCAGCCCAACGGCACACCTTTCATCTAGAGACTCACTCTTCTCCCCTGCGTTGGTCTTGCCTGGGATAGACAGAGGTGTGTGTGTGTGTGTGTGTGTGTGTGTGTGTGTGAGCGTGCGCGAGCGCGTGTGTATGTGTTAGTGCTCCTGTGTCTGTCTGTGTGCACGTGTGTGTGTGTCTGTGTCTGTGTGCGCACTGTTGCCACAGCAGACTACACCAGTGCAGAAACCGTACTCTCGCACGACATAGCAGAGCCAGCTGCACAAAAATTTCCTCCTTTGTTCTCACTCTGGTTCTGAGGTAAGTTGTTTCAGGCTTTTTTTTTGTGAGACTTATGGAGCAGCACATTTTTGTGCTTTACTGGGATGACAGAATGCGGTTTTGGTCGTTACATTTCGAAATGGCTAAACCAGCATTATTGACTCTGATCCAGACTGGAAAAGATCTCTGTGAACTTTGAGCGCTGATGTTATCCGTCTGCCTGTGTTTCTGTATTATGACTCTGTTCCGTTTGGAGGCTTGTTTACTAACCTATATTTTCACCAGATCCTAATCATAGTTTTGCTTTGCCAGATGAGGATATGGAAACATGAAAAGATTCCTCTTTGCGTGCAGGAGAATTTTTTGTTTAGAAGCTGTTCAATCACTTGTGGAAAGTCACTAGAGAGCATTCTGCACAGCTACACGTTTACCCTCCATTCGTAATGCAATTAAACCAGAGGAATTTTGAAGCCATACACATATCCATACACACAGAAATGACTTGAGTATCATGAGAATAAACATGAGGGGTTTTGCATGGAAAGTGGTTTATGGCTGATTGTGTTGTTTTGTCAGGGGTTAAGGAAAACATGGGATCCCTTTTCCCAGTTCATTCCCTCTCACTCATTAGTGACTGTTGCTTACTTTCTGCCACTGCTTTTGTGCTCTTTTCACATTTGACCCCGGACTTTAAGCTAGTTTTTGGTTGAAGTGTCACTAACGTTGGTGAAAGACATGCAAGAGGAAATAGATTACGATGGGATGGAATGGTGTTTGGAGTTTTGGCGGGGGTGGGGGAGTTGAAAGTCGAAGCCAGTCTGTTTTCAATTTTAACAGCGTTCTTCCACACAAGACGCAAGGAACGGCTCCGAGCGTGGGGTTCATTCGAAGATTTACAGCGTCTTCCTTGTGATCTTCAGTTTCAGGCGTTACATCAGTATGATCTGGGAGCAAAGCTTTCCCAAATGCGGGGGTGATGGCCAGCATCCAGCGTACACGTGTTAGCTATCAGCGGTGTCCTGTCGCACAGGTCCTGCCGAAGGGGGGGACGGATACACCCCATTAACCATGTCTCCCCAAACACCGCAGAGCCGTTCACGAGATCCTTCCTGTTTCTCCATACCTCTGATGTACTCCAAAATCCAGCGAGGAAGAATTTCTGCCCATATCCACAGCTAAAAAATATTTAGAAGAAGCATATCACAGAAGCATATTACCCAAGATGCTTTTGTGATGTTCTTCTAAAGAAGTGATACACGCTGGTTTTTATGGTACGTGCATTTCTGTAATTTGCGGCATGCTGGTGGAAAGGAAGCGTCAGTCTTAAGTCATGGAGGGTGCTCCAGATCAGCACATGAATCCAGATGATTTTCCTTGGCTGACTCTTCTCTGCGGCCCTGCCAGGGCGTTCCGCCCCATTGGCCGCAGGTAAAAACGCAACAAAACCGCACCTGGTGCCGGAGGGCCTGGTCTGGATTGACCGGTTTTGCATGAGATTGAGATCCGCTGACACCTCTGTCAGCAGCAAACGGCCCCAGCCCGTGTATCTGCGGTGGCAGGAGGGCGGGCTACTGCAGGAAAACCCGAGATGATAAAGGCAACCCTACACACGGATGGAATTTGCAATAACATTAATTTTCCACTGCCGCGGTGGTAAAGTATGCGGTCATAAAACCTCAACTGCTGTGCCGTTTTAATACCTGCTAATTAACTAATTAGCTAATGAGAAAACGCCAAAGGTGTGAAAGTTTTCTGTCATTTTTTTTTCAGGGGAGCTAGTTATCGTGAATGTGTCACTGGTTTTGTTAAAACTTTGGAGCTGGATTCTGCTTTAAAGACAAAGTAAGTCATTTAAATCCAGCATGGCATCAAAGTTTAAGGAATATGACATGAGGAAGCAGTCATAGATGATAGAAATATCATGCCTAGGTGATCTTGCTCCCAGGAATGCATGTGGTCAAAGAAACGGCGCTTTCCTTTTTGTTTGCTCATTCCATGGGGGAAGATGTGTTTGCTGCCTGATGGGCTCCTGGAAGGTTACGCTGCAAGCCAACTGTGCACTCATAGGAAATGCGCTCTCTGAGGAAAGACCACCAGACGCAGGAATGTCTTTACGGTGATTCTCCTCAGTGTGGAACCCTTATGAGTTATTCTTCTGGATGAGGTTTGCAATGTATAGCTTGGGCCGGGCAGATATTTTCATTACTTTTGTCTTTGGACAGGATAAAGCTAGGATAAAGCTACTGTCTTGCCTACTGTACCTGAGTTAAATATATAGGAAATTTGTCCATCTCAATCCTGCAATGAAACGAGCTGAACATATGGAGTAAATATGCAGGCATTTGGGGGTGCTCACATGTGCAATCATGGGGGGTTACAAAACCCACACGGGACCCTCCTGTTGAATCCACAAAGTGCTTCGGATGCAACAGTCCACACTGAGTCAGTGGGTACAGAGATAGCATTCATGCGCTTATCTGGATGTTTGCATAATCATCTGCACCATATCTGCTGTCTTGTCCCAGCTCAGAGTTCGCCATGCAGAGATTTGACCGCGATTCGGAGGTCTACAAGATGATCCAGGAGAACAAGGAGTCCCGCTCCGCCCCGCGGCAGTCCAACACCTTCCGTATGCTACAGGAAGTGCTGGAGGCTGACGAGAAGGGTGAGACTGCCCTCCCATAGACTCTCTGTAGTCACACTCACTAAAGAAGGTCTATATACTTACATGCTGTTGTAAGCGCTGTGCGAAGTGAACATGCATTAGAAGTATCCTACTGTATTACTTGTGTCAGAAATGTAATGACTAACTGTATTACTTGTGTCAGAAATGTAATGACTAACACCTGACTGAAGACTACGGTTATTTATAAAGTATTAGCATCTTGAATTAAGATACATATATATGTGTCACAGAAAGTGGTTAAATACATTTACTAAGGTGGTCAGTAAACAGTTAATAAAATGATGGAAGAGAAAGAAATATATTCTTTTGAAAACATGAGTGGTACGTTGAACACAAAGCAGTGCTTAAGCAATTGATAAAAATTAAAAATGATTTATGGATATGTTTTGGTGAGTTTTGGGTGATATTTAATCCAGTTGGCTCAGGTAGAGAAGGATATGCTGCATGTGTAGGGGCATAACACCTCCTTTGCACTCACATGCAGAATGTCTGGCTTTAGCTGGGGTCTGTTGAGTCAGCCCGCAAAGAAAACAAACTTAAACCAGCAAAGACGTGTTTACGGGGCGATAATGACCACCTCTCCAGCGCCGTGATCGCGAGCCGTGGGGCAGTCAGGCCGTGCGAAGAAGAAAGACACGCATTCCAAACAAGGGGGAAAAAAAAGCGAGCAACCAGCCAGACTATAAACATTACCGTCAGAGCTGAAAACACAAGGAGATTTTCAGATGGCTTCAGTGGGCGTGGCCGCTAACTGATTCTGACTGGCTGCTCCCGTTTGTGTCCTGTTTGCGCAGAGGCCGCGGTGCGGTTCCCGGGGAAGCTGTCCCCCAGCCCCCCCAAGCCCAGCTCCTCAGTGGCCGGCGTGCAGAAGTTTCACACCTGCGAGAAGTGTGGCACCAGCATTGTGTAAGAGTCCCCGCAGCCGCTGCCTTTCCACCTGTCCTGGCATGTTTGACACCCCCCTCACGGGCTAATCAGAATGTCACCGCGTATTCGATTAATGAGCTCCTAACCAACAAAGCAAAGCGCTGAAGTCCCAGGTTACAGCACACTTTGCCCTACGGGGCAACATGTCCCAGCTGAATTTGTGAATGGAACAGCAGCGGTTTACCCTACGGCAGGTGTACAGGTGTGGTGGGTGGGAGTTCAGAGGTTTGTTTAGGGTGTGTGTGTGTTGATGGGTGTGTTTGATTATATGTATAGGTGTGTACATGTATATTGGATTTTGGTGTGTGTGTCATGCCTCTGTGATGTGTGTGTGGATGCATTCCTGGGCGTTGTATTTGTGTTTACACTTGAATGGTGAGTTGCATCCATGTCTTCATCTCTGTAAGTGTGTGTGAGCTCGAGTGTGAACGTCTAGATTGATGCCTATGTTTTGTGTGCACACATGCCTGTGTAGGTGTACGTCTGCGTGTTTGTGTGTAACCATGTCGTCATCTCGCCACGCAGCACACAGGTGGTTCGCATCATGGATGACCGGTACCGGCACCCGGAGTGTTACACCTGCACGGAGTGCGGCCTCAACCTGAAGATGCGCGGCCACTTCTGGGTGGGCGACGAGATGTTCTGCGAGAAGCACGCCCGGGAGAGGTACCAGGGCCCTGGCAGTGCCCCCCGTGCCACAGTCTCCCCCCGCCACTGAACCACTCCCACATGCCCCCGGCCCTGGACCTGTGGGCTGGCACCCCTCCTCTACAGACTCAGAGCAATGGCCCAAGGGCTGGGGGTCGTCACCTTAGAGGTTGTGCCATTTCTATAGCGGTTTACTTTTTTCTCCCAGTTAACGATTAAATTCACCTGCCTGTCACTTACTCTACCAGATTCAAGAGAGCAGTTTATCTGGCTTTTATTCATATTCCAGGCTTTTAGTATCTTTGTGTGGACTCCCATGCACAGGACTCAAACACGCCCACTCCAGCCAGCTTTTGTACGTCTGTAACATTTGCACCATGGTATTAGGCATTGAACTGGTTTCTTGTTACCGAAGTTAACAGGATGACAAAAAAAGGACAAAAACAGGCCCTACCAGATTATTTCCAGCATCTGTAACCAAGCATCTGCTGATTCCAACACGAAGCAGGGAAGAGAACATGCAAGGATCCCACAGGAATCTCATTGACGGATAGTTTTGTATGGTTTTCATTTGAAGTGCAAGACATCATTAAAAATGTATTCAGAAGTGTCAAAGATGATGGCTGAATTCGCACATCCTTTCATCACAGTGTGGGGTTTGTGTTTTTTCCCAAGTGAACGGGAATTTGTTTCCTTGATGTGATAATTCAATTCCAAGGTGTTTTGCTGTGACCCCTGTCCAAATATATAAATATATTATAAATAACAGCAATGGAAACAGCAATGGAAATTGAAAGGACTTGTGAATTCAGCTCTAACATATCACTTCATCACTTCTTTTTTAAACAATGTAAGCACATCCATTTGCAAACATATTTTACCTTACTTTCTATTTTGTTTTCGCCAACCAAGGGAATGTCATACAAGCAATAATAGAAATTGGACTCTGTGTAAATAGCTTTTCTTTCAGACAGACCTGTATGTAAATTGATAGAATGCTGTAGCGCTTCTTCTCCTGAGGGTTATGTTTCTGATTTGTATCTTTTTTCCATTGTGAAGATGAGTTTGTTGATGCTACGGAACATTCTGTTCTCACCTGACACCAGTAGTGCTGTTGTGTATGAACACTTTAAAATAGATATATTCCTTGCATATCATACTGTATAAAACACAAATGAAGGTTGTTCATCTGGAAACATGTAATAAATGGTACAAAGAGGGTTTACTGTATGAAAGTGATATGATGATTATTAAGAGACTACAACGCCCTTTTATGGAAAGCTGAATTACATGTAAAGTTTTTCTGCTTATTCCTTACTTATGATTTTTGCCTATTCCCTTAAAAACAAATCATTTTCGGATGTTTGTGCTGTATGGTTATGTCATTATTGTGAAAGTTCAACCAGCGGGACTTCCTGTGCTCTGACATAGGAAAGTGGTGAGCACTCCATAACCAAGGGTCTCTGATCTCTAATTTATAACTGTCTGGACAAGCTTAGTGAAGACTACCAGGGGAGCCGTTGCCTCTTCGTTCATAAAGTTTTGCAGTAGACCCCCGAGACACACACACACACACACACACACACACACCTCCCAACCCCACAGCCATCATCACCATCATCATTTTTGCCTCACCCAGGCCCCATGTCAGCTTCCAAAAAGTAAAAGCTCTGTTCTGTCTTCAGGGGCATAGCTGTATGGGAGAGGAAATACAGTAAGTAGCCAATTATCCAGCAACTCACTTTGGTTGCTCAGGGCTCACTCAAGTTCGTGGAGCAGTTGCGGTCTGTGTATGAATGCCTGTAAAATTAGATTATGTCTTGATTATATTAAGTTTGAAGTTAATTTTCGAATATATTAAGCTAGTAACTGAAGTTGTTTCCTCTGTTTCAAATTATTACGTCTGTATGAAGTGGCTTGAATTAACACGAGAAGATTATAATGTTCAAAAGAAGGCAGAAGAGACTGGCAAACTTACCAAAGTAAAGAATACTCTGCTTAATTCATGCAAGAATGCTGCCCTTACACATGAATTTTGGTTTGCAATGCAAAGTAAAATGTCTATAATAAGATTACGCTATGATGGTTTAGTCATAAATTCTTTCTGAATATGAACCACCTGCTAAATATTATATGTTCATTACAGCGATCGTACTAAATGAAAAGGACTATAAAGGCTATTTATTTGGGTTTGTGTCGTGTATAAAATTACATACAGCCTCACACATCTGCCTGCAGTCCGTATTATGGCGACGTTCAAAAACAGTCCCGTAATAGGCACATTATATTACGAACATGACATTTGAACTTTGATATCTTAGCGATGAATTGCTCTTGACAGAAGATCGGACTTTCCATCCACGAACTACCCTCCTTTAAAATGTAGTAAATTGTGCGTTTATTGTATGAGTAATTACGTTTCTGTGTTTCGTTTGATTCCATAACTAAATCAATAAAAACGAATTAGCTACTAAATCGCGGAAAGCCGGAAACGCTGCAAACTTTCTGGCAGACATAGAGAAAATGAAGGAATCTGCTGTACTGCATATAAGCTTGTGACGTTTAGTCTGAGATGTCATTCAATGTCAAATGTTTTTACATATGCAAAACATAGTAGCGCTCTCTTTGTTCTAAGCCATATCTATTTATGCGGATTGTATGCAATTCAAGATTTTGACAGAAGTCTTCCAGACAGCGGTCTTCTCAACGGACACATGTATGCGGGTTCTATTAATTGTCTTCGCCAGCAGAGGGCAACCTTTCCTAAATTTAGATGTGAGAGTAATTTGGCTCTCGGTAAACCACAAGTTATCTATTAATAACAAATCTGAGACGTGTATGCACATTTGTTGTATCACACTATATAATATAAAAACATTTAATCTGAGAAAGAGACGTATCTGCCATTTGCTGAAATATATCTCAAATATATAATGTCTGTTTTATTACAACCACATGATAACAAGTGTGAAAACTGGTTGTTGGAGTACATGCTATTACATAAAGCAAACTGTCATTGATTTGTCAAGAGTTTTAGAAATAAAACCTGGTTAACTTAATAGACACACTAAGATCTGTAAAAGCCAGATCAAGGGTGCAGAGATGGCCTCATTTACCAGTTGTATGTCAAGCCTGAAGTAAGTACAAGGGGGTGGCTGAAAGGACCAGTTGTGACCCTCATAGCTTATTCAGGTATGCTTATAGGATCTTGCTGTTGCAGGTTTCCCCACTAGAGGGCATTACTTTCAAAAAAAAATCTATCACATAACTGAGGGGGTAATTATATTTTGGCAGAGGCAATGTGTAACATCAGCAATTCCCACACAGTTTGGTCATGTTAAAAAGGTCAGAGGGCCTATTGTTAGAGGGTCTCTCGCTCATTTCAGCACTGTTGTCCGGTTTACTCCGAGGAGTGGAATAAACAGCAGCTGTGGTGAGGCTTTCTGCGTGACGTCAGTTTGCCCATGCCAAGCAACCAATGAGCCATTTGAGCTGTGCCGATCCCCAAGCTGACTGTCCCCCTGACCCCAGAGATTCTGAAGGTACGCCATTCCAGATGTTTTGGTAGTGTAAATTGGGGTTGGGAGGGCTTACTGTAATTGTCCCCAGGAGAAAACATCAGTTGACCCCCACTCCCACCCCCTCCTCCCCCTTACCCGCACCACTCCCACCCTCCCTCTATCATTGCTGTCTCCCCAAAATCTCCTCTCGCCCCCCCACCCCCCACCCCATCCCGCTATGCTCCGTTTCCATGTTCCACCTGGAATGGAGTCCAGATGTGGAACAGAGAGAGAGAAAGAGGGGGAGAGATTGCTAGCTTGGCTATATGAGCGATGAAGGAAAGAAAGCAAAGGGGGTTGGGGGGGGGTAAGAATGTTGGACCAACATAAAAGTTTGTCTGGATGCCATTAAGTTCAATTTGATGTAATGTGCAGTTTGGGACGTGACATTTTAACTGGAAACAGTGCGCACCAGATGAGAGAGATTTGGGGGCTGGATAGTCGGAGGGGGGTGTCGGAGAGGCGGGGGGTGTTGCACTTGAAGCCTTATTTAACGGGTTGTATAAACAGCTCTCTGTTTCATCGCTGAGCAGGCGCCTCTCCACTCGTTCTGGTTTCCTTAAGCAATCAAGCTGCCTCTGTGCCTGCTCCAGTGTACAGTATTATATACAGGAATAACATATCAGGGGGTCCCGCGTTTGGGTCGGAACACACTGCGCCATTGTGTAGCTGGGGCCCGCTTGCATGACTGAGGTGCCTGCCTGGTGGACGTGTGGGCGAGGAAAGTGTCACCCCCAATTGCACATGGTGCCTTCTGACAAACTATGGTAGTTCACCTATTTGTATTTCGAGACTCGCTCCAGGTAATGCCCCAACTGCTTAGATTACACACTTCCTCTGGCTGCCAGGCATCAAAAAGATGTTCCGAAAACAAAAAAAAAAAGTGTAGATTTTAGGACTGTTGGGGCTGATTTGAGAACAAAAACGGCATTTATAAAACTGAAGCCTCTGTAAAGTACAGCACAGTCCATGGGATGAATGTTGGGTGTCTACCTGTCCACAATCGCCTCATGACACAAAAAGCTCAACAGCTCATTTCTGCATCTGCTGTGAATAAAATGAAAGGGGAGAGAACACTTTACCCCAATATTTCTGTAGGCTTGTAGCTCAGTGCTATATTACCTGGATTCATAACAAGCTGGCTAGCTCAATGCTATTGGCAAGCTGTATGCTTGCTACCCCATGTTGCCAGAAAAGCTGTTTTTGAAGGAAGCTTTAGAATTTCGAAAACATCCTCTTAGGTTACATGTAAGCTGATTAGCCATTTTACAATCAGCCAATGCTGCAAATCAGGCCAAAAAATAATGCTTGTTGATAGTGCTGAAGCCAGTTTAGCCAATGAGGTATAACACGCACAGTAACATTACACATGTAAATGCCTAAAACATGATTAAAGAATTGATGTTGTGAAAATGGTGTCATGACCTCCTTGAAAAATCATCTGTTATCATAAATACTTCCAAGGGTAATTTCTCAGAGCAGAGACTGCAGCAGAGCCAGCAACAGATGGTTGCCAAAATACAACAAACATCACAATAACCACACCTGATTCTTGCCCAAAACGAGACTAACTACTGCATAGGCTCCTGCTCTCTGTAGCAAAACTGGCTGTATACCAACTGTATTAGGAGCAACAGGTGTACTCCGAGCTCCCAACCATTTAGGTACAGTGTGAATGAGGCCCAGCTATGACACAAGACCATACAGAAATGAAATATATTGTAACATACAGGGAAATATATTGTTCAGTCCAATACATTGCAAATACTATATATACAGTACCAGGCAAAAGTTTGAACACACCTGATGAAGATAATGGGAAACATGCATTCAAAGACGTTTTGATGTAAAGATGCTTAAATGCTTGAAATTTGTTTCTTAAATATAAATGGTGAAGATGATGCCTATGCATGAATTTCTCTCCAAAAATCTTTGATTTTAAAAAGTATTTTTTGGCTATTATGAAGAATCTAAAATATAAGATAGTTTTGATTTGTTTATAACTTTTTTTTTGGTCACTGCATCATTCCATTTGTGTTTCATAGGTATGTTGGCTTTACTATTATTCTAAAATGTGAAAAATAGAAAAACAAAGGAAGAAAAGTATATACAATTAAATTATATAACTGTAATAATATACATATTTAATATGTATAATATTTTACATATTTACAATGCATTTATCAAATGTATTTATGAAGCTAAAAATATATTCTCAATGTATAATTATTTGTGTGGGATCACACTCCTGTCTGGCTGCTGTTTAATAGTGTGAGTTATTAAGTTAAGTTTTCATTTTTAAAGGGGAGTGCATTTACAGTATTAACAAGATAAGTGTGTAAAGCATGTACATGGAGCAAGTGTAGTATCAAGATGTGTTTTGGATTCTGTGATCTAGTGACGGATGTATGGTAGTATAATTGGCTTCCCTTATCTAGTCAGGTTTCACAGTTTAACCTGTGGTAGGGCTTGAATATTGTTATCCTCACACTTACTGGTCTGGGAGTGTTGTTCGCTGGGCCTGACAATATTGCTCATTCAGCTTGAATGAATACACTTCTGTTATTTTGTGCTGGAAGTCACTCTGGATAAGAGTGTCTGCTAAATGATTGTAATGTAATACTCTTTGTAAACACAGCTGGTGAGAAAACAACAGTATTTGTGTGTGCACGCGTAGTAAAGGGCAACAACAATCACACTAGTTAGCCCTGTCTCAAGCAAGTGTCAAAAGCAGTTATTGATTCAGTTCAGTTTGCTAATGAGCACTTGCTGTGTATTTCAGCTTCATGAAGCAGCCCTATCACCCACACCCTTTGGATTAGGCGTATATTACATTTTCTTAAAGTAGAAAAACCTACAAACCAATGTGCATCTTCTTTGGCAAATACACACACTTTAAGTTAATTAAAGTTTAATTTAGTTAATTAAACATAGTTCATACGAAGTCAATGTTTTAAACAGTGCAGTCAGATCGATAGATAATCACCCCTGTTTCTACTCATGACCAGTGCGGTGTGTTGCACCAGCATGTGGCCCTCCCTGGATGTCTGTGCTTGATGAAAGCAGCACACGTGCCTCATTTAAGCAAGCCGGTCTTCACGGTGTTCTGGTATTTATGGCGTTGTTAACCAACCCTCATTAAATATCTCAGTCAATTCTGTTGTTGGTGGAACCATTACCAGCTCAGAAGGGGGGATGCTGAGTGGAAAATGAATAAAAACCAAAGAGAGGGTTTGTGTTTACAACGCGCACAGGAAGAAAACGTTCACTCCACAGGTGGCCTCTGGGTGAACCTGGCAAAGGAACCAAACAGGGGCCATCCTTGAACGTTGTTCTTAAGATGTGACGAAATGGCGCAACCTTGAGAGGAACCAATATCCAATACCACTGTGGTGTGTCTGGGGCAGCTGATTCAAGCTGATTACAGTTATTTATGAACTAAAATTTGGACGAGCTCGTGATTAAATGTTATTTTAAATACAAGAAAACATTATTGCGAGTCCTACATTTTAAGCATATAATTCAAAGAGGAATCGATGGGAAACTTATCGGTACATTTCGCCATATGTTACGTAGAAGAAAGTCCTAAATTACCCATTCGAACTTTGAGGCATTCGATGCATGTTGTGATCGCCTTAAGCTTTCGTGTAAGCTACAGGCGAACGCACACTTGTCGCAGCATCGAAGGGGTTAAGTCTTTGTCGCGCGCTGCCCACTGTGAGAAGGGCGACCCAGATGTGGTTGGTACAAGCTTAGATACTGCGCAGCTGGAGTCCGTTAGCTCAGCTCCTTCTCACTGATAGTTTCAATCTGCGCATGACTCCTTGCTAGATTATCGCTTCGGTTTAATTTTGAACATAACTAGAGCAAACATGCTCGTTTAAATGTAAATACTGCGCAAATGCAGGGTGATTTACTTGAGGCACCGTATTCTTTGGTATGACATCTTAGATAAGGACTTTATTAGCCATTATTTCCACATAAATAATAACTTGTCCAAGGTTATCCGATTGTTTAAATTTTCTGTGCCAATCGCAGCCATACTTTCAATTGCTTTGTTCCATCTTTCGTTCTTAGCCTCCCTCTCGCTCCCTAACCCCGTGTGTGCTCCGCGCAACGAAGCCAAGAGCTTTTCCAGTCCTAGATAGCCTGGTCGCACGCAAAGACCCAGTCTGAATAAAAATGAACCAGAAACGACGAACTGGGTCCTAGTGCCGCTGCAGTGGCCTCTCAGTGCGACTCTTCTTGTATCGAATTCAGGTGTAAACTAAATGTAACACGAATAAACTGTCCAAGTTTATTGCATTGCTCCAAGTTTGTTAAGCGGATAACCAATATTTGGGCACAGATTTACGATATTTTTTAACTTCTGAACATAAGTGCTTCGGAAGTACGAAAAGCACACGGAGTCTTCTTAGCCAATATCTCGTCTAATACTAAATTCGAAACATTTTGTCCGGGTTGGTCCCAGCCAGAATACAGAGAATTGCGCTTGTATTGTCATTCTTGTACTGTGCATCCTGTTACTAGAACCCTGCATCCGCCAGAGGCTGTGGTATTGTTAAATCTCATGTCAACGGAATTCAATGTTTATTTACCTGCATTTGTCAAGTTATTTTTGTCATACAAATGTAGGCGAGTTTGGCCATGTAAATTTCAGATAAATGAATGAAAGCAAGGATATGAAATATATGTTATCTCTATTAACATAATCATTCATATATCACAGCTGCCATTTGTCTGCCGACGCTTATATATACTACAGTTTATCAAACACGCGCCTACAGAATAACAGAAAACATCCGTCTCTGAATCCGTGCATCACGTTTTTCACACAACACTCAAAATTCAAAACATTTGTTCGTAGTTGCGTCACTTTGTTGCACTTGTGGTGTATGTTATATCAAAAATTATCGTTAAGATTATATTGTAATAATAAATAGTTAGCAAACCTGTTTATTTAACCGTCTCCGTATAATGCAACTACAGTATAGTATCCTACACTCTGAACATATGTTCTCGTAAACAAAGCGGTCAGTTGTAAACACTGAACAGCTTGTTTGGAACGTTGCCTCTTTGACCCTTATTTTATTCGTAATGAATCAGTATGGCTGGCCTGTGAAGGTGGAAAAGTTGTTAACAAGTGTTGACGAGAAATGTGGTACTCTGTGAACTTTGCGGAAACGTTCTCGCCGATCGTCGGCCCTAGGACCCTGTGGATCAGCTCGTGGCCGGGGAGGGGGTGCGCGCATTGGAGGCAGTAACTGGAGTTGAGTGTGACAGAGTGGCAGGCAAAAAACCGCTAGATCTTAGGAATTACAGCCGAGCCGACCCGGACAAGCACTACCGTTATTCAGACTGACGCATTTGCTTCCAGATAGGATTTATTTGAAATGAACATCAAGATACAGCAAATTGGACGGCGAACTTGGAAAAGTCAAACTTGTTGCATCTTATGAACGAACCCCGCGTCTTGTCATTTCCCATTTGGGAATTATACACATATACTTGCGGCTACCGTAATTCAATTAATTTTGTTTTGGGCTCCAGTGAAAACCACAGGAATAACAGCGTGGAAGAAGAGATGCTATAGTTTTGTTTTTTCTTTCCCCCCAAAGGACTACGCGATTTCATTTTTTCTTCACTATTCAATAAGGCCAGTGTCGCTTCACCAAATGAACAATGCAAATCTGTCATTAGAACACTCGCGAACTGACCGAAAAAATATTATTTTAGGGAAAACCGTTCACTGTGCTAGCTATTGCAAAGAAGACAATATTCCTTAACTGCTATTACTGACTTTGAGGAGGATGTAATCTATGTGTAAGTATTTCTCCTTGGATATTTGAAAAACAGAAAAATGCCGCTAGTCGTTTAGTTACTTTGCGCACACTTTGGAAAACTCAAACTTGACGCCTGTTGGAGTTGGACATGCGATAATATCACGCAACATCCACTGTGAGGATTTATCTTTGTCTTAATACATACATACTTTATCTTAAGATCGAAATCGGAACCAAAGACGCACAGCTGTACCAAACGTCGCGCAACTAATGTAACAGACCTATAGTAACGTTCACGTTAACGTTGTCATTTCTTGTTGTCGCTCATGGGAGACTCGCGGGGAGAAATGGGCTGATTGGGGGAAAGCTGAGGTGAGATTGATGGGGACAATGTGGATACCCGGCGTTGGCGTCCCGTTTTGGGGTCGCCTATTGCTGCTGCTGTATTTTTTGGCTGCCTCCGAGTCTAGGCTCGTTCAAGCCTGCCCCGGGCTCATCACCAGCGGCTGCAGCTGCACGGACGAACGCTCCAAGGCTCACACCACGACGGGTGTACGGAAAAGAGTCAGCTGTAGCGGGGAAGAACTTTCTGAAACTCCCCAACCCAGCCTTCTCCCAAACAGGACCGTCACTTTGTAAGTAAAACTCCTCTTCAGTCTGGTGCCCGATGTATGAAAATGTAATATAATTTCATCATGTGATCCTTGTGAGACGAAACGATTTGTAAACACAGTTATTGATTGTTAATTAATTAATGCTTGTGTCCGCAAGATAACTGTTCTTATTATTTAAGGGAAACAGCAGTCGAAGATACTGCCGTGTACAACTACCAAATAGGATGTTTAAAGAATGTCAAGGAGAAATCATGCAAGATTTCAGAAACAACTTTTGTAGTTTTATGTTTCGAATACAGTGAAGCTTCACTACTAACCACAGTGAAGTCAAAGGTCAGAATGGACAGAAATACCATCACAACGTCTAGTAGAGGTTTGAGTTTCTTTTTTAAAAAATCTGTTAGTTCTATGCTGTCCCCAGCTCTGGCCCAGAATAAAATATGGGTCTTGGAGACCCGTTATAAATGGTCACTTCTTTCCCAACAAGTAAGACTCTGTGCATGGATGACAGATGTAGAGGGATGGACAGACCCATGCCAGGGAACTGGATTTAATTGGAAGGGCAAGAGGGTAACCGTTAAAAAAGGCACTTGGAGAATGTTGGCTGGCTTTGAGTCGAGGGGTACTGTAATGCTGTTAGAGATATATAAGCCTGCATCTGAATTATAGCCATACAGAAGTAAAAAAAATATGAGAAAATATTTAGTTATGGTTGATATCATAAAGATAAGCTAAGAATCACCATCAGATTTTCTATTTCTCTTTCTGCTCTTATGTTTTTTAAGAAGACACTTTTTATCATGATGGTCATCAGAGTTTTGGAGGGGTTTAACTGAAAGGCCAACAGGAAGTTAAGTTATCATCTTAATACACATCCCATTCCTAATCTGATTTCTCCCCTTTTCCTCGAAACAACTACTGTGCTATGCCATAATACCACTAGTATGTTACTGGTGTATCTTCTGGTTTATGCAATTTATAAAAACAATGATCCTAAATCAGCAAAGACCCTCTGCATGGTTAGATGTTACACTGGATCTCATTCAGAGCACATGGTTAGTCTAACCTGCTCTGGTTAAGGGTGCTCCACATTTGTTGTCTCTTCCTGGTCTATTAGTCCATCCACTTGAGTATGAGATCCGGGAGGCCTTGCACCCTAAGAGGGGTCCCCCAGCTGGGTCTTTACCTGAGAGGTGGTTGTGCCAGGAGGCTCCTTACCTCACCCAATAGTCTCAGCTCTCATCCTGCATGTGTAGCGTTCTAAAGTAAATATTTTTGGCTAGCGAGCCGTCCCCCCCAAGTGTGCGTCCTGGCATGGTAACAGACAGGGGCGGAGACAGAGAGCTCGACCACGCCGTTCATTTTTTGTGTGTCAGATGAAAAGAGACAGAGAATCAAATCCTGCGCAGTCGGGGTGCGTTCAGACAATCCCGACAGCCACTCCTCCGCGGCGAGCCTGTCACCTCGCTCCGCCACCTTGTCACAGCCCTGTCACTTTAAATCCCCGTTTGAGTGGAGGAAACGCGCTGGCGTTCCTCCCCCCCCCCACCCGCTCCACCACCTCCCCTTGTCTCCAGCTGACTTGGCCCCGCTAAACCAGGATAAACAGAAACACATTTCTCCTCTTCTTATCCTCCCTCTCTGCGCTTTAATGGTGGCTTGGCTCCCTCCTTTAATGCCATAACATCCCGGCGATCGCAGGCGGCCTCCTCACAATCGCCTTCTGTTCGCGGAGGCGGCCTGTCACGAAGGGAGAGCTGTCACCTAAAACACTTCCTCCTGTCATAACCCGCTAGTTTCTAGTGGGGAAGAAAATGTTCATATAAGGCAAACAATGGGAGTTTAAAAAAGACAAATCAGTTGCCAGTTGTTAGAGCATCGGTCTTGCATTCCATTTCTCCCTCTTCAGAAAAGACTGATATGCGTGGGCTTATTTGTGTGAATGTGAAGGAACTGGTGTAGCACATTAGAGGGGGAAAAAAAACATGAGCTATCTCCTAGTTTAGATTACACTTCATTATTGACATGTTGTTTATAATAACTAAAGCGTGCCGCGTCGATGGTATCACACATCTCTGCTGGACACAGCTGTCGTGACGATTTAAAACTGATCTTAAAGACAGTTACCATCTGTACCGTCTCGCACGGCACTTTTTCATGTTTTTCAGACTGAACAAATTAATGCCGCGATGACTGCGGCGATAG
Organism: Megalops atlanticus; assembly: GCA_019176425.1. NCBI lineage: Eukaryota > Metazoa > Chordata > Actinopteri > Elopiformes > Megalopidae > Megalops > Megalops atlanticus. The sequence goes on from CM032878.1 coordinate 11,023,994, forward strand.
CCGTTATTGAATTGACCCCTCCTCGCTCTCCCTTGTATATTTCCTGTTTCGGTGCTATACGAGCCTGGATCGTCCTCCTCGAGTGCTCCCATGATGCTCCTCTTTGACCCGTTGGAAGCAGCGCAGGCCCATATCAGGGGTGCAGCGAAAACCCAGACTGCCCGGTCCGTGCACGCAGAGGAGGGACAGCTAGAGGATTTGTGCCTGCGGGAACCGAAGGCGGCCAGCGGCCCTTTTTATAGGGCCTTGTGTTTCCAGTTAATAAAGGCAGGATAAACATCTGCAGAGCACATTTTTCAAAACCAGAGGAAAGGATAAAAAAAAAAAAAAAATGTACGGGTGGCGGCGGCATAGGTGTTTGAAGATAATCTCGTGCCGCTGCACCTTTTAACTTGCTTTATTTGTTTTCCTACATGTGCTTTGCACACCATGTGGCACCGGTATATGTAGCTGTGTACAAAAGCTCCACCCCACGCCGCCTCCCGAAAACAGCGCCTGTAGCCGCCCCTGCAGCATTCGAAGCGCAACCCCGAATGCAAATGGTAACTTAATGGCCAGGCCTTTCAATTGATAGCTTCAGACTTCTCGTTCCTAGCTGCAGAAATGAGCTCCAGATGTGGGACATTCAGAGCTCCTCAAGCTGATAGTCCTGCAAAAGTTAGCCTCCCAGGCTTTGTCCCAGGTGCAATTGGGGAGCTCACTGCTGGATACCACAGTGCCCCCCCCTCCCCACACCCCACCCCCCACCAAACAAAAAAAAATACACCACATCACCCTGTCCTACTACCCCCCTTCAGAGGGCAGGTTAGTGGAATGTCTTCTCCATGCACCAGTGGAAGGGGCTGGGGGCAGTCGGCTGGGGGCTGGGGTCTTGGGGGCTGGCCGTAGCGTGTAATGCTCAACAGCTGTCTCCAGTGAACATTCCAGCTGAGGCCCTGTGCAGCCCATGGGAATTCCTGGTGGGGTTTGTTTATCAAAAGTATTAGTCGGATGTTTGTTGTTTCTGCAGAACACGGAGAAACAACCACAAATCCTGCATCTGCACCTCCTCCTTTGGCTCCATCACCTCGGGTCCCGCCCAACATGCGGAGGGAAAAAGTCATTTGAATCGGTTGAAATGTACTGAGGAATTCCCAGTGGGCGTGATGTCACATTTGTGTCCTGTAATCTCATAGGCTACCGTTACATGAGCTGGAATTTACAACATAATCAGTCAATGAAAAGAAATGCAATGCAGCTAATTGTCCAGCTACCCCTCTGCATGTTATTTCTCTGAGGTTTCGTAGTAACTAGCTTGGTATTTCAGCATTTCGGTGAAAAATGCCATTCACACTCTTCTTTTGCTCTCATCCCTCCCTCCTCTCTCTTTCTCCCTCTTTCTCTCTCTCTCTGTCCCCCTTGTCCCTCCCTAACTCTCCTCGCAATCTCTCTCCCCCTCTATCATGAGTTCATCCACACGCAGTAACTCTCAACCTAAATATTTAGCCGTCGTAGTAGGAAACTGCACTGCCTAAACTCCTTCCAGATGTGGGCCCCGAGCGGGTCTGTATTTAAGGCTAATTACGTGTGGCTGTGAAGGCGCGGGACTCCTCAGAGACAGAGAGGCAGCGGGCTGCAGGCTTGGCAGGGTGTCCACGCGGGGCCCTGTCTCCCAGAGGCTTTCAGCAGCGCCTGCGGTGCCCGGGCCACAGGCCTCGCGGAGGAAGTGCAGAAACAGGATGACGGGAAGGCCTCCACTGCGTCATCACATTCTGCAGCTTCGCAAAATGGTGCTTCTTCTGCACCTTCTTCTACACCTGATACCGTAGCTGTCATACAAGTTTTAGTTTTTGCTCCAAAACTAAAACCCTCTGTTGGAGTCCCCCCACCCAACTGGTGACTGTGATACAGTGTTCATCCTTGGATGACAGAACAGAACAGGACAGGAAAGCCCTGTCCTTGAGGGCTGCCAGTGGCAGTATGGAATTCAGAACAACACAAGCCCTTAGACAGCTGCTGTGTGGTAATAGCCTGTGTGTGTGTGTGTGTGTGTCCGTCTGTCTGTCAGTGTGCAGAGGGAATTGTGGAGAGATGAGGGGTGTCCACTTCAGTTAGCAGTTTTTGCTGTAGTAAGAGCCTGTAAGCGTGTGTGGGCTGGGAGGTTTTGTGCCTCCACTGTAGCTATTACACCATCAGTAACACATTGCGAATTGGTGTGCAAACTCTTGTTGAGTGTGTGTGCCTCTGAGACCGTATCCCCGTGGATGACATGCACGTGTGTTTGGCAGTTTCATGCCATCGCGCGTGTGTGTGTCTGCGAGAGTGTGTGGCCCGGGCTATTTTCCGGTTGCGCTGGGCTCGTGTGCCAGCCCGCAGTGAGAAGGGAGTGTGCCGACGAAACATCCTAAAGGACATCTTATCAGGAGGGCAGGGGTGGATGGAACGCAGGGCGAATTCCGATGACACGCCAGCAGGAGAGAGGTCTTTTGGGGGACGGGCCGCGCTTCCGTGTGTCTCGGGCGCGCCTCGGACCGGCAGTAAATAGGAAAAGAAAACAAAGATTTGACACAGGAAACCCAGCGTGGCGGTTAGAGCAGCTGTCCGTGCCACACATCCGCTGACCTTCCAACCCCCAAGGTCAAGGGCAAAGTCATTAGGTCAGCCATTAGATATGTCATACCCTAACACCCGTTCACCATCCATCATGTCTGGCTGGTTACATCCTGTGGGGGGATATTGACTTCGGATTTGTCTGTGCTTATTGCTCCTGAAGGCATTGTCACTTTATGCCTTTCAGGGCGTGTAAAGTGATACGCAAATATCGCGGCCATATAGCAATGCTGTGTGACTTTTTGTTATTGCAGTTATCCCTTTGAACTCTGCTCTCCTTATCTGACTTTAAAAAAGTATAACCCTCTTCTCTTCCCTCCCTCCTCCCTAGCTATACCTACACCCCCCTCTATCTTTCTCTCTCCCCCCTTCCTCTCCTCGACCACATAATTGGTTTCCAGGGCTCCTGCTGGGAAACAGACTACAGTCTATGGGCACAGATAAAGGGGCTGGTGTCTGTGGTGAGCATGCCTGTGGTCAGAGCCATATGCCAGTGTGCGGTGTGTGACACTGTGTCTGACTGCGTGTCAGCCCACCAGCGTCACTGACAAACCCGCTCTTCGTCAACCCCCGGGTGGGCGCCGTGACTGGCAGCCGGTTGGCGCTGCGCTGGTGGCACTGGCTGTCAGGATGAACACTTGCTTGTAATGGATGGCGTACCCATCTGTCGTGGTGTCATGTGCCTCCTCAAGACTTAATCATAAGTATTTACTTCCATATTCGTGACATACAGTCTTGAAGACGTGTCAGTAGCTCTGCGAAGGCTGTGCAGAGAAGATGTTTTGGAAGAGACTTCTTTGTCAGGGCGCTAATGCCATTGGCATGATTGGTTAATCACATTGTAATTTGGGAACGCAATCGCCTGTTTCCCACATACCTGTATATCCGCCATTAAATTCATTCATTTTGCTGTGCTCA